>MU394064.1:73997-197133 GCA_022578605.1 Camillea tinctor | reverse complement strand
TTTTTTAAAAAAAAAAAATAAAAAAAAAAAAAAAAAAAAATAAAAAAAAAATAAATAATAAAAAAAAAAAAAAAAAAAAAAAAAAAAAAAAAAAAAAAAAAAAAACAAGGAGGGAAGAAGAAAAGAGAAGAAAATAGAGAAGAAGATAGGAAAGAAAAAGAAGAAGGCGGGGAAAAAAAAAGAAAAGAGGTTTTGTTTTTCTTAACCTGGTTAAGAATCGATTTTCCACAGGGGCCTTGTCCATACTATTTAAACGAAGCCCTACCGGCTAGGTGCCGTTTCCGACGGCAGTTCGAGAATCCTGACCAAGATTAACACTTAGTGGCCTTGTCCGTCGGTACACTAGTAAGTTGCTGGTTGTATTTGTAAGTGGTAGTGACTTATAGTAGTGTTGTTGAAGTTGGTGATTTTTCCCACACCGCTTCACTACCGAGGTGAGGCTCTGGTAGGGTAGGGTAAGGCAAGGCCAACTCGTTAAGGCGTAGTAATTTATTTATCTATTTATTTTTATTTTTGATTCATGAGATGTAGGCATATGGTAATAAGTAGGAACAAGGCTTAAATAGTTTAGGAGGGCCGCATGTCTAGGCTAGGTTAAATCATTAATAGACACAAAAAGGCAATAAACTAAACAGTGCCTCGTGATCAGTCAAGTCTGTGACTTAAGACTATTATTAACCTAAGTTAGTACAATAGTGCAGCACAGTCAGCAGATCTCTTGGGGCCATGTTATCTCCAGGGCTTCCGTTCTATTTAATATTTGCTGATAAATACCTAGACAATGACTAATAATGTGTTAAAGCCGAATTGTAACATTTGAATAGGGACAGTAAATAAATACTTGACCTAGCCCAAGTGCTGTTGAACAGTGTTGTTTTATAGTGGTTACCAACGCCCGCGTCGCTTTGGACAATTTCACCACTTATAACCATTGGCTGCACATGTGGAAGCTACCACGTCTAATAGGTATTAGTATATAACCTAATTAGTATGCTACCTCCTATGCATTTATACTACTATACTATTAGATATAGTAGGTAGATAATCTAGGCTTTTAAACTTAGGGCTTAGTGCCGAAACAGCTAGGGTGCTAGGGTAGCTACATATTGCTTACCCTACATACATCCGTGCTGTAAAAATAAGAGCCGGTATCATGTATGTTATGTTTATAGGGCTGTCATAGCGCACGATAATTGCCTAGGTTAGTCTATCAAGCCGCACGTTTATCTAGTAAGCAGCAAATGCTTCTATTCTTGAACTTTAAGAATATAACTCTAGAGTTAATATCAATTGATTTCTTGATAACCTACCTACCATATATGACTTTCGAAACCAATTACTTACCTAGGTAGATAAATATTGTTAATCTACTAGGTATTTCTATTTTATATTCTATTTTTGTTCATGTTCAATGTTAAGTTCTTGCTCCTTGAGTATTGTGAACTGCCTACTCCATACCTACTTACACTACTACTGTCTTCCTATTTCTTGTTTCAAATCGCGGCATGCAACCCATTTTGAAGATGCAAGAACCCTTCGGACTACTTCCTACAGGTAAGTTCCCACCGAAAAACTGCATCGGATGTGTTGTCAGACAGGTGCGACCCGAACTCAACAGGACCACCTGAAAAAACTGCAAGGCTTGACGACGACAGGACCCTGAGGACCATCTGTGCTTAAATTGCCAGGTACCCCTAGTATACATGTAGAGTCCACCTATTTATGTTGTTTTTCTGTGTATCCTCTAGGTACTACCCGGCACCCTGTGTTTTTCCGGTCAAGACGTTGGCCATCAAGGTTCTTGACTCTGTATGCTCTTGGCATAGCATCATAGGCTCTTCGTCAAATCATCGTCCACCATAAAGCAATCGCCTTCCCTGCTCTTGCTCTACCTTGAACCTGTGTGGCCAAACCGCCTCAGCTGGCCACTACATCCTTACACTACTTACCTGCTACATACCTGCCTACCTGGAGCTTTCCGTCTGTCGTTTCAAAAACCCTTCAAAACTTATTAGTTGTACCAATAGAAAGAAGTAGGAAAGAAGTAACTTTTTATTTATTTCACAAGTATTTCCCTTATTCCAATACTGAAACCATCCTCTATTTCTTTCTCTCTTCCCATACATACTACGTACAACCTCATCTCTCTTTCTTTGGTGGGCTGTCGGCAAATTGCATTATATCGCATCACACAACATACCACACCAAATCACGGCCCTGCACGACACCGTATTGTATATCATCTTGCATTGTATTGTTGAGACTAAGACGTTGTCTCTGTTTCTTTGGGAGATCGTCTACTCCCGAATGCGTAACGATTACTGCCTCTGAGTCTAGGATTCGGAACTTAAATTCCAAATCCCCCATTCCTAAAACCCCAGATTATTCCGAAACGAGTAACGAACCCCTCATGTTCTTCTGGAGTAATATTCGTTACTAGAAAGAAGTGCGACGGCGGGCGACCTGCTGTGTAGGCACAAGACTGCATCATGGCGCCTACAGAGAGGGACAACGACCTGAGGGGGTGGATCATGTGCGTGGTGAGCGGTATTGGTGGGTGACCCCAAACAACATGGCCTATGTGCCGCTATTCGCCTGGTTCGCTGCTGACTCTGACCCATCGTAGCTTGTGTATTAGGCGCTGCTATCATATGTATCGATGTCCTTGTGCGCCTATTTCCCGGTAAAAGTGACTTCCGCATCCAGGATAGCAATGGCTTCTTGGCCTGCTCATTGAGCTTGAGTTTTGGTGTCATGGTAAGCTTGCATACCACACACTGCCCCCCTTCGCTCTCTAATTTTGTGACATAGCTATTTATGTCGCTGTATAGCATGTTACCCGAATCGAAGGAATACCTTAGGAAGGGTGGCTTCGGGGAACAGAAGGCCGGCTTCATACTTATGGCTTGCTTCATTGGTGGTTTTGTTGGAATACAGATCCTTTCCCGGCTATTTCACCGGCTCTTACCTTCAAATGTTGTCGACTGTGACCACAGCCACGACGAGCACCACCTCGATACACACTCGTATACCGGCAGGCAGTCAAGCCGTGCGAGAAGTAGCGACAGACACCGCCAGTCAGGCCTTGGACATGCTAATGGGTCTAGGCAACATGGGGACGAGAATGGGCATGCTGCTGTACGTACTAATGAGTCTAAACAACATGTAGACGGCGGTAGGAATGCTACTGAGTCCACCCCTTTACTGCCCAACGAAAATGAGTCGCGCAAGCCAAGCGCTCATCCACTCCAGAGAGCAGAAACGGCCGAGTCTGCCGAGAGCGCAGCCACTGCTGCCATGCCCCGTGTTCCCCGTAGCTGGGCGACGGTATCCGAACGGAGGCCTTCGATGATAGAGGTGCACAAGAGAGTTATGTCGTTTGTAAAGGACACTAAACCCAACTGTGACGAGGCTGGACCTTGTTACGGCTACTCGGACCCATGTGGTCAAGAATGTTTCAAGCACTTAACCAGCCGGGCTGGCATTTCCTCCCGACTCCCTACCATGCTCCGAACTACTACAAGTTTCCCCGACCCACCCATAGAAAGTGTGATGGAGGAGGATGATGATGACCGCACCATGTCTTTAGTGAGCCCTCGGCAGAGAAGTCGCACCCAATCGCGTGAACCTGAGCAACTAGACCACCATCACGACCACGCCTCTATCCTTTCCGATGATGTTGAGGCGCAGCATCACCACCACGTGGCCGAGAACGCATTCCTGTCTATCGGCCTGCAGACGTCGGTGGCGATCGCTCTGCACAAGTTCCCAGAGGGCTTCATCACGTACGCGACGAACCACGCGAACCCGTCGCTGGGATTCAGCGTGTTCCTGGCACTGTTCGTTCACAACATCTCGGAGGGCTTTGCACTCGCGCTGCCCCTATACATGGCGCTCAATAGCCGCGTACGCGCCATCCTCTGGGCGTCCTTACTTGGCGGTCTGAGCCAGCCGCTCGGCGCAGGGATCGCGGTGCTGTGGTTCAAGCTTGCACGACACACGAACATGACGCCTGACGATGTGGCCTACGGGTGCCTGTTTGGTATCACAGCCGGGATCATGGCTAATGTTGCGCTGCAGCTTTTCGTCGAAAGCCTCAGCCTTAATCATAACCATAATCTGGGTATCTTCTTTGCGTTCCTCGGAATGACGTTGTTGGGACTGAGCAATGCGTTTACGGCAGATGTGCACTGAAAAAAGGGTTATGGTAGGGGAAGGGGGAGGGGGGCTGTTGCTAGCCTATATTCTCCGTTGATAAATTCAACTTCATCTCAGGTCGTTTGCACGAGAAGGGTACGTCACTGTGCTTCTGTAAGAAAAGGAGAAGAGGAGGGAAGACAGGAAAGAAAGAATAATTTTACATAGGCTACTGCATAGGGGTTAGCATGGGTTATCATTGGGTGGGCGTTATTCTCTTTTTTTTTTCAAACCATTCTTTTTGATTTTACCCCTAGTCAGCTTGCATCTTAGGTTTCTCCTCCCAACTTTTTTCTCCCTCTTTGCTCTTCCATCTTTTCCTTCCCTTTTTAATATATGAAAAGATAAAAGAAAGGACAAGAAATGACGAAGAGTTGAAGAAAATAAGAAAAAAAGGGAAAACTCCCAGTGGTCCAATTGACCAACTATTAACAATAACAGCTCAGAGAAAGAGGGGAGTGTGTTTCATAGGGTTATGGTCTGTTTAGATCGGGTTGGGATAGGGTATGTAGGTTAGGATTACATAGGTTGGCTGAGATGAAAGGAATAAGGTAGAATCAGACAAACAATTGAAAAATAAATAAATTAACTATCCATAACCTTGCTATGAAGAGGTTTGGAGGCGATATAAACCGAGTGATATATACAGAGTATAGGTTGGGTAGGTAGGGCTAGGGATAAAAGTCACGGCTGGAGAAAGAGAAGGGAGAGAGGAGTAAGACAGGTAAGTTGATGAGGGGGTTCGTGATGCATATGAAGGATGCATATATAAGTCCGGGGTGATAGACATAATCTCCATTCCTTTTTGTGCATACTTAGCTAAGTATACATAGCTAGATTAGGAATTTATGTAAGAATTGTCGTGATGTTGTCGTGTATTTGGGTTGGATACCTAAGGTAGAAAGGTCAGGTAGGTAGGTAATTGTTAGGTAAGGGCAAGTTGGGTACTGTCGGTGTTGGGTGGGGAGGTAACCCGTCTTAAGAACGAACGAACCCCTTCTATTCTTACAAGTTACCGCGTACTGCGAGACCCGGGTAAGAAACAGTAGTATAGATTGGAGGAGGTTATGTGGTGTTATGCTAACGAGGACGTCTAACCTAGCTTTATATACCAAGGTTTAAATAAAAGATAAAAGGGGGAAAAAGGAAAATGGCGGTATGTATGTGTCAGTCACGCAAATCACCTAACCTAACCTGTTACCTACGCTAGGTTGCTTATATACTAACCTGCAGTCACGAAATACTTGCTCTACATACCTAGTTAAACCTGAGGTGGGGGGAGGGGAGGGGAGGGGAGGGGAGGAGGGGGAGTATACATTTCTCCTATACCCATGCGGGCATAGTCCCTATACCCCAGAGTCAACATTGTTCCCGTCCCCGAGGAAAATCGTAACTATCCACCTCCTGGTTATGTATGCTAGATTGTAAGACAACATCGCCAATACTGCGGATATAACACAAACCCGTGTATAGTAAGTAACGTTATTCCGTTCCATACCAGTCGGTATTTTCAACATATAAAAGGGTTAAGCAAGTAAGATAAATAACAATAAAAAGTTGATATATAGGTGGATAATATATATATAAATTACATTACTCAAAAGAACCCCCTTCCTACCTCCCCCGTCCTCCAACCCCTATAGATTCTCCTCATCCTTAAGCGCCTCGCTTGCTTTGACTTTGAATATCAAGGTTGTTATATAATGTTACAACTACAAATATATATATATATAAAGATACTAATCATCTTATCTACCCAATTCATCTAATCTAGGTACTTGGTTCACCACAAACTTACATTCCATCCCACCATTGTCCTTGTTGTAGGGTAAACCAACTATTCCATCCTCCCTCCTCTTCCTCTTCCTCCAAAGAATGACAAATACAAAAAAAAAAAAAAAAAAAAAAAAAAAAAAAAAAAAAAAAAAAAAAAAGGGGGTAAAAGCATAATCCGGTATCATATATTTCGCCTTGCGTTCTCAAAAACAAACAGCATTGTTAGTATTTAACCCCCCCTTCCAAAAAAACAAGAGGAACCAAAAAAGGCAGTATTTTTTCATCTCGTCCTCGTCCCCAATAGTAAGACGGTTCCCTTCATTATCGTCTCATTATCCCATACGAAACACCTCCTTCCCTTCCCCTTCCCCTCCCGTAGCTTGGGAAAATAATCCCAAAAAAATAAGATAAGATGAAAAAAAAATACCGCCTCGCTTCGCTCTTCTTACAACTTACTCTCATGCCTCGGAACCAGCGCGCCGCTCATCATAAACCCCTCCTCACCTCCTTCTCCGCTTCTATGCCTAACTTTATCGCCACCGCCTAATCCCGCCCTTCCTTTGGCTCTCCTGTGCGAGCGGCTGCTACCGCCGGGTCTGCGAGGCTGGCCGTGCATGACCATCTCGCGGCCCCCGTGGGTGCCCCACCATGTGACGCCGACGGCGGCTCGATCCACGTCCATCTCGCCACTGACCAGGACGTCCCAGAAGCGCCGGCGTGCGATCTCGCGCATGTGCGGGTCAGCTATAGTATTCAGGGTCTCGGCCGTGCGCGAGAGCCACTCTTCCACGATCGGGACCGGTAGATAAGGCAGAGCGTCGATGAGAGCGAGGACGAGGGTGGCTTGCTCCGAGAGGGGCTGATCCTCTTCCATCTGAACGCGAGGCTGAGTTTGGGTGCCACTCAACTCCCCAGAAGCAGCAGCAGCGGCAGCGGCGGCAGCTCCACTCGACGTGAGCGGTTTCGTCGAAGCACCTCCCTCGACGGCATGGTACTGAAGCATTTCGAGTAGGGTCTCGGAAAGCTCGGGGTGAGTCGAAGAGATGGGGTAGGGTGGGCTCACGATCTGCATGACGGTGCGGAAGGCGAGGCGGAATTGGCGGGGTGAGATGCGGGAAGGGAAGGAAGCGAGTAGCGCGTCGACGTAGAAGGGAATCAACGTGACGGTTAGACGACCGTGCTGCGGGCATGAGAGCACGGAAAGCACGGATGAATGTGCCGACTCGAAGAGCTCAAGCGTTAGGGCCGAGGGGGGATTGGCATTGCCGGGAAAGGTGAGCCAGGATTCGGGCGATATAAGTGCGGTCGCAGGAGTGATGATCAGGGACTCGCAAGCTGGGGTGGGAATATTGAGCGGGAAGTGTTCGGCAGTATTGAGGTAAAAGAGCGTGAGGGCTTGGTGTACAGGGGACGGTATGCTGTTAGTCTGAGGGGGTGGGAGGTTGGTTTCTTGCAGGAAAGCGACACAAGCGTCAGGGTATCTCGTAATAATGTCAAGCGACGTAAGGTAAGTGAAAGTATAGACTTGGAAGGTACTGGCACCTTGGCGTGTGGATATAAAAGACAGGTTTCGTAATATGCGTAGGGTCTTGAGGGCAACTTTGGGAGCGACCATGTCGTTCCGTAGATTCAGATCGAGCAGAGACCGGCCGACGATGGGTTGTAGAGTTGCCACGACTGTATACATGATCTTCTTGAATAGCTGCCACAGCATTGGCCAGGGACCCTGACGGATCTCGGGAGGAAGGACCCTGGCTTCAACCGATAGATCAATGCTGGAAAGTGGGCAGTGTTCCCATTTGTCCAGAAGGCCGGTTGTGAAAGCTAATAGGTCATCATGAACCTGAAGCACGATGTCGGATTTGGTGGCATGTTGGATGGAAAAGCCGGCGAGCCGCGATAAAGGGCCCATGTTCTGAGAGATAGGCCGAGACTCGAGAGTCTGAAGCCTGGTAACGGACGGCGCGTTTACATGCCATGTGATATTCCGTTGCGAGGCCACGTCACCAGTGATGGTTTGGATGAAGTCACCGTACTGAAAACCTTCGTCACCAAGCATAGCTTCCGTGATAGCCGGAAGCAATAGGTTGTAGTTCAACGACTGCTTAGCCGAGTCAGACAGTAGTGGGAACGCATAAGTAAGCGCGAGCACGACGGCACCTCTACCCAAGGGACCGGCGCGTGCGGGATCCTGTAAAGCTAACCCCGCAGCTGAGGTGACCGCGTGTTCCAGGGTTGATCTCAAACTCCACGATAAGGACCGCCTCTCCTCGCCTTCCATGCCCATAAGAACACCAGCCAGGACCAGCGTGTGCTGCCATCTTTCCGACTTCTCGTCGAGACCCTTGGCAACCGCGCGGGCCCATTCATCGGCAGCGATACGACTCCGGACCGGCATCTGCCCGCTTGGGAGAGTGGCATTTTCTACTTCGTTTTTGCGCACATGCAGGCCAGCGGTGTTGTAGATACTTAGGACACGCAAACAGGTGCGGAGGCCATCGGGAACCTGCCATATTGCGCGGGCGGTTAGGAAGTGAGAGGTCAGGAGAGATAGGTTGAGGGGGTTGTTCAGATTTGTCAAGAGAGCATTCGTCGAAGCAAAGATGTTATCGGTTTCGGCAGGGTTGGACGGATCGTGGTAAGCCCGCAGGACCGTGGTCAACAAGCGGTCGGCAGACATTCTTTATCTTTTTGTTTGCTAGACTAGAAGAACCCTAGTGTTCCAATACCATTGATGGAAATCCTGTTAGACCATTGTTCGAGAAAGGAAACGGAAGATTATGCCGATCGAATCGACCGTCTGCAATTGCGATTAGTTGGAATGGTCACCGGTGACCTTTGAGGATGTAAGGTGAGAAAGTTATTAGATTGGGGGGATGTTGATGGTTGGGAAAATGGGGCAGAGTTTCTTTTTTTTTAGCCGCGGCACGAACCAAACAAGGCTTACCTTACACAAGAACCAGGGCAAGAACTTGTGAAACTGCCTGCAGCAGAACGAGGGAACCCACAATTACGACGTGCAGACACAAGGTCCAAGCTCCTTTCTTGTGTACCACTCTCAACCCCCGGCAAGCACCTAAATAGCATTGGGGTTACGTAATACAAAAAGGGAAATTACAGGGATATGCAGCTATACATTTGCTAGGTGCATACATGTACTTTAAACTTGATCTGCTATTTACTACGGAGGTCCCTACCAAAAGTCGACGCCGCGCCAAGAAATGCCAAGCATATGCTCGCCTATGTGAGCAGCTGGCTGCAGCTGTGTGGCAGCTGCAAAAAGCTGTGCACTATAAACTTTAGTGCTTTTAGTTAATAATAGCTGCTATCGATAAAAGCTTTTAGCGCACGAGCATGTAATTGTAGCACTATGATTAGTGGGTTGATTTGAAGTCAGAGTTACAGCTGCAAAACAGCTGCCGCCAAAACGAGTCGAGACCTTGGCATTTCTTGGCGCGGCGTCGACTTTTGGTAGGGACCTCCGTACCACTATACCTATCACTTACAGCTCAAGCTCAAGCTCAGCCAGCCAACCAAAACAGACCAGACATTGATACACAACAAAATCAAAAACCTATGGCTTATCCAACGTATGTTAATCCATCACATCTTCAATCTAATCTCATCTATCTAACTATAACTAACCAACCAAACAACCCTAGCGATAATTGTCAAGATTACCCCCCTGACGGCTATCGCAGCCCCAGGTTTCCCTCCCTCTGCTGGCCTCCCGAGTCGGGAGGCTGCGCCCTATATTCTGTCTTTGACTCCTGGCGCTTCACCCTCCTATGGACCCTCATCCTCTACGCCCTCTTCCACCTCGGCGCTACCGGAGTCGCCCTGTTCATGCAAGTCGGCAAGCGAAGATCGGTATGGAAGTACCTTGTCGCGGTCCCCTTCGTCTATTTCATCATAGCTGGGGTTGAAGCGTTGGTTGCGGGAAGCATAGTCGGCGCCGTGTACGTAAACTTCTTCTCCCGTTCTTCTCGAGTTGCCGCCAACCCAACATTTTCTGTACGTTATATGCTAGGTAGTGCTAATATGCAACCCTCTAGTCTCGGCGCTGTCTACATTGCGGGATGCTACGAGATATCAACCTGGATACCCTTCATCTGGGGATGGATTAACGTGTTAACTCTAATTGTCTCGTCTTTCACTATCCAAGGAGGTCTATGAAGCTTTCTATCTCCTACGCCGCCTCAGAGTTTGGGATGTCTGCTGGTGGGATATAGCCCGGCGGTAGCTCCTCGGCAGGCACTTGTCGAATCGGCTTTATGGCCCTAGCCGGATTGCCACACGCCACCATGAAAGGGGGGATGTCCCTCGTCACCACGCTTCCGGCACCGATCGTACACCCACGACCGATGGCCACACCGGGGAGAACAACACAATTCCCACCGAACCAGCAGTCTGCGCCAATCGTGATCGGTGACCCAGTTTCGGGGCCGTTGGTTCCGTTGCGAACCCTTGGGTCCGTAGGATGCGTGCCCGAGAAGAAGGAGCAGTTGGGCCCAATGACAACTCGGTCGCCCACAGTTATGGGGCTAGTGTCAATCCACGTTGAATTGCTATTGACATAGCAGTTCTTTCCAAACCTGCGGCCTTGAGCATTTGCTAACGGTGGGGAGGGGCTTTAGGGAGGAAACCTACTTCACGTTGTATCCATAGTCCATTTTGACGGGGGCATCGCACCACACCCAATCCGCGAGCTGGTCTTCGTCCTCCTCGGTTGTGGGAGCCAGTGGAGGAAGGGCTGTCGTGTCGTTTATGATCCTATTCGATAGAGGTTAGACGCTAAATGCGAACATGAAGGGGAGCTGGCTAGGTGCCATATTCCTTACCGTTGGAATAGCTCTACTTGTTGGCGTCTGGTGATGTCTCTAGCATCGTTGAACTCGTTAAAGGCTTGCCGACATCTTCGGCGATCCTCTATAAGATCAGGGGTGAAGGCGAAATAGAGCTCTCCTTTCTCCATTCGCCGCCTGTTCTCCACGGGGTCAATCGAGCGTAGGGCCATCTTCACTACCTAGGTAATATAGCTTGATTCTTCGCTCTATTCAGATGTCAATGACACCGTGGTCCTTTGGAGTAGGTGTATGGAAATGAGGGGGTGCTTACTTATAACTTATGGCTTCATTGCTTGTACGTTAACGTTACTTAAATACGAGGTGAAAATATGGGGTACGATATTAACAATTTACTTTGGGCTGACTATATATGCACTTATACTATAGTGCTATACTAGGGTACTTGACATACCTGCATAGAGGTCGGTAGGAGTTTCCCCCATGTCTGCATGCATACATATACTGCACTAGATGGCCCCATGTACCACGACATGAATTAGTGATACATACCATGATTTTTTGTTAGGTTATCTTGTAGAAGCTTGCCGCTTTCTTCCCTCTACAGTACTGCACTAACCTTAGTAGTATGGTTGTAGTATAGTAGTACACTAGGTTAGGTGCTATTAGTGCAAGCAACTTACATATCTTGTAGGTAAGTACATAGGTAGGTATGCACACTATAGATATATTTGGATATAGGTAATTTCATATTATATCGACTTTGAATCCATGTAATCATACAGTTAAATGAATATGCTGTTTATACATATTTTCAATTCCTCTTTCCTTTTTTTCTAGGTTTGACGATGGTGTATACTATGATGTAGGTATAGGTTAGTTATTATGGATAGTAGTACCTAACTAGTACTTTAAACTTTACCTAACCTTCTGCCTCGTTTCACCGCCCCGGCCATTTCTCGGGGTCCAGTTCTTTTTAACTCAAGCTTAGCTCAAGCTTAGTTCAAATGCCCATTTCGTCACTTTAAAACCAGACAAAACAAACCAAAACCAAAACTCCTCCCAACGTCTTTGCGCCTCGACGGAGCACGAAGCATGGGTGGCAGTCATCCGATTTCTTTGTCTTTGTTTCTCAAACACGCAAAGCATTCGATATAACAAACAGTTTCCAAAGGAGGAGGGACAATGGAGTCACCTCCGGATAGGTTCGTCTTTTTTCTCTCTTCCCTGCTACCTTCAACCCACAAGACGCATTCCTCCATTTCTGTTCTTGCGACCTCGTCTAGTTGTTGTTCCTCTGGCGCATTCATTATACCTGGTCTCTAAGCTACAAATCATGTCACCAAATTCACCCTTGACTCTTCTGCGGGAGCATGAAGAGTCTGCATCGTGGGCCACTGGCGTCCGTCATCGCCGGCGTCCCTCCCTTGCAGCGCTAGATCTCACCAACGCGGGCGCAACCGACAAGAGTGCTAACGAGCTTCCGATCCATAGTCCCATAGTCCAGAGCGCTCGGGTGTCGCCCGATAAGCCCTATTTTCCCGGTCAGGCGAAGTCTCTTGAGGGTATTGCGATCCGGTCCTTTTGTCTCGGCATCGTCCTCGCTTTGTCCACCACCGCTACTGTCCTCATCCTCGTCCTGACCTCTTCTCCCTTATGGCGCGTGCCGTTCTTCATCGCAGCGCTGTCCACTTTCCACTTCCTGGAGTTCTGGACGACAGCGAAATACAACACACCCGTTGCCAACATCGGTTCTTTTCTCCTCACGGCGAATTGGCCGGCTTATGCGATTGCCCACGTGTCCGCATCGCTCGAGTGCCTACTCACTAAGCTCATATTCCCGAACCGTTCGTGGGCGCCGTTCTATACCGGCCATGTTATCCTGCTTTTGGGGTTCGTCATGGTGTTCGTGGGGCAGTTTGTGCGTAGTGCGGCTATGGCCCAGGCGGGCCAGTCGTTCAATCACACGATCCAACACCGCAAGAAGGATAGCCATATCCTCGTAACCACCGGCCTCTACTCGATCATGCGGCACCCGGCCTACTTTGGTTTCTTCTACTGGGGAGTAGGCACGCAACTCGTGCTCGGAAACCCGATATGTTTTGTCGCATATACCATTGTGCTGTGGAAGTTCTTTTCGTCCAGGGTTAAACATGAGGAGACGCTGCTCGTCCACTTTTTCAAAGACGAATACGTTCAATATAGAAAGAGGGTGGGAACGCTCATGCCTTTTATTTGAAGGTAGAGAGGGATAGGATAGAAAGATAAAAGATCTAGCGATGGCATGGGATCCTCATGGCGTTTACCGATCAACCTAGTAATTTTTGTGCTTATTTATCATATACTATCTAGATAGATGGAGGCAACCTGGGACTAGAGACGGATTATAGCTGGTGTACATTGTACCTGCCTACATACATGTAGGGAGGTCTTCTTTGAAAGGTGTCATAAGCTTGGCTGCTCTGTATAAATATAAACATACCTAGATCAATACATGAAACAAGCTTACTTAGGTAATCCTACAATCAATAAAGTCTATTACAAAATCTAACTTACCGAAGCATGGCGTTTGAGAGAGTTTTGAGAGGGTACTAGATCCCAAGGTAGTGGTACAGGCTAAGGCTAAGCGCCTTAGTGGTGGGACCTACCTAGGGTAAAACTTAAGACCCCATATATTCTTTAAAAAAAAAAGTGTAAAATAAGCCACATAAGGGTAGATAAGGCAAAGTAAGCCACCTTAATCTTATCGATAAAGAGCGAGGATTATCCTACGTAGCCCATTTTAATTTAGAAGGCCACGATTCAATCATTCATCCCATTCATCCCATCCATCCATACAAATTCCATAACACATATCCACCACCCGCTCACCCATCCATGAATGAGCCAGCCCTGTGGACAGCTTGCCTTCAGTAGTGTTCTAAATTTAACAGTCCACTCAACCCCAACTAAGTTTTCTTCTTTCCTTGTCCAACATTCTTTTCTATCAACACCTTGCCACTATTCTGCGAATCCAGTCATTTTTTATAGAAAGACCCTGTTGTAGGGCACGTCTGCACCATGAGTTCAGACTACTCTTACGACGAGCAGGGTCAATTCTACCCTTTTTTTATATTCACCCTGTCCACCATTATCACCCTACCTTTGACCTACAGTCTCCTCGCACCCACCCAGGATCCCGAAGCTCTAGCACCCCGGATCAAGTCAACATTCAAGCCTGAACATGCCGACTTGGTACAGGCGCAGCGCGCAGCGCAAAAGCGAAAGCAACGCAAGATCAAGCGCGCTATTACTGTCCTGTTAGGATGGGCCACTATGGCTGGCATGATATATCTTATCCTCACCACCCAACGCACAGCGGCCAAGCTATGGAACCCCTACGACATCCTGGGCATATCCGAGGTATGTTGCGAACTTGCAGACTACTGGAACTGTTGCGCACATACCCCCCAGAGACAAACCACTAACATCAAGTCATATAGTCAGCTACAGAGAAACAGATCAAAACCCACTACAAGCGACTTGGTCTCAAATTTCACCCCGACAAGATTCGACCAGACCCAGCCAAGAACGAGACTGCCGAGTCGCTCAATGACAAGTGGGTTGAGCTCACCAAGGCCTACCAGGCGCTCACCGATGAGGAAGTTCGCAACAACTATATCCAATACGGACACCCCGACGGCAAGCAAGGATTCAGCGTTGGCATTGCTCTCCCCAAGTTTATTGTGTCGGATGGGAACGGGAAATACGTTGTCCTGGTCTACGCTCTGCTTCTCGGAGTTCTGCTTCCCTACTATGTTGGGTCGTGGTGGTACGGTACTCAGCGCATGACAAAGGAGGGTGTCCAGGTCGAGAGCGCCAACAACCTGTTCCGCGAGTATTCCGACAGCATGGACCAGGGGGATCTCATCACTGCCCTTAGCACTGGCAAGGAATTCCGAGAAAACCTCAAGGGAGACAAGGCTGAGTCCGGACTATCTAAGATCGAGTCAAGAATCTTGGCTGATGGAGAAGCTACCGAATTTGCCGGTGGTCTAGCCGTCAAGGACAAGGAAAAGCTAGAGGATCTCGAAAGTGGCGTGAGGCGCAAGGTGCTTGCGCTTCTATGGGCTTACCTTGGCCGTGTGGAACTAGACGATTCTGCTTTGAACAGCGCCAAATATATGGTTGGACCTATCGCACAATCCCTATGCCGCTCGTTTACTGCCATCTCGCTCGCTTATGGAAACACCACACCCCTCTTGTCTTCGTACTTCACTAGCCAAAGGCTGATCCAAGCTGTGTCACCAAACGCGTCTCCTCTCTTCCAGCTGCCGCATTTCACCCCTGCTGTTGTCAAGGCCATCGAAGGTGATGCAAAGACGCATAGCACTGTCCAACAGTTCATGGATCTGCCTGACACTGAACGCCGAAGTCTTGCTATCGGGAAGGGCCTTCTTACCGAGGAACAATACCAAACTGCAGTCAACGTCGCTCGTCAGCTTCCTTACTTCAGGGTTGCCAAGGCATTTTTCAAGGTTACCGGAGAGCGTTTCATTATCCCATCGTCCTTGGTGACTTTTGTTGTTAAGGGACGGTTCATCCCTCCGGGAAGCACAGATGTTCCGGAAGTCGACGAGCTTGATCTCGAGGATATAGATCCCTCCGAGGATGACCTCGATGCGATGCTCGGGCGTAAGAAGGTGGTTAAGGATGCCAACGGGAAGATTATCAGGAAGGAAAACCCCAAGCCTGTGTCACCACCATTGGCATTCGCCCCTTACTACCCCCGGGACCACTCACCGAAGTGGCATGTTTTCTTGTCGGACAGCAAGCAGGGAAAGATGGCTGTCCCGCCGTTCACGTTCACAACTTTTGATAAGCCAATCTTCACCGATGACGGCAAGCCTACCTACTTTATGCAGACCTTGAAAGCACAATTTGCTGCGCCTCCCCAAGCTGGTCAATACACATTTGTCATGCACCTGGTATGTGATAGTTACATCGGTTTCGATACCAAGATGGAGGTTACTCTCTCAGTCGAAGAAGCCAGTAAGGCAGCGCAGATGGCCGCCGAAGATGAAATCAGTGAGCCGGATGAGGGTAAGTTGAATTATTCCGCCAACAGTAGAGCCATATTAACACCCGAGTCAGATTCGATTGCTGGACAGATGAGCGCCCTCAAGGGCGGTGCGACGAAGCCGCGGAAGCAACAGGAAGAGGATTCCGATGATGAAAGTGGTACGGAAGAGGAGGAAGATGACACTAGCGCAACTAACACCGATACTGAAGACGAGTCGTAGGACAGCGTGGTTGCATAGGGCTAAACATGCAGGGGAGAAGGACTCTCGGATAATAATTCGGGTGTTGCTTGCCGAGCAACGAATCCTTCGTGACGTGTGTGTAATGAGGACGCCTTTGATCATGAGCTGATCTATGGTGCCATACACTCGTGGGTTCCAACCCCTAGACCGGGGAGGTCCATGCAGTTTGTATAAGCACGCAAAAAAGAAGCAAAACAAAAAAGGGCACACAAATACGCGAAGGTAGCATAGGACTTGGCGTATATGGCGTTTTTTTTTCTCTCTTTTCGTTTCTCGTGGACGATTTTATGTCAAGTGTTAGAGAAAGGAGGGGAAGGAGAAGGAAGGAAAAGCATCACCACGAGTATAAGTTTGGTATACTCACGCTGCAGGTGCTAAAGTTTAACTATAGAAGAAGAGTATAATATTTAAAAAACCCATTGTACTTTATGCATATCGAAAAAACGATAGTAATTCCTGTGCTTGCTTTTTTAGTGTTTCTCTTGACAATAGTATGTATATGAAGTTAACATAGGCTATCTGTATGGTGTTGATACTGCAAATACCCTTTTTGGGAATGATGTTGCGGGTGACCTGGATAACCTACATATTTCATGGGTTTAAACCTCTTAGCTTGATCTACTCAACACTATTGCCATATCCATCCACCTAAGCAATGTAAGTCGATAGGTATACGGGTACATGGGGAGGCAGGGGAGCATATATCAGCCCTGCGGATCGTCGTTTCTGTGCCGCATAGGCTGCATACGTAGTACATGGCATGGGTAGGTGGGTAAGGTTCAAGGAGGTAAGGTTTATGTAAAACAGGGCTTTATACACGTGGTTTCGTTGGAGTTGTCACGATCCTGCTCGGGTGGGTTGGGGATAATAGATGGGTAGTTGGGACTAGTTAGCTGCGTAGGCGAGGACCTACTACCTAATAAACATGGCGAAGGAAGACAGGAATAAACCTGCTGCTATGTACAATGCCTATGTAGGTTTAACCTACTTACTGATCCGTATCTTGACCTATCGGATATTTAGGTGTGATAGATGTAGGTTTAGCTAGGTGAGAAGGTAAATTAGTAGTAGTACATAAGTAGTAGTAGTAGATCGGATGAATGTATATATGTATGTACTCAACATTAATCCGAATCAGGTAATTGTGAATACAAACCCCATACTACTGCTTTGCTAGGTTATTTGTCTAGGTTCAGTCAATCTAAGAATAGAAACTCTTTACTGGTTTTTTTTTTTTTGATGTCCTGTGCTGTGCTGGCGCTAGCAATATTTTGTTCCCTTCTCCCTAAAAGATGGCGGGAAGGGAAAATGGTAAACAGCAACACGGTAATATCGCCCAATAGTATCGAAATGGGGAAAGAATATTACTGCGCCGCATAGGAGCCTCAACACTAGACGCAAGACGACCTGCGTATTGGTTGTTTGCTACGACGAAGGCTTGGATCTCTCTCCCTTCCCCTTAACCCCAGCCTCAAAAGAAGCTTTTGATATTTTAGGAATGCCAAGCTGTGGAGTAAAAATGGTGTGTTTATGTGCTGAGGTATTGGGGATGGCCTGTTTGTATGAGGAATCATGCTGCGAAGGAAAGACAGAGAGGATAGAGAGCGTGCTCGGTCTGGTCTTCCAAATCGTTGCTTTATTAGTGCTGCCAAGGAGATAGCTAGATATACAGTCAGAAGGGCTTGTTTATAACTTACTATCTTTAGTAACTGGGCTGTTTCTTCCCTACTTACCTATTCGTTCATCTGATCTTAAACGGCTATCGATATGTCTAATCTCCTTATACCTAGTTAGGACTTTAGGGAATCTCCGCCATACGGCGTATATGTGGGTATGTGGTGGTGAGTGGTGGTGGTGGTGGTGGCGTCAGCGGCACTTAGAAGCCGTACTCATCAGCAGCTTCAACCTATAATTGTGTTTCTACCTACAATGCTAAGCGAATCGGAATCGATTTCCGAGGGGAGCTGGGTCGGGGCGGAGCCGTCTTATACACTATCCGTTCTTGAATCTTGAGCTGAGCCTTAAAAGTCCTATCTACCTATACCCGGCAGTGACATACCTAGGTTAGGACACATGGGAGAACCCCCGTACCTGATAGGGTGTACATTGGCTTCTCGTACTCTGGCTACCAATGCGAGAAGTATAGACAGTACTTCTGTTCTCACCTGATGTCTAGCAAGTGCTTGGCGTTGGGCTTTAGCATGGTTCTAGTATCCTCATCTTAGGTAGCCTATGCTGATGACAACGAGAGAGAGTCGACATGAGAGATCGCCAGCGTGCATCCCAAGGACAACGAGCTGACAGCACCGCCTCGACAGCCCTAGCTGGGCACCCATCATTTCTCTGAATATCATCTCCACGGGTTTGTTCCTCCCATGATGATGACTCGAGGTATATATCAGGCCGCTCTTCGGCTCCATTGTCGTAGAGAGAGAGAAGGGAAGTATCTCATCACACACGCATATACACACATACAGAGGAAGAGGAAGAGGGAGAGACGGGTTTCCTTTATTTCCTTTTTGTTCGTCTCGAATAATAATAGTAATTCATTTCCTATTTTATCACTTTCTTCTCTATTATCACATCTAGTTGAGTCAAGATGAGCGCCGGATCCCAGGTCTGCGTGACGCCGGCCTGCGTCAGGGCAGCGTCTGCTCTACTTTACAACATGCACCCGAACTATGAGGCCATAGACCCGTGCGAGAACTTTCATCAGTGTAGGTTCCAGGCAGATTAGATTACGATAGTCTTATTCGTTCAGCGTTATACTGACACCTCTATCATCTATCTAGACGCATGCGGTGGATATCCAGACACAATCCCGGACAATTCGTTCCACTGGAATAGCCTTGGTGATATAGGGACGAATAGCCTGTACGTTATCAGGAATATTCTAGAGAACCCTTACCCTGGCACCTCTGAGGTAGGTCAAGAGCTCCTATATATCCCAACTGGAGTCGCCTTCGCTAACTTTATTGTTACTTAAGTCTGGACCCGATGATGAAGATAACTTCAACAAACTTGTTGTCTCGTTCAATGCTTGCATGGACGGCGTTGCCATCGAAGAGGCTGGAACTGCTGGAATACCAGACATCGTAAACCAGATAGCTACTCTATTCCCCATTGAGGATGCCGACTATACTTCCAACGCCACTCTGGCTACTGAGGACGAGGATGGTTTCGTTGAGGCTTTGGTATATCTTAGTTCGATAGGGGTTCCCGTGCTTGTGAGCCTATCGACCAGCGCCGATCCCCAAGACACAGTCAGTTCCTATTCCAAGTTTTAATAGGTTTATGAGAAGAGAACTAATTATCAGTATAGGACGTTGTTATACCTGTTGTCACACCGAACGCAGACCTCGCGGAGGCCTCGACGGGCCTTAATGCTTCTTCTCTGGCAGCTCTAATCGCGCCATTCCTTCCTAGCGAGGCAGCTCAAAGTGCCGCCGAACCCCTAGCCCAAGGGGTCCTGGATATTTTGGCAGAGGCCAGCGCGGCTTTGGAGCCCATCGACTTCTCTGACAACAACGTACGTCGATCACTTGACTAAAGAAGGTAGCCTGTATCAAATGTGCTGACCAGATAACTATAGGAGCTCTTTTACAGCACCACGATAGGCAACGTGACTGAAGCAGCCCCCGAACTATTCATCGACAGAACCATCCAGAGGCTAGCGCCACCCGACTACCAGATAGACCGAATTCGTCTCATTGGCCGTGATTTCTTTCCAAATATCTCGAGTGTAATGACCGAGACCCCTAAGGCCACTCTTCAGGCTCTGATGATAGCACTGGCACTTACCAAATACCAGCCATATACCGCTGTATCTGCAGTATGTGATATTTCTATCTCTATCTATATACTCCCGAGCACCGATTCTGACCCTATTTAGAATCCGACAGCGGATCGATGGGCATCAACCTGCTCTGCATACCTTCAGACCGAAGGGCTCAACTGGATCGCCAACAAATTCTGGCTCGATGTGTCGTATAGTGACGAGGTACGCGAGTACGTCGACAACCTTACTGTTGAGCTCAGAGATAGCTTCGATGCCCGCCTCGACACCGTTGCTTGGATGGATGACGAGACCCGGAAGATAGCTAAGGAGAAGCTGGCTCAGATCGCGCGGAATATTGGTTATCCGGACTCGGTATGTGTTTCTAACGTCTGTCTCAATACAACGTTTCCTCCCTATACCCCCCTTTGACCATATAGACATACATGTGGAATAGCAACTAACCAGCCCACCTCGCACAGAACCCCGAGGCCCGCAACGCTACAGCGCTGAAAGAATACTACGCCGACGTGAACATCACCTCCTCGCACTTCGACAACGCCCTATCCCTCAACACCGCAACGGAGCGGCGCAACTGGCAAGCCCTCAGCGCGCCCTTCGACCGACGCGGCTGGGACTCTCCCTCCTTCATCGCCAACGCGTTCTACCGGCCGCAGAGCAACGACATTTCGATCTTCGCAGGGATATCGCAGGACCCGCTGCTCTGGCTGGACTCGTCCTCCGCCCCCAACTCCAGCAGCGAAACCATCGCGCCGGCCACGTCCGTGCCCTCGTACCTCACCTACGGCGGCTTCGGGCTCATCACGGGCCACGAGTTCACGCACGGCTTCGACAACTCGGGCTCGCAGTTCGACGCGCGCGGGGCCTTCGTCGGGCGCCTGTTCACGGCCGGCGCGCAGGCCGCGTTCGAGGCGCGGCAGAGCTGCTTCGTGGCGCAGTACAGCGGCATGGCGCTGGTGGACGAGCGGGGGCGCGCCCTGTCCTCCGGCCCGCCGGGCTTCGACCCGGCGGCCTACGAGGAGGCCGGGCAGCCGCTGTTCGTGGACGGCGAGCGCACGCTGGGCGAGAACCTGGCCGACGCGGGGGGCATCGCGATCGCGTTCGACGCGTGGCAGAGGTCTGCTTCGGGCAATGTGTCGTTGCTGCCGGGCGTCCCCGCCGACCTGACGCCCGAGAGGCTGTTCTTCGTCGCGGCCGCGCAGAGCTTCTGCCAGAAGTACACGCCCGCGCAGATGCTGCCGCTGGTGCAGAGCGACGTGCACTCGCCGGGCTTTGCGCGCGTCAATGGGATCGCGGCGAACTCGCGCGCGTTCCGGCAGGCGTTTGATTGTCCGGTGAAGGAGCCTACGTGTGAGATTTGGTGAGGTGGATAAGGTGGGAAGATGAGAGGATTTTCTGAGAAGGGGAAAGAAAAAAAAAGAAAGATACAAAAAAACAACTAAAGAGTAATAGGAAAAGAAGGGAGGGAATGGGGGTTGAGGGGAGTGAAGGTGAATTACCTAAGTTTGTGGATGGAGGGAAAAGGGAGTTAGGAGGATGATATACGGCATATGGTATATGATACATGGTACATATAGAACTACCGACATAAAGACGGAGGTACTTGTGATTTACGACGATATTTATAGTGATGTATATAATCCATTCCCTTAGACTTCATTCCAGGGCAAATTCAATAGATTTAACATGAGTCTCAACGCCGGTCCCTGCTTCATAATCGTAGATTATTAAGTCGTGTCGGAATTATCTACCTGGGTAATCATATCCACCCCAACCATTTCCCCCTATTCCTCAACCTGCACCCCAGGTTGCGATCCTCCCTCCTTTACCGTGTTACAAGGAGAAAGAGAAAAGAAAGGAAAATAAAACGAGAAATAGTATATAGGTATATCATGTTACGCAGGTACTTTATACAGGGCGACAAGAGAAACGACGACAACAACAGAAGCAAAGGGGGGATTGCTCCTTGAATACCCATAACCTATATACCTAATTCAGTCACGTCCGTCAACCTCTTACCTCCCCTACCCTCAGTAACCTCCATTACCTCCTTTTCTCTCCATTATTTCCACCCATCCATTTATTCATCAACACACTCTAACCCCACACACCTCAACCCCTTTACTCTCGATATACGCCTTGCGATCGAAGTACGTCTTCAGTGCCACCTTCACAAACTCAGCATCCGAGGGACTCCACACATCGAGTCCCATGCGTGTCATAGCGTCGCTATCGATGCGCACGCCGCGGCCTAGATGGTGGTGGCGCTCCTCGTCGCTAGGGCTGAGCAGCGCGTCATCGTCCTCCATCGCACTCTCATCGTCTGCGCCGACATCGATATCGCTGTCGTCGTCGCTTGTGCTTTCGACGATGTCCGCTAGCGTGCTGATGATCTGTGTCGTGAGCCGGTGGAAGTAGGCGATGATGGCTAGCTCGGCGCGGGCCTCATTCTGGTCCGGCGGCGCGGATGACGACGTCGCCATAGATGACGCGCCTCTCGGGGTGAGAGAGATAATGGATGCGGTGAGGTCGGCCGAGCGCGGCATATCCATGCTTATGTTAGAGGATGTGGAAAGGTCTGCTAGTAAGGCGGCGTCGTGGGCTGACTCTTCGGCTTGGTCGGACCGTGCCTGTTCGCCCGCTGAAGCCCACCACATGAATCCGTTGTAGGCAAGTGCAGTCCAACTAAGAGGCTCTACTATTTGCTCTGCATCGTCAAGGTAGGCATCGTCGCTAGCTGGCGGTGCCAGAGTGCGCGGTGTTGTGGGTGAAACACTCCCGCTTTCTGTAGCAACTTGCAATCTTGCTAGCCCGGCCTTCAAAGAGCGGAATCGGCGTAGGTCACGTTGTGTCGCCTTAACCGGCACGCCGTGCGGGCACTCTACAGTAGGCCATACATGTTTCTTGGCGTTTGCGGTATGCGGCGGCGGCATAGTTATGAGCATATCCCATAGCGTGTCTTTCCTACAGAGAATGCTATCGGTTGTGCAAGCTATCCAGCCGGTGCCGGCCTCCTCGTTCGCTCTCGTTGAGTCGCCGCTATCCTGAGGGGGCTTAGTATCGTCGACAAGGAAGGGTATATCGTGGACACCAATAGAGAACAATGGTCGTAGGCGATGTGGTGGGGAACTGGACGATACGAGGTCGAAAGTCGATAGTGGAATATTAGAGAGGATGGATATGTCGTAGACTAAGTTCCTGATTAGCAGTTGTAGGGAGATAGGATTGGTGATATCCACTACACTTACCAAAATTACAGGCTTCCTGTACCGGTGCGTGGCCTGCTATTAAGATACGCCTGCGCAGTAATGCTGCTCGATGTATAGGAAAGATAAGTGGCCCGAAGGTGTCCAGCAACTTCGTCAAGCTCCATGCGGGATGGAAGGGCGACAACCTATGACCAGGAGGTATCAAAGCCGCGCCATCCGAGGCCGAGCGGTTCCTAGCATGGCCTCGAGGTGGTTTTGGAGGAGCGTGAAAGCTCACGGAGGGCGAGTTGGGAGCTTCTTTCGATGCTGTCTGATCTTGGCCGGGGACATCGTCGCGAGCTTGGTTCGCCTCCCAGTACTTCTCTAACACACCGATTTCCTTACTATTTGTCGCAAGCGTCCTATACCACCCAATGCCATTAGCACTTGTTACCAGTATCTGAGTTATAGCTAGACAACGTACGAAGCTATGGCTTTCAACCCTTCAGCATGTCTCCAAGCTCTTCCCAGCCGGCCGTAACTTAGCGGCACCAGCACACCCACGGCCAACATCCGCGCATTGCGGGCTGCACTGTCTTCCACGGGCGCATTGACGAAGGCGCTCAGCCCGGCATAGCCATCATGCACAAAGTAGATCAGATCGTCGGATACAGTATGGAGACCGGAGGGCAGGGACTTGTACTCTACCACACCTTCAAGCTCAACCCCGGGCTTGGAGGCCTTCCAGGATATGGTGTAGCCAGCCTTGACATCGAAGTCGATCAAGAACAGGGCGGAGATGGGAGGTAGATCGGGAAGGACAGTGGCTGCGACACTCGGATTCGAGGGTAACCGGACGTGCAGGTCGGGCTGACGGCGGCGGCGGTGGGCGGCCATTGTTAAGCCCTGGATACCGGGTTCTTGGGGGCGCGGAGGCGGCTACGTTGGGCGCGTAAACGATTGGTTGGTGAGTATGTTGCGGCGCATCATTTGCAGGCGGAGGGTAGGGGACGAGACGCAAAGGCAATCAAAGGATTGCTTCCTTTTTATTGGAGAGATGTCTCGTACTTTTTTATTATATGATGATCATGAAGTTGGGTTTGGTTTGGGTTGGTTACTATATTAGAATAGACCTTTGGTGGTTTGGTATTATGATTATAATTTTTGTCATATATTGCTTTTTCGGTTGGCTGTTTTGGAAAAGACAATGTGTGATTGGTGGTGATGTTGTTTATGTTCCAAGGTTTTATCATGGAGGAGGGGAGAGAGAGAGATCGTAGAAGTAGTAGTGTTAGTAGCCAGTACTAGTAATGTGGTGTAAGTGGTAGGAGTGGTCTGGTCTGGTGTTAGATAATTATCGGAAGACGGGATCCACCTAAACTCTCTACATTATCCCATGTACCCATGTACCTAGTTTAGAAGATGGTGTCTCGTTGACCAATAGTTCCGATCTATGGATATAAATCGGCCTTAGTCGCCTGATCTTGTACCGAGGGGTAGCCCATGATTCGTCAGCGCTGATTGACGAAGCGGGTCTTTTATGTCTATACTCCGTACACTACATCCGGGATACACTACCTAAAATAGAGATGTGCATTTCCATCAATCTAGTATAAGGCCTATGAGAGCATATATAAGGTATAAGTGGAGGAAGAGTTTTGACGGAAATCAACAGAGAGTTGAGGGGTATGCTGATATAATCTGGGTATGGATTTTTGTATTTTTATGTGAATGAAGAAGGAGAATTTCCTCCGGGATTCAGCTAGGTTCTAAGTTATGTAAGAGTCCCGGAACATTATTGTGTTAGTGTACCTTCGAGCTACTTACTATGTAGTACATACTTGAGGTCATGAGCAGGTAGGATAACGATACTGATAACGCGTGAATGACATCAGAGCTACCTAGCTATGTACGTACCTACTTATTCGTCTGATATGTTGAGTTTCGTAGCTATGTGTGAGGACGGGAAAGCAAACATATAACTATTATATAAATAAACCACGATTTGGTTGATTTGCAAGCCAATTCCATCTAGGTTTTCATTCACATTCTCCTGATTCCTACAACTTTTGCCGGTACGGTAGAAGAAACAAACGAACGGGCAAACAGAAAAATAAATAAATAAAGAAATCGGCATCTCGTCTCTATCATCATGGCAGATACCAAAATCCCCGGTGGCAAAGTCCCCGTAGAGGACACGATCCTCGAGACAGGCGCTTCTCTAATCCAGGTAAGTAACCTTATACTACTTATAAGTACTATTCTCTTTATATATAATAAACATAAGACTAATTGTGTAATTACACCTACTAAAACCTCTAATAGGACTTCCAACCTACAAAGCAGCTCTGCGCTCATTTAAACGCCTTTCACACCTACGCCGACGAGCCAGGTCGCTACGTCGAGGCAAACCACTATTGTGCTCATCTGACTGAAGGTGAGTTACTTAATCTAGCGAATATCCTTCCTTCTCCTTTATCATACCCCTAGTTTACATACCTAGGTAACTAATAAGCCTCCCAAAAAGATATCCGCCAATGCATCCTCTACGACGGCCCCGGCCCCAACGCCCGCCTCATCGGCATCGAATACATGATCACCCCGGCGCTCTACGCCACCCTCCCGGCCTCCGAGCGCCGCCTCTGGCACTCCCACGTCTACGAGGTAAAATCCGGCATGCTGATCATGCCCGGCGGGGGATCCGCCACGGTGCCAGGAGTGCAGCAAGCCTGGGACGCCGCCGAGACCCGTGAGATGACCCACGTCGTCGGGCTTTACGGCAAGGTGTACCACCTGTGGCAGACGGACCGCGGCGACGCGCTGCCCCTGGGCCCCCCGCGCCTCATGACCAGCTTCACGGCTGACGGCCAGTTTGACTTTGAAAAGGTCGTCGGCGAGCGTGACCGTCGATTTGGCGTCGACTGGCGCCACAAGAAGAAGCTGCGCGAGGGTATTGAGGTCCCCGATATTCACGAGGATGCGGATGCTACGTGGAAGACGAGGAGGAATTCTATGTAGATGGGAGATTATTATGATAAAAAGAGAAGGGTACATAAAAAGGGGGTGAATTGTAAGAGTTATTATAAGTGGGGTGAAAAAGAAAGGGGGAAAAAAGGGGGCCGGCGTAAAAAAATAAGTTGAAAAGGAAAAGTGAATAAATGGAAGTATTATGAATCATGGTTGCTCTATTCTACTCTACTTAAGAATTCTACTTAATGATAATGTAGTGTATCTCATCCTCATCAGCACACTTGACGTTCTCGAATAGCAAATGTGAAAGGAGAGAAAAGAGAGAGAAGAAAAGAGCAACAACAGCCCGTGCGCCGCCCTTAATCTATTATATCCTCACATCCCAACCAAGTACCAAGCCCACCCCAGCGCCACAGCCGCCGCACTATAAACCCCCAGCGTCGAAGTCGCCGTGCGTCCGGCCGCGTTCCAGTCCAGTGCGATATCCTCCGCAAGCGCACCCGCCAAGTGCGCCACCGCCCGCGTGTTGTCCTACAAGAGCTCCGGGTCCATGAGCAGCGCCCCGAGCTTCGTCGTCGGCCGGTTGTACACCGGGTCGTAGGGCATGCCGGCCGCGGCGCGCTGCTTCGGCGAGTTGCTCGCCTCCCAGGGGGTCTTGATGCCGTCGGCGCCGCCGAAGAGTCCCGCCGCCGGGATCCCCACGTCCAGGAACGTCTGGTAGTCGCCGCGCCCCGAGTAGTCGACGACCTTGCTCGCGATGTGGTTGTGCCCGAAGAACCCCCGCAGCACGTCCACGCCCCGGTCCGAGCCCGCCGGCCCCGGCAGCCCCGTCGTCGGGTTCGTGCCCCCGATCACCTGCGGGAACCCGTTCGCCGACCCCAGCATGTTCGCGTCCAGGTAGAACTTGATCTGGTCGAGATCCCGCTCCGACTGCCGCTGCGCCCACGCCCGCGAGCCGTAGTTGTCCGAGTGCCCCGCCGTCCAGAACGCGAACTTCACCCGGTTCGTCGTCCTGTACTTGGACAGCTGGATGGCGGTTTCGAGCAGCGCCGCCACTCCGCTGGCGTTGTCGTTTAGTCCTGCGCTCCGGTGGAACGAGTCGGTCCGGGTGCCCAGCATCAGCGTCCGGCCGTCGTAGCCGCACTTCGAAGTCGCGATTATGCTGGCGCTTTTGTCAATGAGTCAGAAGTCAGCGTACGGGGAATTTTGGCATGTCACAATGGCTCTCTCGACGGCTGACTGACCTTTCAACAGAAGCAAGTTTTGTGTGTACCTCGATATCAACGTATGCGGTTGTGTTGGTATGGGTAAGATTAGACAGCAGTTGTGAAGGATTTTTCGCTATTAGCTTCACCGTCGCGACGTGCGGCTCGTCTGGGTTTCCCAGAGTTGGTTGAAGCTCGGTGTCCTCAGTGACCATGAGGACGGCAACTCCAGCGCTCTTTGCTATGGATGACTTCTTAGACAAGGGACAGCCGACACCGTTGACTACAGCGACCTGCCCCCTGGCGCGGTGAGGATAATCCTCCTGTATGCTCGCTCGTGTTAGCCAACGTAAAATACTTTCTCGGGATTGTGCCTGAAATACTACTGACAATATGACATCCGTCATTACTGGCGGGGACAACTCTGCGATGAGTCCATTTTCCATAAGGAGACCACACAGCTTGCTCAAGACGCATATGGAGCACAGGGTTACCTTCGATCATGAGTTCAGCTCTGCTATAGACTTGGATCTCCGCGCTGAAGGGTACCACCTCGATATCGTATCCAACGGTTTTGAGTTGATTCGCGATATACTGAAACTCAGACGTTAATTTTCGAAGCCATAGGTAACTAACCGACAATCAAAAGGCAAGGGCTTACGTTAATTGTTGAATTGCTGCCCACAGATCCAGTCACTCGATGGTGGAAAGGTACGACATCAGAAATACGCTTGATCTGCTCTACGTGACGCAGAACCGCTTCTTTTTCAATGGTGAACTCCAGTCTCTGAACGAGTGTGTTAGCATATAATTTCGTGACAGATACAGCCGCTTTTCCTTTATCCTTTACCTGTGGCACCGAAGTGAAGTTGGTAGATTGACACTCGGGCCCTTGATGATGATGAACTTGGGCTTCTATACCATCTACTAACATCATCAGGGCACCGACTGTGAGCCCCACTGGACTTGTAAATCTCATGGTGGAAATAGGATATAAGCGGTCTTGCTACGGAGCTGGAAAGGCTACGAGCTGTCCCGAAGCAACAAAGAGTAGCAGCGTGATGAGTACAGTGAGATGATAGGAAAAGAAAAGAGTCTTTTGATCAGATGATAGGTGATGATAATTTTTGTTCCAAAAAGAATAAAATGACGATTCGTCGTGGTCTTCTCACGGCGTCTCGCCCAAGAAATTAACCAGTAATGTGATGTAGAATGAATGAATGTCGTCTGGGATGGTGGAAAGATTGAAGCATTGTCTCCTACGAGAGATTATGAATATTCCCTCCCTCGGGCTGGACTACGCCTGCTGCACCAGAGTCTCTCGAATAAGGAAGAAGGTAGCTTTGAAGAATACCCAGGGAAATCACAATAACATAAACCTTAGCATATTATAGCTATATTTAGGGGGTGTCCTTTCCGAGGACATAACTATTCAATTGTTACTTCCTATCTATATCCAAGAGACGGTGTTTAGAAGCTGGAAAGCATGATTAGGAGTCTGGATAAGGGGGCGGAGTGGGACTTTCACTTTGCGGATACCCTGGGCCTCATGTATATATGTCATATGATGGTAGTGATGATGGACGACATAACAACCCACTACATACATATATGGGACCCTATTGAGGTGTATATTGCCATTCTAACTACTATTGATATTGGTAATCACTCTCTGAATATGTGAAATATTGTTGCGACCTTTTATGATTATTTGTCCGAAACTCTCTTATTTCTGTATTCTGTATTGTTTGTAGAAACACATATCATCGTTCTCTTCCCATCTATTTAACCATTAATGATTCTGTGTTAGTATAAATGTCAGTAGCTCCTAGTCTCAATTTATTTGGCAACGATTGTCCTTTCTCTTTCCGAGGGCGCTGCTATTTACTGACCTACGAGTAAACATGTCAAGTTCCTTGAATACGAAATCAAGAAATCCTTTTCAGCGATAGCTCCCACCCTTCATAAGCCGTTACCTTTGCTTCCTAGTTCGTTCGCTGAACAAATGCGCCTTGCTTATCCCTTGTCCAAGTGACATGCCGCGACTCCCTCTGGCTTTGGATGTCGCGGGGTCGAAAGCCTCCCCGCATGGGGGCAGGTGAGGGGGGATAATATCACTTCGGAAGCAAGTCGTATGCTGCAACATCTGCCGAGACTACCTATCCAGGCAAGTTGCTTTTGTTAGTTCTCTTGTATCTAGTACCCCAATACGTTTACAGCCACTTAGATACTTCGGGCCTTGCTGAACCAAGGTATATACCTAGGTAAGGAGGCACATGGTAAGCAGACACCTCTTCTGATGGGCTCGAAATCATCGATATATGCGTCAATTACTTATATATAGGAGCGCATCCTTTTCTATGTAGATACCTCTACTTTCATTTAAGACCGAGATATATGAACCAAAAGGAGTAGGGTCACTTGTAAAAAAGAAATTTCAACCCCCCCCCTACACACGCGTATTGATAGATATAGTCTTTGCCCACTCTTTATAGTTAATATACTATAGCAATCATGGGAAGCGAACTCGCGGATCTGAAGAATGAAGTGGCCCTGCTTCGCAAGGAGATCTCACGCGTCTCGGACGAGGCCGAAGTGCGCAAAGTTCACTTCAAGTACGGATACTACCTAGACAAGTGTCTTTACAACGAGGCAAGTTCACCTCCCCCCTTTTATTATATATCCCTTTACACGAACCCCTGCAACCTCAATTCTATATTCTGACAAAGGACCAAAACCTGATAGGTGGTGGACATGTACTCGGACTCCCCCGACGCCTACGTCGAGTTCCTGGGGGCACGGTACCGGGGCAAGGAAGGGATCCGGCGGCTCTACCAGGGGCGGTTCCAGAGCAGCTTTGTCGGGGGGCGCAACGGCCCCGTGCGCGGGTTCCTGCTCGACCACATCATGCTGCAGGACATAGTCGACGTCGACCCGAGCGGGACGCACGCGTGGTGCCGGATGCGCGCGCTCATGCAAGCCGGGACGCACACGTCGGTGTCGGCGGCGATATCGGCGGCGCGGGGCAACAGCGGCGGGCCCCCGCGGCAGTGGTGGGAAGGCGGCCTCTACGAGAACGAGTACATCAAGGAGGGCGGCGTGTGGAAGCTCTTCCGCTACCGGTACTTCCCCTTCTGGCACGCCGACTACGACGCCGGCTGGGCCGCCACCCGCGAGAACTACGTCCCCTGGCCCACGCGCACCTTCCCCGACGACCCCTGGGGCCCCGACGAGCTGCTCGACCAGAAGATGCTCTGGCCCGATACCCGCGTCGTGCCTTTCCATTACCCGCACCCTGTCACCGGCGCGCGCGTCGCCGACGACGACCTGCGCGCCCCGGTGTATGGGGCGCCTGCTGCGGAGGCGGAGCCCCCGCTCTCGCTGGGGCTGCCGGAGGGGCAGGCGCGCAAGGGAGAGGGGAAGACGTGGACGAGCGAGGGGGCTACTAGGGTTCTGCCTGAACTGGTTGACAATGCGTAGACCCTTTTCTTTCCTTTTTTCTTTTCTTTTTCTACCCTCGGTATATGCGATATGTGTCCATGTATATAGGACTTGTGTGATATATAGCCTAAAGAGGGGGGAGAGGAGAGTACAGAAGGGTGAGAAGGAAATCTTGTCTAAGCGAAGGATGCTAGCTAGGATAGAGGATAGCCGCGGCTGGTAGTTGGAGGAATTGGTATAAGCAACACCGTGATAGGCTCGATTAGAATCTGGGGTAAACACTCCCCCCTTTCCTCCTATGTCCTATACAGGTATATATCTTGGAAAATACATATGCCGTCCCCACTTCCCCAACTGTAGATCCTTGATCTCCGTTGCATCTCTGCGTGAGTCTAGAAGTAGTATCCGTGCATGAAGGGGAGGAGGGGGAGAGAGTCCCGCTTGGCAACGCATACTTATCCTTGGTCGTCATGTTGGCCCTCGAGCTGGATGGTCGGTGGCTTCGTGCAACTGCCGAATTCTCGCGATGCGCGCGTATCAAAGTTTCTACGTCGAGTAGGTAGTGAGGTATGGGTTGCAAAGCCAGTTAAACTACCAACAAGCCACATTGCCGTTTCTAGTAGGTAAGGCGAAAGGCTTTCTGTGTTAGCTTTTTGAACTATGTGGTTTACTATTCTATGGCCCCGTAGTAGCAGTGTGATTGCAGTGATTTGTACCTATAGCTTCTATTCGATTTTCCTTTGTTCGGATTTTTGATCAGACATATCGGTCTAATTATCTTTCTATCTCCATATCAATAGTTCATCATCATCGCCATCATGGCGCACCTCGAGGCTCTAGCACCTGATGTATCTTTATATCCGTACAGCAATGGGAAGAGAACCGGCTCGCGGGTCAAGTTCCCGGATACCCCCGTCTTCTCGTCCATGAACAAGCCCTCGCGGTTCGAGGGCGATGTATTCGACCTTGAAGTCACGGGCGAGATCCCGCGCGATATCAATGGGACATTCTATCGAGTTCAGCCGGTAGGTATTACTAGATTATATCTGGAAGAAACTGCCTAGCTAACAAGAGCTTGCCATTATAGGACCATAGGTTTCCCCCCATGTTCGAAGACGACATACACTTTGTAAGTCTAAATCTAGATACTCCAAGGTGGCTGACCTACCTAATACGTTGCTAATTCACCGCGTACTCCAGAACGGAGATGGTAAGTCTCACGTACGAGAGGCGATCTAATCCCAGAAAAGGAAAAGAAAAAGACATTCATCACTAACGGTCGACAATGGGAAAAAACCAGGCAGCGTAACCGCGATCCGCATCGCCAACGGGCACGCCGACTTCAAGCAGCGGTACGTGCGGACAGACAAATTCGAGCGCGAGGCGGCGGCGCGGCAGAGCCTATTCGGGCGGTACCGCAACCCGTACACGGACAACGAGAGCGTGCGGGGCGTGATCCGGACGGTATCGAACACGAACGTGACGTTCTGGCGGGGCATGCTGCTGGCGAGCAAGGAGGACGGCCCGCCGTTCGCGCTGGACCCGACGACGCTCGAGACCATCGGGCGATACGACTTCGAGGGCCAGATCACGGCGCCCACCTTCACCGCGCACCCCAAGTTCGACCCCGACACCGGCGAGATGCTGTGCTTCGCCTACGAGGCCGGCGCCGACGGCTCCGATTGCGGCGTCGATCTCGTGAGCTGGACCATCGACCCCGACGGCCGCAAGACCCAGGAGCTCTGGTTCAAGGCCCCGTTCGCTGGCATGATACACGACTGCGGCGTCTCTAAGAATTATATGGTGCTCCCCCTCACCCCGCTGAAGATGTCGCTCGATCGCCTGCGCGCTGGCGGTAATAAGTTCGCGTGGGATCCCCACGAGGACCAGGTGTATGGCCTGGTGCCGCGGCGGGGCGGGAAGGCCGAGGATGTGGTATGGTTTAGAGCGGATAATGGTGAGTGCGATATAGAATATGTGGGGAAGTAAAGGGGCAAGCCCCGTGGGTGGCTGTGTGATATCTATTTTTCTTTTTCTTTTCCCCCCCTTTGTTTTTCACCAATCAAGGTTCACTCAACTTACCTGTATAATGCTATAATAGGATTCCACGGCCACGTAGCTGGATGTTATGAGAACGATAATGGTCACGTCGTGTTCGACCTCACAGTAGCCGATGGCAACGTGTTCTTCTGGTTCCCCCCTGACGGGGAAGCGCCCGACATGGGGAAACGAAGCCGGCTGAGCAGTCCGACATGTCGCTGGGTGTTTGACCCAAAAGCGAAGTCCGGCACCAGGGTTAAGCCGTCCCTGGAGTGGAAGACGAACGGCGAGTTCTCTCGTATAGATGACCGTTATGTGACCAAGAAGTACAAGCACTTCTGGCAGCTGAAGGTTGATCCTACTCGGCCGTATGATTTCGCAAAGTGTGGGCCTCCTGCTGGTGGATTATTCAACTGCATGGCCCATTACACCTGGGATCCAGACGACGAAAACAAGCCAGGAAAAGAGGACGTATGGTTTGCAGGTCCAACTTCAACACTGCAAGAGCCAGTGTTTATCCCAAAAGATGGTGGCGCAGAGGGAGAAGGGTATCTTGCGGCGCTCAAGAACAATCTCGATGAGCTCAGGAATGACGTGGTCATCTGGGATGCTCAGAACCTTTCGGCCGGGCCTCTGGCAACTTTACACCTGCCTCTCAGACTGCGCCTTGGTTTTCATGGGAACTTTGTCGACCATAGGGACATCGAAGCCTGGCAGCAGCGCAGAGCCGGTGAGTTGGGTCCTGTGAAACCTGCTCAAAACCCACTCCCATGGCAAATAGAGATGATCGCAAACGGGGTTGGACAACACCCGGGTGGAATTCCAAACGGTTCACAGAACGGTCTTAGAGCAAATCATTCTTGATGTTATTTTGTGTTGTCGATTTGTGGCTACGTGCTACATCTGAGCTTATCATCCTCTCTGACGGGGCGAGTTCGTTCTGCGAACATCCCGGGTCGTGGGAGCTAATATTTTACCGATTTCTACGGATGGGCAATCATCACGTATCGAGTAGTTATGAATAACCAAGCGAGCCTGTCTTATAGTTTTGCTGGACTGTGTAGCACTCTGTTCGGTATGTGATCCCATCAACATGTATTATGGTGACCAGTAAGTAGACTGCTCATGTAATCTGGGGTAGGTTTGCGTAAAACTAGCAACCAGATTGGGTCCTTATAGAGCTAATGATCTGATATGGTCAAGATATTTTGTGCTTCTCCAACTGGAATGTTGATTGCCCTTGCTGATGTTATAACATAAAAGTACCCAATATGTGTAGCCTTTTACGTTGAAAAGATCCTACTTCCTTTCCACTAGCTATCCATTCTAATCATTGTCCCCGCAAAGCCATTGCAAATTCCCGTCATGGCTCAATACGTTTTATATCTTTTAATTATCGGACTCACCATGGAGTATGGGATAGTATGTGAAGTGACCCGCAACCTACCTAGGTAATAATCAGTCCTCACGAATTCTCAGGTTATATCTACAGGCGTACAAACCCATAATGCCTTGCTTGATGGCTATAGTGTCGTGCCACTACACTGGTCGGGCGCCATTGAGAAAGATGACGAGATACTCTCGTTTAATGGGACCATACAGGTAAGAAAGACCTTCATGTTAAACCGGAGATGTTGGGATGTTAAGATCGGGGTAGGAAATCGAAGCCAAGATACAAGAGTCAAACCCTGGGTTTTCATGGAAGATGTCCTTTGAACAAAGGGCAGGTAACCGAGAGGTTTCTAATATACAGGATCGAGACCAGGTGAGCTCCACTGATGATATATATTGATGGCACATATGGCTAATGTTCTTAGAATGGAAATATTGTTTGCGATGTTGGAAGTGATGGCAGAGCGAGCACCTTGTCTATAGGGGTTGGCTCCATGGCCCTTAAATATGCTGCAGGCACATGTGGAATAGGCCCTGGACCACGTGTCTGTACTCAGATTAGCTGTGCCTATGATGGCGGCATTTGGCTTTGCAACGACAACGCTTGGGGCATTGATCTTTCGTGCAACGATATTGCTGCTTACGTGGATAATATCATAGATCAGTGTGGTACGGATCAAGGTCATGGCGACGTTCAAGGCCAGGAATTTGATACCGAGAACTACAATGTGATTGTGGGCCATGCTGTATGTACGTAATATGAAGACTCCGATATCGTATTAGCTATTCAAACTATACTATTGAATAGTTCTGGGCCTAGTTACCATTCTATATCAGATAGACGTGTCATATCTTTCTATGCGGAAGACTTTGAATGAATGATAGCGGTAATGCCGCGAGAGATCCAATTTTTCGCAAGATCTGGTGTCGTGGGTTGAGAGATGACGAAAGGAATGCTTCTAGTCTTTTGATCTCATCATCATCCTTCCCTTCTTCTACGGCGCGATTCAATTTGCCATCATCAAAAGCAATTCCATGCCATAGCAGTATACCAAGGATCTGTGCTTTCTTGACCAAGGTCAGTAATCGCGCGTCTTGGGCAAGTTCGGGAAGGGCGCGCGATAATTCGCTCCAGAAAAGGCATCGGAGGTGTTTTGCTTCGGGATAGTAGATGAAACGCCCCCCCTTATCTTCCCCAATGAGCTCTTCAAGACCGTACATACCGACACCGAAAGGTAGAAACTCTGCCTCAGCCCAGTCTAACAAACCCAAGAGTTTACCGGATTCCGGACAGACCATGATATTCGAAGGCAGGAAATCGCCATGACTAAACGTCCAGGGGAGGGCTTGTATTTCTGGTAAAGAAACTAGAAGACTTCGGGTGATACGGCGGAAACGTTTTGGGAGAGCCTCGTTCATGAGCTCCAATCGCCATTGCAGTGACGATCCCACGGTCCTTTTTTCCGGGAGTTCCTTTGCGGTTTTTCTATGGACCCAGCTTTTCGCTTGTATGTGAGCGAAGTCTATCACGAATTGTTTCCTCTGCTGTGCGACCTGTACGGCACTCTCACGGCCAATCTGAGCGCGAAGATCAGAGAGCGAAACCCCGGGCAATCTTCTCATGGAAAACGCATATAATCCAGTCGCATTCAACTGTCCTATGAATTCCGTTTCCGGAGCTAGATGGCCAAAAACTTGACAGGCAATCGTGGTTATGTTGATGTCTAGCTTGTGAGCTAGGGGCCTGAACTGAACGATGGTGCTATCGCCGACTAAGAGCGTATATGAACAATAGCCCTGGAAGGGGGCTGGTCGGACATTTCCCGTGAACCTCTCCCTGGCGAATGTATCGCAATCGTCTTTGACGCTAGGTGGTAGCTTGCAGCGGTCAAAAAAGGGCGTGAGCGAGACACCAGAATCTCTGGGTAGGTCGTCCATGAAAGTGTGTTTGGGTATGTCTAACTCTTGTCCGAGTTTCCCGTGTTGATTCTAGTGATGTGTACAGGAACATGACAAGAGCTCGGGATAACCACCCTTATAAAATAAGGATTTAGTACCTCAGCTGAACTTCAAGATGAGAAGAAGCGCAAGGAAACATGATTGCCCTAGCTTCATATCAGCTCATACCTGCTTTATTAAAGTGAGGGGTAGGGATCCGTGGAAGGGCGTCTACCTGGTCACGATCTTGCAACTATCCAAGCCATCTGGGATTCGGGATACTCAAGCCGGCATCCCCCGGTAGAAGGGGTAGGGGGGACATCGGATCAGATTGAAGGATTTGGTGTATCGACCAATTGACCTGTAAGAGGCGCATAGCGAGGCACGGTGTTGGCGGCTACCACACCCTGTTATGCATGTGGACTGCTCATCTGATAAAGCGCTGTTCTCCGACAGGTGAACGGTTCTTACTTGGTCAACGAACTATTTATTTCCTTGGGTTACCCATGTCTCACCTCATCTGACAAGTCACAAGCGTGAACATGTGGAATACCGGCTTATAGTTGTTCGGATAGCTGTACGTAGCTATAAGTGGCTATGCGAGTTTTTGGAGACCTTATTAACCCGGGTTAGGTACGAGGTATCTCATGAGTCCTGATCGGAACAAATGAATATCTATGTAAGTTACCCAACCTAGGGCTTCATGCTGAATGAGCTGAACCTAGACCTGATGAGAGACATGCAGAACGGTGAGAGTAGGGATGCAGGTACATACATACCTCTATACAGTTAAGCTCCTAACCTAGGTACCACGGGACCTCTTTTTCTGGAATAGTAAAGAAAATCAATAGGTTCGATCAGTTATATTAATATGTCCTCATCACCGTCTAACTATGTAGTGGTAGGTAGTGGGTAGGGTGACATCCGCTTAGCCACTTATTCAGATCGGATATGGGGTGGCGCAAGAATCAAAGGCTCGTTATGTTTATGTATGACTTAAATGTTGATATCGACGTACCTAATGATGCTTAAGATATTAATAATGGTAAGTTTCGGTTCAATGCTGAGAGTTCTTCGTGTCCTACACATGTTGAACCTTGATAAACGAGGCTCGTACTAAGTACCACTACGTCAGTCCTCCAACATGTGCTATAGAGAGCCCTGTGTCTTGGTTACCTAACCTACCCTGCTACCTAGGGTTAAGGCTTTTCTGGGGTTGCATAGTAGTCTGCTAAAAGCGGAGAAAATAGGTACTACTCCACTGTGCTCCAGGTCGGTCCAATATAAGTGACCTCCTATATCATTCTCACCGAAGGAAAGAAATCTCACCTCAGTCCTGACCTGTGCCCCTTGCAGAATTACATACTACACCCACAGCGAGATCAAGTGGATAGTACTAATATACGCACCTATCTTCTATAAGTTATTCAACCGTCAATACCCCTTACCCAAATATCAGGGGTCTATGAGGCTTATCGAATGTTGACAGTTGGATACATCAATGCCGTTGAGTTAGCTGTCTTATTATTAGAAACCAGTGCCATTAATATGACTTCCTTTTTTTCGTCCTCTGATATTCCGATCTATTTTCTTATTCCTATTTCTTTTTTGTTTTGTTGTTTTACCCTTTTTTTGCATTTCACTAGTTTCAATATCTTCTCTCGTGACAGATCCTTCTACCTCGCCCCTCGTACACCATCGTCCAACTGTGGCACCAATTCCTCCCGATTTATCTTCAGTTAGTTAATTGCGAGCCCATTGTAACCGTCAGAAGAAACGCGGAAAGGGGAGAAGACACAAAAAAATTCCATTCCACCTGACACTAATCCTTCGTCATTTCGTTCTCCCTGGCGGAGTCCCCGACCTCAGTCGTAGGTACGGGATATGGTGAAAAGAAGAGGGAACGAAACACAGAATCCATCCGTGGAGTTAGGTGACTTACCAAAAGGTGACTACGACTCAAACTTGGGATAAATTGCCTATGTTACGTAGAATACCCAAAGCACAGTCTTAAAGAGCCGAGCCTGTATTACCCTGCCACTGCCGTAGAACCCATTTTTAGCTCCCTGTAGTAAGAACGAATGAGGACAAACTCACACTACGCCTATTAACTTTTGTCACACGTCCGCAGCCTTCCCTCAGTTGGTGATGACGATGGTGATGATGCCCCCCTTCTGGGTCTGGGCCAAGCAGGTAAAGTTCTTAGATAGGTAGAAAGCGTGACCTTCCTCTCGTTATCACATGCTGTTACTACCTAGGTAATAATTCTTTCCTCTCTCCATTCATAGGTACTGTAAAGGTGACAATTGCCGTGACAGATATGTCCTCCGTATTTTGGGAAGCCGTTGAGGCTTACGGTTGCTACCTTGTCTTGCCTACTGTGTATATACTTCGCCGCCTCGAGGCAGATGGGCAAGTTCTTTTCTCTCACCCTGATGTAGCCTGGTCCAATAGATATTGAATTGGCTTGAACATCCATGACATATTTAAAATCCCCCTTTTCCCTAGGCTCGATCGACTCCCTATTCCTCCAACTCCATAACGATAATCCTTCGTCATGAGTATCTGATATATGACTGACTTCGATACAAGCCTGTATCGTTTTTCGTACATACTTATCTCAAACGTTTGCCATAAAAATTCCTCCTTGTGTTGTTAATCGAGCAAACTCGACTATGTCGGGGGAAAACCCACCTCTAGCCAAGAAGCGCATAATCGTATGCTGTGATGGAACTTGGCAAAATGCGTAAGTGTCTTCAGCAGCTATAATTAGTCAGGCATCACCTATGTTTACTTGGGGGAAATGCTGAGAAATTTAGTGACAATGGATTCACCAAGCCGACAAAATCCGATCCCGTTCCTAAACTTCAAGTTTCCTCAAATGTGGCACGCATCTCTAGAAGCTTCAAGAGGAGGTGTTCGGACGGCACATTCCAAATCATCTACTACCAGTCTGGCGTAGGCTCCAGGTTTGGTACCCTCGACAGGTTTCTAGGCGGTGCTTTCGGCTGCGGTCTATCGGAGGTTTGTGCTCCCTAGCAGCCTGCAGAGAGTCTGTGTTCAGATCTCAAGAGTGACTGACAACGTGGCAGAATGTCCGCGAAGCATATGCGTTCATATGTGCGAACTATTTCGATGGGGACGAGATAGTCCTTGTCGGCTTCAGCCGTGGCGCCTTCACGGCAAGATCGATTGGTGGGCTGATCTCTGACCTAGGCCTGCTAACTCGAGAGGGAATGGAGTACTTTTATCCCGTCTACAAAGATATGCAGAACTGGTTGAACCCACGTTACAATGACCCGTTTCCTAATCTACCATTCGCGGACAAACCCAAGGGACCTAATGCTGACGATATCTACCGCGAGAGGCTTGTTGAGGTAGAGATGTGACCGTCCATGTAACATGATCCAACTGACGATGAGGTATAGATGGGTTACACTCGTACCAGGGAGAAAAAGGGCCAAGGTGACTTCATTAAAGTCAAGGCAATCGGTATGTCTAGTAGCAATCTGTATTAACAATTTTCTTTCAATCTTGGTGGCTGATTCCATTATTAGGTGTCTGGGACACCGTGGGATCCCTTGGTATTCCCGTTATCGACTTTTTCTCAAGACTGGGTTTCAAACGTGACACTCACGAATAAGTCATGCCCTTCCTACCTCAGTAGCCACTGGCTCATAACTGACAGTGGTTTACATATCAGTTTTACAACACAAAACTCTCTGGCAAGATTGAGCACGCTTTTCATGCCCTTGCACTGGATGAAAGCCGTGGTCCATTCACCCCTACGCTGTGGGAACGGCCTGAAGATGGAGAGATTACGGATCTTCGACAAGTATGGTTTCCCGGGAGTCATTCAAATGTCGGCGGTGGATGGGAAGACCAAGGTATTGCCGACATTACACTCGCATGTAAGTTCTATGGAGGGATGGCTCGTTAGATGTCCACACTCGTGATTGTCCACATAGACTCACCCATATGTAGGGATGATGGACCAGCTCTCCTCCGTCAAAGTAGAATTCCTTGACAATGCACTCGATAAATTCTTTGAGGATAACATAAAACTCTACCACCGAGAGCCGCCCAGCAAGGGCATGTTAGAGACGCTGTCTGCTTACCTCGGCGGTTTTGGAGCGGCAAAAGCAAAATTACCGTGGGCTACCAAGGAGATTATGGATGCCCACGCACCCGTTCGACCATGGTCGTTGCAGATGACTAGATCGGTGAAAAGTGCCATTTGGGACCTGGCTGGTAATGTTATCCGTTCTCCGGGAATGTACAAGAAGATCGACCCTGAAACTGGACGTCCGACCAAAGAGTTTTTGGAACAAACGAACGAGCGCATCCACAGTAGCGTAAGGGTCCGGCTTGCCTGCGAAGGGCTAGGAGTTAACGACTCGGCCCCTTGGGATTGCTCATCGTTGCTCAAACATTGGCATCCTCATCGGGTGACACAGAATTTCAAAGATCCGGTGTCTAGATTCGCTTCCTGGGGACCACAGTCAGTTAGGATATCACCTCAGGTCATGAACACGAGCAAAACGAATCATGGTACGGCTGAAGGTAGCACCCTGCCTAATATTGATTTGGAATCTCCAGATGAGTTGCGATTGGTTTGGGAATATATTGGACCGGAAAAGAATGCCCCTCCTGTTACAATGATGGTGGAAGAGAATATGGGACCATTCGAAAGACACCTGTTGCAGTTGTCAAGTGCCAATATGGAAGTATTTGGATATGCAGAGAAGAAAGAGCCAAATCATTTCAAGGCGATGCTGAAAAAAGGTTCGGGGAAAGTAAAAGAGACCAGAGAAGCGATTCGAACGGAAACAGGGGCATGAGGAACACGGGCATCAACATAGGGGAACAACAAGAGAGTCAAGGTGAGAGAGTGGGTGTTGAACTGTGCATGACCCCGGAGAGCAGAATATGAGGGGAAAGGATTAAGATTGGCTTCTTGAAATTGAATACAATTAATTGATAGAATGAATAGAAGGCATTTCTTATAAGTTGAGGTGTTGTTTTGGAAGATAGGTAATGTGAATGTGTTGTAGGTATGTAGGTCCTAATTGGTGGATGAGGAAGATGAGGTCAAGTAAGGTTAAGTAAGGTTTAGGTACATATGTAGGTTGTTTAGTAGGTTATTTAGTACGTACATAGGTTAAGCTGTGTTGGGTTGGTCGCACCAGTCCATCACGTGAAAATAGGCAACGACTAAAAAGGCTCCCACCTGGGCACCTGCACTATCCTACCTTTATATAATACTTACCAGGTAACTTACCTAGTTAGGTACCTACTATTCAGTACCTCGTTAAAAGTGAAATCATATTCCATTTTTAGTCCAATTTGACTTTTCAATGTTGTCAACTCCGAGTCTTTGGGTATAATTCACTGATCTGGGTAAATCAGAGTTAAGGCTGAAAAATGTTGTCGATCCTCCGAAAAGCACGGCTCAAAGACAAGGAGATGAGAATTTTAATGTTGTGAGTTGCCGACCCTGATTAGGGGTTCTCCCCTTCTGAGACAGGCCACTGCTCAACTCTCCAACAAAGGGAAATTAATGAATTCAAGAAAAGAGGTGAGAGGGGCCTGTGATGCTTGCTAATGGTACGGTTATTAGGGGGCTCGACAATGCAGGCAAGACCACCATCGTCAAGAAGATCATGAACGAGGATGTCAACACGGTTAGCCCCACGCTGGGGTTTATCATCAAAACGATCGAATACGAGGGGTAAGTTGAGAGAGAGAAAGGGGGAGACAGGCAAACCTCGTGTCTCTCCCGTCCCCGCTTGTTTCATGGTTACCGAGGAATGTTGATTAACCTGCCAAGTAGGTACAAACTGAATATCTGTAAGCGTTTGCGATTTTTGGTGGTGGTTGAGAGGCTAAGCGGAACTAACTGGGAAAAGGGGACGTGGGTGGCCAGAAGACGTTGCGCTCGTACTGGCGTAACTATTTCGAAAAGACAGATGCCCTGATATGGGTAGTAGATGCGACTGACCGTCTGAGAATTAACGACTGCCGCGAAGAGCTTCACGGACTACTGCAAGAAGAGGTTCGTTTGTTACCCCTTTTCCCCTTGGATGACGAGCCAACAGATTTGTCACATGCATGCTCGACTAACAGGGAGAAACAAACACAACGGGATAGCGTCTTTCGGGTGCAAGCCTCTTAGTTTTCGCCAATAAAACAGATGTGCAAGGATGCATGGACGAAGCTGAGATTCTCCAGGGTCTGCAACTCAAGGCGATCAAGACACACCGGTGGCATGTCTTGAGGTGTAGTGCCATGACGGGGGAGAACTTGAAAGAAGGATTGGCTTGGGTAGTCGAGGATGCTAAAGCAAGACTGTTCCTCTACTGACAGAGAGCGCTAACCTAGGGAAGCCAGGAGCACAGCGAGGGGTTGTTTATCGATAGGTACCTAGGTAGCGGGGTAAAAATGACGATTTACACACACTGTAACTTCAATCACTAACCAGCTGGCGCGCGCATAACTGAGAAGTACATAGTAGGTATGTATGTACCTATGTACCTGCTAGTGTACCTATTACCTGGTTCAAGAACACTATGTACTATGTAGGTAGCCAGATGCGACCTCGATGATTTTGGTCGCGTCAATGCGGCCAAAGCCTTACCATATGATATATCGGATGACAATACTACTTTAATGATAATTCACTTGCAAACGGGAGAGGTAGCTAAGGACGACCAAACGAATGGAGGAAGAGACAAACGGACAACATGATTCCCATCCAAGTCGGACTAGCGGATCTAACCGAGCCAGACAGGCCGCGGCCCAGGCTCAAAATTGGTGGTGCTACCTATTGACATCACGGCCCGTATCTTGAGACCTGTGACCGTCCCAAAGTCTTAGGGCGTGTTTTTTAGCATTAAGCAGGATTATGCTTAGGTCTGTGTCATCCTAGCAAAAAAGCTGCTCCACATAGCAATCGCTTTTGCTGGCTATGCCACTAACCCAAATTGTTCATTTAAACATTCAACTTTTAACCTTACGATGCTGAATCGATTGCTGACTTTTTCACGTTACTGGGGCCCGTGCCTATTGATGAATCTCACGATAGTTTTTGGTGTTTTGGCATGTGTACGGCCTGATTTCGCGTACGGACCTATATGTAAACCAGTCAGTTAAATTAATTAACAAGTAACCTCTGCAGCTACCAAATTTACTACCTTATCGCAGGTATTTTGTTAATTTGCAATACTTATTTTTTATAATGGAGGTCGTGGTTACATAAGGTACGCTGTAGTAAAAGCAGTAACCTGAAAGTTAGTTGACCCCTTCAGTTGGTTATAGGGCTCTTCCAGCGGTCATAAGGGAACCTAGCCCATATAAAAACTCACTAAATGGTTCCTAGACCTCCCATAGCCTGAGCTGTAGCTGGCTCCATTTGCAGTGAAACGTATGACCTAAAATGGAAAAAAGCCACCATATAAGCTGGTCCTTGGTGGCTAGTTTGCTGATAGCATCCACTCAGCCATTTTGCGTATGTTCATTGGATCAATCGATGTGGGGATTCAGCAGCATTTTTATTAGGAAATCGTGTGGGGCTAAGCTGCTTTTTCCCAAAAACACTTTGTTGAATAAGCAGCTTGTGGGTATTAAGCATGGCTTAGCTGAACCCAAAAAACACGCCCTTAACATACATAGGATGGGCTTCAGTGGCTTCGGACTAGATGCATACCATTTACAGACGCACATTCGGATCATCACGGTAGTCGATCGAGTGTGGAAGACATTGTTGATGGTCAAATGTTGACTTTTGAGACGCCAAGAAATATGGTCGACTGGACGACGATGGCGAATTGATGCCAGGTAGGGATTCCCCGGCAAATCCAAGAACACCATTAGGCCATATATCAGTAGCTATATTATGGTTACGCACTTTTCTGTGCATGTGCGCGCGTACAACAAATGAATATTGTAAGAGGACGAAAGGGGGGGGGGGGGAAGGTGCGGGATGTCGCATAAACAAGTCTTGTTTCTGATTTACATGGAATAAAGAAACCGGCAACGAATAACCTTGAGGGATCTTGTCCCTAGGGAATATACTTTAAAGCACCTGATATGGGGGATACGGGCGGACATGAGATAAGTACACTAAAGGTGTATTGCACTCGAGGCCAAAATTAAGTTTCACAGAAAGGATAAAAAAATAAGCAAGATGCAGATGCAGCGGTAAAGATGCTTGGACGACGCCCCTACATATAAACACGATAGCTGTACCTACCTTAGCTTCTTAGCTATGTAAGCTTCAAGCGGTATTGAATGGCCCAAGCTTTCTTCTTTTTTTTATTTTACTTTTTTTTTCACCCTCCTTCTTGCGACTGAACCATATGACAACCCCAAGATGCGAAACATAGAAGGAATGCAAACAGGTAACCTACATGTAACCGTCGGGTCTAACCTCTGTAAAGGCGAAGTAGGGTCGAGTAATATTGGGTTAAAGCACCTAAGGTTACATTAGTACAGTTGTAGAATGGCACGCAGGCACGTCAGGGTAGGTGATAAAATCTAAAGTGCTAACATGCATCTGATGCAAGACATAGTTCTCTCCTCTCTTTCTATTTCTCTCTCTATCTCCTCTTTTTCTTCCTAGTTACTATTCTACTCACGCGTGATCATATCAATTTAAATATATTTGAACAACAACAAAAGAACTATAGGGCAGCTGGACAGGACTTCGGGCTACGGCATTGGTCCACAGTGTCCCCTCTTTTCTACTAGGCTATCCAGTAATATGTCAGCATTATTTATATCTGACCCTAGCGGAGCAGGGGACAGGGATATTCTGCGATGACAGCCGAAGCAACGCGAAGAGGAAAACCCACTTTCTTGCTCTTCTTTCGTTAGAGGAGGTGAATGTTTTTTTTCCCACCGACCAACTTATTGTTGACAAGCCCACCGCCGCAACCTGAACACGATTTTTTTTAAGTAGCTCTCTCTTTTTAAAAATTCTTTTTCTTTATATTCTTGTTTTTAATTTTTAGTTTATTGCTGCAACTATTTATTATTATTGTTATTTGTTATTATTATTTCTTTGGCATCAACGCCCAGAGTCTAAACAAGCTTCCCTTGCCCGGACACACAAGACGCCGCTAAGCAATAAACTACCTTACAACTCAATTTCACCTTCTTTTTATCTTATTTTATTTCCCCACGCGTATGTCTGTTTCGTTTCCGTTGCCGTTGCCGTGGTCATCGCAGTGACATGCATCTATTGTCATTTTACGTGCATGTTTGTGTCTGATAAGAATAAAAAAAAGATATACCTAAAAGAGAAAAGAGAGAGAGAAATCCTTCGCAATGTCTGAGGACGTATCCAAGTTTCTCCTCCAAGTCAAGGAGTTAGGAGACAGACGAATTGAGGAAGATGAAGCCCGATCTCGAGAGTTAGAAGAAAAGATTCTACGAGAGAGGAAAGAACGACAAGCTCGTCGGGAAGGTACGTACACACATTTATCTTAATTATTTTTTTAACCTATTCCCTGTTCTTTTAGTTTATTTTTTAATTCTTATTTTTATTTTTATTTCAATTCTTATTCTTCTCCTTCCCTCACCCCCATACATACCTCTCTCTCTCCCTGTGTCTCTCTCTATCTTTCTTACTAGGCGATTATCGTCAAACCCTCACCACCACCACCAACACCAACTACCACCAACAACCTTGCATGGGTTTGCTCCCATACCCCCTCCCCCGGTCTTTAGGCACCGCCTCTTTCCCAGCAACCTAACCCGCAACCCATTGCATCTTAAATTTCCGATCGTTCCCCTCCATTGTTGCATATAAAAAAACAGCATACAACTGATATTAACTTGTCCACCCCCCAGAACGTGCCAGATCTATATCTCCCCAGAAATCCTCACCTGCGAACACCCCATCGCCTGCGACTAATCGCATGAGTGTACAAATCACCGAGCGCCTCAATCTCGATTCCTCTCCCATTCTCGACCCCCCGACACATAGTCAGTCTGGCCCCTCACCGCTGAACGAAGAAATGGCGGCCCGGGGTGTATTTTCTACTTCTCCTACCAAGGAGAACGAATTTCCTTTCGATGCCGAGAATAAATCCGCCAACCCCATTACACCTACAAAAACTGGTCCAATGGCAAGAGGTCTGTCGTGGCAGAAGCGTCCGAATTCTCAGGCTTCTGATTCGTCGAGGAGTCGTCCATTGTCCATGTTGGCAGCTGAGAATGCAGCTCGTACTACCACCCCCTCCGAACCTGCTTCTGCTACTTCTGCTGCCGAGACGGCCTCGAAAGACCAGATTGCGTCCGCATTGTCGTCTAAAGATCCATCTTGGTTCCGTCAGACTGCCGATAGAGGCGCTACTTCGGCTGCATATAGGCGGAGCCAGGTGGAGGATGCACCGACTGCGGATATGTCTACCCTACGAACACAGCTTCCCGGCATGTCTCGTATGGGGTCTCAGGAGTCTTCGAAAGACGAGACCAGTTCTTTCCCGGAATTACCTACACCAACCAAGCTTACCTCGCCGGGTGCTCTGGCAAACACCCCCAAGCTGGCCCCACCAGGCGGTGACGCGCAGTTAGAGATTGATACTAATCCAGAGAAGCACGGTCCCACGTCTCCATCGCCCACACGGACCTCACCAACCAGGACAGACAGACCAGTGTCGCCAACGAAGGGCGTGGGAGGATTCGTGCAGAGTGCCATGATGAAGCGTTCTGATAGTGTTAGCAAGAGATGGAGTGTCTCGTCTCCAAGTCTGCCACGTAGGAATTCGGCTGCTTCGAGTCAGGGCGGTTGGGATCCATCAAACCGAGCCAGTGTAATTGGAAGATCGAGGCCCACCAGCATGATCCGAGAGCCCTCTAAGGAGCCCTCGAGGCCAACATCAAGCCACCAGAAGGAAGACCTGGCTCATCTGCTGGGTGATGATCCATTCAAGACGGACACGGCAACGTCCCCAGAACCATCCGAGCACGCTCTAGGTGAAATGACTCCACCAACCAGTCCATCCAAAACTATGGACCCAAGGAGATGGAGTCCCACGAAAGCTAGTTGGCTCGAGTCTGCGCTGAATAAGCCCGAGTCTCCCAAATCGAAACCCACTACCCCTGGGTCCAACCAGCCCGCCTGGATGGCCGAGATTCAGAAAGCAAAAGCACAAAAGGCGGCCAACCCCACTGGAGAGAGACCAAGGTCAAAAACTGTTTCGCACAAGCACCAAGTCAGTATAGGGGGACTTATGAGGTCTACCGCCCCTGGCGTTACAGCAACGCCACCGCCGACTGGATTAGGTGGTGTTCAGAGCCCGCCCCCTTCGATAGGTAGTATCACCCGTTCGCCCTTCACAAATCCCCCCAAGGAGCCCCAAGACCCAGTGCCGGCGACCGATACTGCAACTGCCCCTCCGAAACCTATTGAGAAGAAACCTATCGAACTTCCATCCACTATGAAACCCAAGACCGACGCCCCTGCAAAGAAGGAGTTCGACTTCCGAGGTAATCTGAAGCCTAGACATAACCCCGGTAGTTCTACCGACGTTGGGTCTAAAGACAATGAATTGAAGAATGTGTTTGGAAACCTTCGCAAGACCACTACTCAAAATTACGTCGCCCCCGATGAGCTTAAGGACAATATCCTCCGGGGCAAAGCAGCCCTCGCTGTTACTGGAGGCCCTAAAGTGTCAGAACGTAAGGATGAATTCAAAGAGGCCATCCTAGCCAAGAAGAAGGAATTTCAGCAAGTGCAGTCCGAAGGTCGTGGGATCTCGCGGAATGATAGCAACGCAAGCGAGAAGCCAATCCCGGAAGGTCTTGTCAAGCGATTTGAATTGGGCCGCTCTAACACATTCAAAAAGGACTTGGAGTCTTCGGATGCCCCCGAAACTGATCCGAAGGTTTCTCGTACGGCATCAACGCGTGATGCTGTTCCTGGGCCACCCACAAGCTTATCAGATCGGTTTGCCAACTTGGGGAAGCCTGGCGCCATTCCAGATATCATTGCCCCTAAGCAAGACCGACCTTTTGGTCATGCTAAGCGTGCATCAATTTTCGAGAAGCAAGTAGCTGCAGCATCTTCCACGCCAGCAGCAGAAAAGGAGACACCAGCACCTGGTCGTCTCCCAGGGAAGCTAGGAGGCAATGCTCTGGCAAATCGATTCAATCCTGCTCTTGCTGGGCTTCTGGCTCGAGGGCCACCTGGCATGGCTCCCGGTAGCTCTGCTGGCGGTTCACCTTCATCCTCTCAGTCAAGTTCCACCGAGGCCAACGACAGCGCAGCAGGATCAGGACCTAAACTGACGCATATGACAAAGGGTCGTGCTCGGGGTCCCAAAAGGAGTGCACCTACATCTACCACTGCTGCTGCTGCTGCGCCTGCGCCAGTTTCAGAGCAGAGAGTCCAGGAGCAGGTTATAGATACGAAGCCTATATTCGAGAAGCCCTCAACCCCCGAAAAGAAACAGGAACCTCTTGCTACAGTGTTGAAACCATCGGTAGCTTCACCGCCTGAGTCTCCTAAGAAGGAGCTTGACGAGCCTCACAAACCACAAGTGGTTACACGTGTGAGCTCTCCACTCCAACCCTTGGCAACTAGTATCAATAGCCCGGTCACCAAGGAACCGAAGTCTCCCAGCAAGGTACATGAACAGGTGGCAGCATTTGCGGCACAAAGTCGCGCGCGGTCACCAACGAAGACATCAGACGATGCTCCAGAATCTACTTCTCAACCACCATCTCCAAGGAAATTAGACATGAGGCGTATGTCTAAGTTCCTAGATGACTCTACTCAGATTGTAGCAAAGAGTCCTGAGCCAGAAAAACACAAAATTGAGTTACCTGGATTGAAGTCTAAGAATTCCTTTGACAAGCCTTCAAGCCCAGAGCTGAAGGAGAGATCCCCGGCGCCATCCCCCACCCTGAATAGGTCTGGCCGACCCTTGCCTGAGCCGCTCTCACTATCCCACAGGCCTTTTTCCAAGGATGGATCCAAATCTGATGCCCCAACACCGGAGACGAGAAGCACCCCTCTATTTGGTGCCCGACCTCTACCTGTCGCACCAACATCTTCTGGCACTGAACCCTCAAGGTCTCCAACCCGCGCGCTTCCCAAGGAACCTGAGCAGGCCCCAGCTCCCATCTCGACACCGGCGCCAGCATCACCCCCACCTCCTACATCACCACAACGCTCCCCAACGAAAGACGCATCAAGTATGCTAAGTGATTTCTTCGGCTCTGAACGACCGACGAGGAAGTACGGTGTAGATGCGGCTGAGTTGTTGATGAATAAGCCGATTACAGCCCCTCCCAAGATCCAAACCCTCAGCGTTCAGCTCTTCCAGTTTTCAGCGGATGGCAAGAAGCAACCTGTTCCTGCCCATCATGAGCGAGTATTGTTCGAGCGTGAGATGTATCTCTGCCCCCATACATTCAGCAACGAGCAGGGTAAGAAAATCACAGAAGTCTACTTCTGGGCAGGTGATGAGGTCCCAGCGTCAACCGTTGAGGATGCATCAGTCTTTGTGGCACGCGAGGCGAGAGCTCTAGGAGGTAGACTAGTGAAGCTTCAACAGGGCAAGGAAACTGCCGAGTTCCTGCAAGCATTGGGCGGCACTGTTATCACCCAACGTGGCTCTGGCAACAAATACGATTCCTTGGCTCCCCACATGCTTTGTGGACGCCGGTACCTTGGCCATGTTGTTTTTGATGAGGTCGACTTTACGCCAAGTGTCCTATGCTCTGGATTCCCGTATATCATCTCGCAAGCTGGCAAGTGTTACCTGTGGAAGGGCAAGGGTTGTGGAGTCGACGAGCTCGGTTGCGCACGCCTAATAGGAATGGACTATGCACTTTCGGGCGAAATGCAAGAAGTTGAAGACGGACATGAACCGGCATCATTCTGGGAACTTTTCATGGGAGGCTCGAGGTACACGTCAGCGGACCACTGGCGGCTCAAGCCGAATTATGACAAGTACTGCTGCAGGCTGTTTTCTTCGGATGCAGACTCTAAGCAACAGGTATGTTGTACATGCAAATCTAGGATGAACTCCTAAATTTCTCTAATCATTCCTCAGATTGTGGAGATATCTCCATTCTCCCAGGCTGATCTTCGGCCTACTGGAGTCTACGTCGTTGACGCGTTCTTTGAACTCTACATCGTCGTGGGAGCTCGTGCTCAAAATCAGTATGCATCATTCCACAACGCACTGGACTTCGCCCAAGAGTATGCCATCCTAGCAGCTGGTATGGAGGATAGACCATTCGTGCCCATCTCTACAGTTGTCATGGAAGGTATTCCGCGGGACCTGAAGAGCGTGTTCCGCAAATGGCGTGATGCTCAGAGCCCCACAATCATGCACAACACCAACAATACCGGCGGTGGCTTGAAGCGGGGACGCAGTCTTAAGATCGTGTCGTTGAACCAGGCTCTGCAGGCATTGAGCGATTAGAGTTTCTCTCTGTCCCGGATGCGACGTAGGTAATCCAGATGTACACACCTTGACATCAAGGCTTGGTGGACGGAGGAGGAGGGAGTTGGCCTTGAGGCTTCAACAACTAATTCTAAGAAGACCGAGAAAACAACGACAAGCATTAACTCTTGTTGCTTTTTTTCCCTTAATCATCTACATTGCGTAAGCTAGACTTACGTGTTGTTCATACCTTTTTTTAATGTGTTGTTGTCTTTTTACCGGTTATTTGCATGGCATCGGCAGGCAGGATGGGATAGGAGGGTAAAGGGAGGGGGGAAATAATGGCAGGCGATGGTGTTCCGTGTGCACATGTGTGTATCTCTGTACGCGAAGATTTTTCTAGCTCAGCAAAGCATTGTGTAGCATTTTTTCTCCTTTCTATGCATCTAGTTTTTTTTAGAGGGTGGGAAGGAAGGGAAGGGGAAAGAGGAAAGGGGCAAGACAAAGTAAGATGTATATACAGTCGGCTTGTCTTTTGGCCGGATGTTTAAAAGAAAGAGAAAGCAAATCAGAGAAAAACATAATGCCATAAAAAATTAAACTGATAATAGTGTTATTAATGTTTGAGTGTCTTTGTGAAGGCTGATGGGATGTGAGAAAGGTAGAATGCAGGCACCATTAGATTGGTAGCCCAACCCATATAACTTAGGTATGTTAGATGATATCAGAAAATGGGGGGTTTAACATAGGTAAGATGTACAAGACTGGGAAATGAGTCTCTAGTTTAACTTTCACATCACTGTTTGAACGGGAGAAGGGGAAAGATAGGGTGAGAGGGAGTGCGTGTTAGCGTGAATGTGTCTGTGCGTGCGTGCGGCTTTTGAGCATGGTGGGGATGATAAACCCTACAAACCCTACCTGTAGGCACTTCTCACGCAGCTTGTGAGTTGGGGTTAACACCGGAAGGGGCTTATCGCTGGATGGGTTTGTTAGTTGGGGTTTGGGAAGAAAAAGGGGGAGGTGGGATGAAGGATCGTGGGGAGAGGATGGGAGGTTGTTTGGTCTGGGCTGGGAATGATCGCTGGAGAGCTCTTCCCTAAGGGGCTCGGGGCGTCCACGATCCTTCTTTTATCTATACCACGGTGAGTCTCTGTCCTACAGTGCCGTTGTATCTTAATCTTCAGTTCTTAGCCCGTGGCAATATAAATGACTGGGGTTTGATGTTGAGGAAAGTAGGTAGTTTAGTAGCTTGGTCTTCAAAAAAGTGTGTTTATAGTACGCTGTGATTCCTATTCTGCTTCTTATAATTTCTATACCTATATACCGTAACTCATCCCCTTTTCTACCCACTTTCACCCTATGTCCTTATTTTGTTCTCGTTTTGTGTCTTTATTTAATATTGTGATATGGATAGAGTCTCTAATGGCTCAAACGTATGTATATAACCCCATGGATAAAATAGGGGGTGCGGTATGGAAGGAATATAGTTATATTGATTAAGATACCTATACAAGGTGATATACACTATCTCAAGACTAGGTATCTTAGCTAGTTTATAAACAAGGATTATATTCAGCAGGTAGCTAAAGTAATGGCAATACGCATAACGATTTCACTGTTACTATTAGGCCCATATTAGGCAGTGTTTGTCAATAATGTCTGCTTCACATTCAAGATACTCGAACGGTAAACCTATAGACATCAACACAATATTTCTACCATTTTCCAACATTCAATTATACCATTTACGGTTCTTATCAATGTTATATAATTAAGCTCCATATCTATTATGAATACACAATGGATAGAGAGGAGCGGGCCCTTCTATAAGACTTTTTGAATAGGTTATGGTGTAACGCTTATAAACGGCCGGGTATATGTTAAGTCCCAGCTAGGGAGGTCAGTATATAACATAGATCTGGGTTACAATAAACACACGGTTATTGTGGGAGCTTTTTGATCACTTGGCTTAGTTAGTTGCCCGATACCAATTCATGACAGCATGCTTATTCTTTACATGACTAAGTCTTTCTAAAACAGGAGTGGTACTCTTTATCAAACAGTAGAGAACTCTTGTTATCATACAAACACTAGACATTTACATACAATTATATTGCAATATGAAGAGGATAAAAGGGGGACTTGGGCATTACGAATAGTGTTTACACTAATACATGATTACGGTATCATCCTATATATACGATTTATGCTTTAACAATGATAATATCAAGGTATCTCTGGCTACTGCCTCATATCTAAGAATGGATATATATGGAAAAAGAGGAAGGAGAAACAAAAGAAAATGGGAAGGGGGCGAGAAGGGCAACCGGAAAAGAGGGGGATAGAGACATTTGCCGTCTCCCACATTATTGCCTTTGGCCGAAGGCTTGTGGAATCTTACGACACTATCGATTCTTTATTGTTAAAAGGCGACTAATTACATTGTCACAAGCTGTAGGGCGTTCTGAGGCTTAGTATTTTCACGTTGTATGGTGCTAGAAAGACATTCTTCCTAGTATGTATGTGATGCAAACAACGCTAACCTAGACGGCTAGGTTTATGAGAATTGTAGCTGTGGTGGTGAGACTTGCCTTTTCGCTCGTGCCCTGCTGAAGTGTGTTTGTGATATGACTTCATGCTGTTACCACAATGTGGTTTTCTCCTAACATGCCGTTGTATTCCCTATTCCCCTAAAATTCTCCTCTTAGCTGTCGTTATAAAAGAAATATCATTGGAGGATGATAAATCCTTGTTCTGCCTCTTCTATAAATTATTGTTCTATTGTTTGGTAACAGGTGACCTCAGCTAGTCTCGATGTGTAACCGGACTATAACATACCACAAAGTGTTGTCGCCATAGGCTAGCCACTTCTCCTCGCATCACAGCATAAGTAGATCTTTCGACGTCGCGCAGCATGATGGGGGATAATTATGGAAGCACACTTAGCCCTCTTCGAGCGAATTGACCCCCGAAATCTTGCCTTTGGGTTACACTACAACCTTCTTCCTTGATTCTCTTCTCAGCTCCCTTCCCCTCTCCAAGTACAGGGCACGGCCGGTACTTGGATATTGGTTTGGTCACGATAGAAGAACCTCGTGTGACGCCGTTGACGGTGTTACGAGACATTATATATTAATGTCTCTGTCCTTTGGTAAGAGGCAGATAGGCAGTCGTATAAGCCGATAGTATTGGATAGAAGGACACGAACCTTTGCATGTCGTGAATAGATGCACAGGCAATGCACCTATGCGGACGTGAAAGCTGACGGACACGCTTCCTTGAGTAACTCTTCCTATGCAGGTAAACGAGAAATGCAGAGGGACTGCCATGTACCGAGGCCTGGATACCGAAGATAGAGTTGCAGAAACCGCGATTTACTACCCATGGTGTTGCGTGCAACAGACAGAATATCCTAAGTTCCTCCCCCGCGGTCCCTACCCGCATATCTGCTCTACCCAACACACATGCACAAGGGCGTACGAGACTATGCTCCTACTGAAGATCTCATCTACGAAGGCAGCCAGATAGATCGTGTGACCAAAAATGCATGTGTGGGAAGCGTGTGGCCCAATATTCTTCTTTCCACCTACGCAAGAGTGGCGTCCAAAATATCGCCGGCCTCCTCATCTCGCACACCAGCGACGCTCACATTTCAACACACACACATACACATACACATATACCCATCTCTATGACAACAGCTTACGAGAGGTGTGTCACAGTGGGCAGAAGGTTATCTGCACTCATGCACGTAGGAGAATGCAGAAGTAGAAAAGATAAAGCCGCTTTCCTATGCCCAGCCACACACTTCTTAGCACAGGCCGGTCAAGCCCTTTTCTCTTCTCATCAACATTTGCTTACTCAATGCAATACCAAGATTTCGCCGCCTAGTGCCAGGAACGTTCTTTTAACGTATGATGCAAGTCTCACGCCTCCGAGCCTCTGGTTCGCCCGCTTCCTTGAGAGGAGAAGGGATAATCCTACCTTCTGCAGCTCTGTCGCTAGCTGCTGTGAGCTCAGATGTTGGTTGGGCTGGACCGGGCTGAATGTACTACTTTGGGGAAAACGCGTATTGCCTTCCCCTTCCACCCTTCCCCTCTCTTTCTTACTAAAAGTCTGGCTGTAGGCGAACGAACTGCTGTTTAGCACATGTATCTTGCTTAGCGGGATGTAGTCAGCCTCGTATTATTATCTTTCCTTCTACACTGCAACACCAACACATGGGTTCACTTTTTTGCACATCTCACCATCATGTATGTCTCATGCTTTGCTTCCGGTCTGCCGGCCAACACAAAAATCAGGGCATTATACGAAACTAAAGGCAATAGGCTATTATATAATTGACTACTATCTAACGTATACCAAATAGGAGAGACTGGGTCAGACCAGCCAGTCAACGACATGGGTATTTGTTTTCCCTTTCTCTCGAAGTAGTGTGAGAGCGATTATTTATCTCACGCGCCCGAGGTCAATAGTAAATAATAATATAGGAGATCTTACCCATGGATCTTGTCTTTAAGGCAAAAAATAAGGACCAAATCAATGACGTCCGCGCTGCATGCTGTTGGGGAAGTAGAAAGCTGCCCATTCGCGGGGTGAGAACAGGGGGGAAGAGGTTAGGGGGGGAGAGGGGGACCTTGTCTATAGCAAATCGCGTGGCACCACACAGACTGAGCTCTCCAAGGAGAAGAATGGGAAAGCTATTGAAATACCAAAGAAGCTTAGGCTATAGGCTGCATATCCATCCCAAAGAAGACTAAAAAAAGGAATCTCCATGAGAGATTCTCCAATAAACTATCGCTGCATATGATAACCCCTGGAGAAGAGGCGATTCGAATATAAACTGTGCTTTTTAAAAAGATGGCGTACATTCTTACTTACCTAATGGCAATCCATGGAATATCACTCTAATAGTATGCACCTAAGATATGTACGTATGTATGTAGCTACCGTCTCCGTGCCGTCTTTGGCTCTCTCGTAAGAAATAGAAAGAGAGAGCTATGAAGGTTCCGCACACAAGCGTAATTTGGTTATGCATGCAAGGGCGAGGCTCGCCCGCCCGCCCCTACAGCAATAAGAAAGATGTTATCGATGATCAGATCGACGATGGGCGGCGCTCTTATGGAGAAGCCAGTCACCTAGCTTATGTGCCTCCCGCTTTATTCCCTTCTCCTTACTGGAAAACCGTAAAAGTACTAGGGAAGGAAATGTGGGAAAAGGAGGAGCAAGGAGAAAACATGCATCGGTGATCGGCCCGGCGACCATTCAACTGGCCCTGTCCCCGACTGCCTTTACCAAGACCTCACTTCTATGGTTTAAGCTAACCGAGATGTTATTACCCTGTTACTCACACCATTTTGGCTTTTTGTTGACCGCGACATGTACAATAACACCTAAACATCCAAGTCTGGCATACGATTCTCTCTTTACGAGAGCTGAAGCAAGAGGAGGAAGGACTAGCAAGACAGAAGCCTCCCCGTCTGGATCGGTGTAGTTAGGTGTTAAGGCGTACATGTGATATCGGCTATCGTATGATGTGGCGCCGTTGGGAGAACAGCCCAGCAGGTAAAAAGTAAACAAGTTACCTGCATAGGAACACTTTTTTTTTCTCATTCTAGACTTCTTTTTATTGCCCTTGGGTAGGTATTTCGATTCGTCCAGCTACTGCTCCTTTGTAACGTGGCGCGAGTAACAAGCCTATATCCTGCGATGCTGTGACACGGCAGCACTTACACGGGAAGTACGTATTCGGCTATTGGAGCCATTCTCAAATCAAGAGGCAGCATATTCTTGTTTGATTCATTTATTTCGTATGTCTTGCGTAGCGGACAAGGAACGCTCGTGACAGGACAATGTCATCGAAAGGTATTATGAAGCTATATACATGAAGTAATTCGCGGACAAAATATTCTTGCCGTCTTTCATCTCTTGAGAAAATAACTACCTATTATTTATGTTTCTCGACAGGCTCCTTACTAAGGATGGTAATTCTATGCGCAATATGCATAAGGGTTTGGTTAGGATGATGCGGTCATACCTGTCTCTCTGTCTACCTTGGCCTTTCATAATATGGTATTCGTCATAAAAAGAAAAAAACCCCTCCATTTTTCTGTTCTGAGTAAGATCTCAAAAAAGTTTCCGTGGTATTCCGTAAACGTCGTAGTTTCGTAATCCTATCGTATGTTGTAGAAAAAAAAATGAGTGTAGATGTGTAGGCCTAAGCACCGATCTGACCTCCTGTCATAAATCTCATCATATACCGTCATTAAATCTTTTAGATATTAGGTTTTCTCCAGTGGCCTAGACCCCATCCCAGATCACCTGCGGCACATATTAAATGTGGATCTAGAGCAGAGCAACGAATCCAGCTGCACCCAGTAATAGAGCGGCAGCGGCAGGAGTTGCTTGAGGCGCCATAGCAGTTTGTATTTGGGTAGGGCTGCTGACCGGGTAACTAGTGGGAATGTATGTCGTGCCGTAGGAAGAAGGGGGAACAGAGACAGGAGGAGGAACGTAGGTAGAAATGGTAGGGATAGTGGTAGGGTACGTAGTAGGGAGGGTGACTGTCACTGGAGGCTTTGACTCGGTAACGACTGTTGTGTCGCTGTAAGTGATCCAAACAGTTGGCTTCGTGGTGACGGTCTCGCCTCCGGTAACCTCTGAAGTTACGGTAACATCGATCTCCTTGGTTTTGGTGACAGGAATTGACTCTGTGAGAGTGATCTCCTTGGTCTTCGTAAGAGTCTCAGTACCAGTAGAAGTTATGTAGATAGTGTTGCCCTCAGAAACGGTAGTGTAAACAGTCTCGGGACAAGTCACAGTCTCATATACTTCCGTTGAAACATGCTCGGTAACAGTGTATGAAGTGTACTCAATAGCTGTGGTCGGTACTTGAGTGACTAGAGTCGACGTAGACGTCCAGGTAACGACAACAGTTGAGCCACCAATGGTCTTGGTCTCCGTCACGGGACAGAGTTCAGTTTGCGTAGTATACTCGACATCCTCCGAAGTGGCGGTCACTGCAGGACCGGTTTTGGTCTCATAGACAGTTGTGTCAATTTTAGTCACGTAGACACTTGTCGTGGTGTAAGTTTCGACAACAGTTGAGCCACCGATGGTCTTAGTTTCCGTCACAGGACAGAGCTCAGTAGTTGTGATGTACTCGATATCCTTCGTGGTTTCGGTTACTGGAGGACCAGTCTTAGTCGCATAGAGGGTTGTATCAATGTAAGTAACGTAAACACTTGTTGTAGTGTAAGTTTCAACGACCGTCGAGCCGCCGATGGTCTTGGTTTCCGTCACGGGGCAGAGCTCAGTAGTCGTAATATACTCAACATCCTTAGTGGTTTCAGTTACTGGAGGACCGGTCTTGGTTTCATAGAGGGTTGTGTCGATGTAAGTCACGTAGACACTGGTTGTGGTATACGTTTCAACGACCGTTGAGCCACCGATGGTCTTTGTGGCCTATTATGAACAATGAAGGTTAGCTTGAATGTATCATAAGATGGATTACAAAAATATAAGCATTCATCCAAGTATCCCACATAAAGCCAATCACTTGGGTCAGGGTTATAATAAAATAAGTATTGGAACGAGTTACGTACAGTTACAGGGCATGTCGTCGTGTAAGTGATTTCAACTGCGGTAGTCGTACCAATGGTAGTCGGGGGCAAGGTCTTGGTGACCTCTCCTCCGCCACATTCACCTCCGGGACACGAGGTTACGGTGATAGTCGAAGTAGTCAAAGTCGTTTCGATATATGTTGAGCCACCTTCGGTTTTTGTGTGTGTAATAGGGCAGACAGTAGTTGTCTCGTAGGTAGTCGCAGTGACAACTGGGGTGCTGCCGCCGGGGTACTCGCTGGAACCCTTGCTAGGCCACTCTCCGGCCATGGCCGTGGCAGCCATGGCTAGTACCGCGAGAGCTCCCTTCATCTTTACTGATATTAAGGATGGGAGTAGAACGAATGAAGCTTAAAGCGACAGTCAAGGCTATATAAGCTGAACGAAAGTCTTTTTTTAGCGAAACAAGATGCTTAAACAACGAGGATGGAAAGGCAGTCACGAAAGAATGGCAGGATGGTAGGCCATCTTATATCTTATTCCAACAGTTTGATACATATGGGAAAGGGTTGGGGTCGTGGTACAGAGCTGGAGTGTGTTTATGTCATATCTCGACGTCTTCACGACCACCAACCCCGCCTACTTACACCACATCGACTTGCATCAGTCTGAAAATGACGATGAATGGCTAGACAAGGTTATCTTGTAGCACAAATAATACAAGCGGGGCTAAGCTAGAGTAATACGAGGTTGGATAAGAGCCCAAAACGGGAAAACAGCGAGAATGGTCGTCGAGTACATGTTGGCTGGATGGGCACAAGAACCTAGATACCTAGGGTCGGGGGCTAGGAGGGAAGGGCATATGCTTGCGAGCGAGCGGCCGCTAGAACGACCTCGATCTCCCCATTTGGTGGTGGTCAGACCTGTGAAGGAGAAAAAAAACTTTCATGCAAGAAGATAGGATGATGATGAGATGTTGACCCAAGTGGACATCTCGAAAGGCGAAAGGTAAAAAGGTAAACCACGACGTTGTACCCTGGTCCCATCGGCTATGCAAGCCGAGAGTTAAAGGGCTGCAGGGGATTCCAGCCCCAAGAACTACCCATGTTGCGGTAGTACTGAAGCCTCGGAGGCTGACTGGCTGAAGCTCTCTTGGGGAAGCACTGGTGTTCTGTGGAAGCACTGAGGCATCAAGGCACTGGTCTGGTCACCGACAACACATAACCCCCCTCCGTCACTGCCAGACAAACATCTTCTTACGGGATACATCTCGAAGGATTCGCCGCTGTAAACCTGCATGGCATAACATAGAATAGCATAGCATAGCGTAGTATGTAGCATAGTATGATATACAGTACGCTAAGTTATACCCAGTCACTCTCGCCTAACTAGACGGCATAGCAACTGTGCAACCAACAAGCAACCCGTGGCGTGGGTAATGTAACCAGCGCCGCCCGGTGCCGTGACACAGCATATCAAAGAAAGAAGATGGATGTGAGGCACTAGTCATGACGCTATACTAAATCCCAAAGGGGGAAAAGATAAACTACAAGAAATAATTATATATGATGTCAGAAAGCCACAAGGTTTTCTCGTGATCCGCCTCTTAAACCTACTACACTAATAGTCGGGCAGGTATATTGCGTTGCGGCCCATCTGCTCCGCCCGGGGCAAGGACGGGCGTCAATCGAGATTTTGGATCCATGGATGGGATGAGATAAGGTTTAAGGAGAGAAAAGAGAGGGGAATTGAATGAAAGAGCTATAGTTAGCGACAGTAGAAGAGCTCGTGTTCGGGCAACTAGCTTAGAATGATCTGCAGAATAGTGTCTTTGTAGTCAGGACAACTCGCAGGACTACTGCGAGGTGACGGCAAGCTAAGTCAGGGAAACTTGCTTTGCGCTACTCACCCTTTTTGTTTTCTTTTTTCCTTTTTTTGTTGGCTGAGAAGGTCGCATTGGCCGGCTGCTTACACAGTATCTCTCATCACTGTGGTTCATATAGCCTTTTATAACCCAAAGCTAATAAGGTCAACCATGGGTAGCTGGTTATGTTTAGCATCTTCCTTATATTCTCCGTTTCCGACTTTCTGGGAACTAGTAGTAGTTACTGGTTATTAGATAGGTAGTTAGCTCTGGCATGTAGTTTGCTGATCTCACGTAACCGTTTCCCCATGAGCTGTCTACAATAGACTTACTCCTTAACCTACGATCTAAGCCGATCCCGAAGTTGAAAACATGCATGAATACATGCATATACCACCTAGGTTGAAGCACTGCAGAGTAAACATAGGTTAGACGTTTATAGAACGGACTTCTCTTGTCCTGGACTAATGCTTGATCCCCCGCTTCATGGCTAGCTGCTAGCCATAGACCATAGACTTGCACTAGGTTAGCAGACTAGGTTTCTCAGAGAGAGAGGCGGAGCTGGCTGTTGTGATATTTGATTCCTCGGCCTATCAATATCGCCGGGTCTTCAAGGCGTGGAAATCACGGTGCCACAGCAGGGTTATGTACGGGTCAGATTTCGATTCGATGCTGAGGAGGCAGCTGTGTAAGAACCACCCTCTCTGTGCAGTGTTCATCAGTTCGTGGCTATATGCCTCGCCTATGCATTATTGACCTGACTCTGGTTCTACAGTGCATAGGACGGAATATGACCACAATCAAGGCTATGGTGTGTGGTGCCCATAATACACATGGCTGAATTCGACCGAGTGACTGGTCATATCACGATCGTGACACAGGAGATGCTTAAAAAAGATGGCGTGGGGCTGAGAGAGAGAGGGAAAAGATGTCTCAGATGGGGAAAATAACTCTTTATAAAATACACCAAATAGCTAGTGGTGGAGACGCCGTCGCCCATCTTGCCGGGAAGCATTAGCGCGGGGCCGGTCAAGGGGAAAGGGGGGCGGGGTTGGTGGTCAGAGAAAATAGACGATTGTATGCATAGCGTATTTGGATAATAGCATTCTATTGAGATCTAAAGAGACAAAGGAAAGTAAAAATTACTGAGGGGGCAATGAAGATACCCCATTTTGTATGTGTTTTCTGTGGGTCCACAAGTACCCCGCTTATTAGCTTAGTGCCCTCTGGTTGCCAAGCGTCCCTTGGATGCAACAGTTATATAGGTTACATATGTCTGTGTGTACAGTCAATAAATACAGTGAAGAATATGTCAAACACTGTGACCTATACTAACGGATATGTGGGTAAATATTGCCATTTGATGTGGGAAAAGGGGTTGTCTCCTTATTTACTAAGTTTAACTTTACAACACAACTGAATCACGAGTCAATATTGGCAATAGGTTTTTTGGAAGAGGAACATAATAATCATAATAAATATAATCCATATACATTTACAAAACCGCATTATGCCAACTACTATCAAGTCTTTAGATGAATTCCTCTTACATCAGATATCTGTGATGTTATGATATGTGGCTGTCGGCTGAATCTCAATTATGCCTCATCTACGAAAACTATGGTTTGTCGCGGAAAAGCTCGGTGGTAAGTACCATATTTCTCAATGTATCATTCCACCCTAGTGCGACGAAAAGCCTTCTTCTGTCCCTCGGTTATTAGAAGGCTATCTTCCAGGCATCAACCATGTGGGATACCTTGGTATGGTAGAACAGTTTGTAAGCTGGAGGCATACCCCTCGCATTCCATTCTCGTATTGTTGTAACAACATTGTAAATACCGGGAATCTAAGTTTTTGACCGGGGACAGGTAGTTGGTTTTAGCTCATCCTGGGTGTCTTGATCGGCTGCCTGCGTGCCAGTTGCAGCTCGCAAACAATGTCAACATCCACTACATAAATGTTAAAAGAGCAACCTGAAAATGTCCAGGATGCTCACCGAAGCCAGTGTCACTAGATATTAAAAAATGCCTATATATATCCAAGGTTACAGAAAAATGTTGTCCAGAGGAGCAGGTCCTGTTTGTGAATTGCACCAGATCTTCTCAGTGGACATTGACTCCTAGATCATGGTATATAAGAGGTTAATTGAGCAAACATATGACTATAATTAATACCAATGTGTAACATGCTTAGCCCTGTCAAATACCTAAGTCTTTAATGACGCCGTGTCTATAGAAGAGTATAACTTACCAATATAAGATCATTTCTCACATTATATAATATATATTACCTACGATATTTTCTATCACTGCCTTTGGATACTCTATAGTATACGCTTTTCATCAAACCCTTATCATTTCGGTGAGAGGAATGATTATGAAGTCTCTAGGATATCATATATACATCAGTAACATGGTCTATATTGGTTTCAATGTGGACTGCAAAGTATAGGTGCTTACATATGTATATGTAAGTCTAATAATTATATGAAAATGTGATAAGTCATTAAAAGGATTCTCAAACGCAGACTTGGGTAAAACAAGGTCTCTCCAATAAGCATATAGATCTAGTTAGAAAAGTATACTAGAACCTAGAGGTCACTCTCAAGGGCAATATCAAAGGCATTATAATAAGGTCTACATAAAGATGTAAGCACTATTGCAGAGAGGTCGCTTGCGAATGACAAGCCCATTGAACAATAATTTACGAGCCACGCCAAAAAAGACGTATCGCCAATCACGTTATGAGAAAGCGCTTTTTCTTCATTGAGTAAATAAGCATACACAAAAGATTAAGCTGCATTAGGATATGTTCTTCTACCCCTCAAGTTGAGATATTTTATCGATCTCATCTCTCCCCCTTTATATCCCAAACTTCTTTCTCCCCCTTGGTACTATTTACTGCTCAATCTTTAAACTGCTCATAATAATCCTTATTTAGCCCTAAACCCAATGCTGATTAACATGACAGAAGGGACTGCGGAATTCAGGGTACCAGGCTTATCCGAGCCATGCCAAACCTGGTACAAAGTTATTGGCAACCTGGAAGAAACCAGCAAAACGCCATTGATTATCCTACACGGAGGGCCTGGGGCATGCCATGACTACTTGCTACCTTTAACTGACCTTGCACCGTTAGTACCTCTCGTATTTTATGACCAGATCGGAAACGGGCGGTCCACACACTTGCCCGAGAAAGCAGGCGACGAGCACTTTTGGACTGTGGATCTGTTCAAAAATGAGCTGGGAAATCTTATTTCTCACCTGGGCCTGGCACAACGGCCTATTAGTTTGTACGGGCATTCATGGGGTGGCAGTAAGTGATTTCTTTTTCGGGAAGTCTTTTATTATTACCCCTTTCCACTTGCCTCAGGGATGAGATGTTAGCTATTATAGCTAGGTACCTATATGAGATTTAACTTCCGAGTCACAATATCAATAAAAAGGAGGCTGCTTAATATAGTGATTACTGACCATTTATCTTATAGTGCTCGCGATTGAGTGGGCAGCGACATCTAACGCGACGAATCTCCAGTCTCTGATCATCTCCAACAGCTTAGCGAGTATGGAAGCATATATGATAGGTGTCGCCAACCTAAAAAAGCAGCTGCCACTAGATGTCCAGGCTGCACTTGATCAGGCTGAGGAAAAACAAGACTTCGAGAGCCCAGAATACGAGGCTGCAGTGCAAGTATTTTACAAGAGACACCTTAGCTTGTATGAACCATGGCCTGCGAAAGAAATCCGAGCTGCGCTGGAGTGGCTCACGAAGGACTCGACAACATACGGGACGATGTAAGCGGAACGCATTGATTTACAACTATGAAACGAGAAACTTAGATACTAACAGTCATAGGTTCGGACCAAGTGAGCTTCACTGTTCTGGGTCGCTTCGTAACTGGACCAGCATTCCACTATTGGATAAGATAGCCGTCCCGACACTGTTGATAAACGGAGCGGACGATGAGGCACAGGATGTGGCCATGCAACCGCTTTTCAAGCACATTAACAAAGTCAAGTGGATTGTGCTAGATAATGCAGCTCATTTCTCTCACGTTGATCAGCGCGAAAAGTACATGATGCATGTGAGAAGCTTTTTGGAGACTTGAGTGGCTTATAGCGGATGGACTTGCTATCGAATCCTGTGATTTATATGCACACTATTGAGGGTGACATCCTTGAATAAGTACCATCGTGGTGACAAGCCAGATGGATAATATAGGAGTTTTAGTTTCATCATCTTCAACCTCACTATAATGATCAGGAATTGTGATACCTACATGCTAGCCTTTTCATCAAAGAGAACAGATGGATTCCATCGTAGAAAATAATACCTATCTAGGTAATTGGCAGGGCAAGAAGTTAAATACTCAAACTTTGACACAAGGTTCTCGACCAGCACTGACACTACCATGTGCTAGCTTTGTAAGAGGCCTCCAGGTGCCGGCCGTGGCCGTGCGTATGCATATAGGGAGTAGATGTAAGGGGTATGACGATAGCCTTAGAGCTATCTACCTTAACCAAGGAATACGAACATAAGTTCCTTAAGGTATCGTTTAACTATGCGGCGATTCGCAAGCCAAAGGCATGGACCTTCTCAGAGAATATGATTGTGAGTACCCAGACATTCGAGCTAAGGGTTTAGCACAAGACATTCAGTTCAGCCAAGGATATGAGTTTTTTCAAAGCTGCTAGACACACGAAGGAAGCTGTGAATAGGCTCGGCACGTTCAACTAGAAATATAACTATAGATTCCAAGGAAAAGTGTGGGGAGTTGCGCTTCCCAATCCCTCGTGAGTTTGGGCAGAGTTTAAAGATATTATTATTTAAGAAAAAACCTAATTCCACGTGGAATACACCTTATTTGGAAATCAATTATACATGTATTCTCCAGAGGCGCATTATTCCGAGCCCCCGGACACTAAAGGGGAACGGGAGTAATTTTGGGGATACAGCCCGTGTTCTAGACCAGATAGTTCCCGCGTGGTTAGTCTTTTGACCACATAATTGAGCGTGATACAGCGACAGAGGCATAAGGCTAGTCCTGTTGCTGGTAATAGTTCTAGGCATTCTTCTCATGTAGTTACTGAGACTTCTTCATAAGGAACACCAGAAGCTAGAGGTCAAGCTAGATAATACCGGGCAAGATGTAGCGATTTTGGTCGATCTTAGTGGATTACTAGACGCGGAAGCTAATAGGGGCTAATATCGCCCCTTTCTCGATATAGGAAGTGTTTCATCTGTGCTGAATAGGCTATCAATAGGCTATACCGGAAAGGCTATAGTCAATATACCAAGCTTTCGGGATAGCCATAGCTATCTATTTGGGTCTATATTGTACAACCAATGCATATGTGTTTCATATATTTCTTATAGATATTGAACAAAATATTTCCTCTTCATGACAATCCTGGGACTTTGAATCATGTTGTAACCTCCATTGAATTGTGAGATAGAATAAACTTGCGATCCTGCGGCTAACTCATCTACTAACTACACCATACCATCGGGGTAGGCGATATGTGTACCTAGCTATTCAACGTAGTGTCCTTTTGTGGCTGGCTGTCTGGAACTCGAGCTGAAAACCATACCTTATAAGTCCGCCGGAGTGAGGCGCGAGATATCTTAGTTCTAACAAATAGGAACATTGAAGATGTCTCATTTCCACTGTTAGCCTTACTATCTGTTCACCTTTGTACTAGGCACTTTAATTTAGTGTGATTTGTCACTCTGTGATCGAATCTAATCATCGTTCCCCTTCTGGGTCTAGAACGCCCAATCGTACGTGCCACGCAACCCCCATAGTTCTCAGAAGCAATCCAATGGAGAACATTGAAGCATCACGCAGATTTCATGCCGTGTAATCTGGACTGGCGTATAAGTCACTGGTGAGATTTACCCTCGGTATATTTTTAGTCGAAAGAGGAACACGGCGTAAGCTAATGCTAAATATATAGGGTGAAGTGATGTATAAAGATGTCGAATTTCGCTCCTTTTCCAAATTTCTCTTCTACAATATTCGCAAATATTCCACTTATTCCCAATCCTGAAGAGATCAAATTTAAGCTTCCAACTGACTGGTGAAAATGCCACACTCGACGGCAGATACTACGAGCAAGAAGACTCCTAAGAAGCTAGTCCTTTGCTTCGATGGAACTGGTAACACCTTCAGTGGTAGCACTGCTGACACAAATGTCGTAAAGATTTACGATAAGCTGGACAGAGACTCAGAAGACCAGTTCCATTACTACCAGAGTCGGTTCTCCCCGAAGAGTATCCTCTGGACCACTGATAGTGACTAACGTTTCGTAGCTGGCATCGGCACTTATGATATCGGCTCAGGCTCGATCAACCAAAGCTTCATAGGAACTCTTCGACGAAAGTTTTCAAAAACTATTGACCAAGGCTTCGCCACCACATTTGATGCCCACGTCATCGCCGGTTACAGATTCATAATGCGTTACTACGACAAGGGCGACAAGATCTACATGTTCGGTTTCTCTAGGGGCGCGTTTACTGCTCGCTTCCTCTCCCGCATGATTAACACGGTCGGTCTCCTTTCGAAGGGAAATGAGGAGATGGTCCCCTTCGCGTACCAATTATACCAGGAGTACGAACAAGGAAAGGTGAAGTACGAAGAAGAGAAGAGCAACGGCAGCTCGGCATCGCTTAGCTTGGGTGGCTTAAAGGCGGTTGCCAACGGCGTGCTTAACTATGATGCAGCCGAAGCGGAGTCTTTATTACCGGAGACTAATGATGGTTGTTCTGAAGACCATGTGGACGGAAAAGGGAGCCATCTGTTGGATGAAAACCAGGCTAGGCGCAACAAGCTTAGAGCTTTTACCGAGACCTTTTGTCGCCGCGAAGAGGTTGAGTCCCCCTCGGACGAGACGGATCGGGTTTACACTGGCGTAAAGGTCCACTTCCTCGGTCTATTCGATTGTGTTAGTAGCGTGAAAGTTCTTGAGGGACCGTTCGGCCAAACCCCACCTCCTGTTTCTGTCATCGGGACAGCAAAGCACGTCAGACACGCCGTGGCCATTGATGAGAGGCGCGTCAAATTCAAGGCGGCTCTGTTGGCTCAGGACACCCGACACCCAAGCGCGAGGTACAATGATGAAGATATCAAGGAAGTCTGGTGAGATTTACCAATTACCCCTTAACACTAGACGCCACATGATACTAACCTAATTGATAATGCATATAGGTTCCCAGGTAACCATGGCGACATCGGCGGGGGGTGGCCAGCACCCGATCCCAATCCCCCGAACAAGCAAGAATCGTGGTGGGCTTATATCAAGCGCATCTTCAACAGCTCCAAGCCGGGCAACGCGTCGGGCGACAACTGGGCAGATCCATACCAGATGAGCGACGTCGCGCTACACTGGATGATCAACGAGGTCAAGGAAGTGGGAAGGCGGGATCCCTGGTCGGCGCTCAAGTGGAGCAAACGGCTCGACGGGTTTGAGACCAACTTCAACTGCTTCAAGGAGAGCCAGGCTTTCAAAGCGCCAGCTCACGACACTCTGCGGGTCCTCGGTGGCCTGGGCTTGATAAGAGTTATGCTTTGGAACTTGATGGGTAAGTTGACACATCTGAAACGAATGGCACAAAGTGCCAATAATGGGATTGGAATATCTAACACCCCTTCTCTTTTATAGAGTGGCTGCCCTTCATGGCGCGATGGGAGATCGACCAGAATTACCGATTTTACTACGAACGCATGCGTCCCAATATGGGTAGCACGCGCGACATCCCTGCCGATGCCGTCTTCCACGATTTCGTGAGCTGGAAGCTGGAGAATGATCCAAGCTACCGGCCTAAAAACAATCTGGGCGGCAAGGGCCGGCCTTGCCTCACTGGGGTAGGAGCCTTAGTTGAGAGGAAGCCGAAGGCCGGGGAGATGACTAGCAAGCATCACAAGACGTTCGCTCTAGCCGAGCAATCGTAGACCATGATTTAATACTGGAAAGGGGGGTTTGTCTGTGAATTTTGAGGTTTAGCTGTGTAAAGATACCATGGTCAGTTTATATGGTTCTTAGGGTTAGGAGTTCTTAGGTCGGAAATTGTCACATTTCTTCCCAATGTAAATGTGTTAAATAAGTAGGCAGATGAATACCATAATTAGATATAATAATCTATCCTCTATAAATAGATAAGATGCTTTGAGCCGGATTGTGCATAACAGAAGCTTCTAGTGAGAATTACGTTAAGAAATGCTTCCTCCAGTTCTTCGATCCTAAAGTAAATGTGACGATATATAGATTGTGATTGTGCGATTACACGGACTAGCCCAAATATCACCACCAGGTTCTAATAACTGTGAACTATACATACTTACTTACACGGCAGATAAGGTTCTCTAGGCTAGGGATACGAGCCAAGTAGACCAACAACCTGAAATATATGGACTACCACTTATATCACAAATTTGATATATACCCATGTGCTAATGAAAGAGTATATATATATACGATAATATGAAAGTTGAAGTTCTTTAGAACATGTACTAGAGGCAAATGTTCCTTCATAATATGGTGAATAAGGGCTGTTGCATTTCTAAGAATATTCCAAAGTTATGTGCTCTGTAGTATATGTAGCTTTCCATTGTGCGCCACTATGAAGATAAAAAGGGGATCTCCGCTCCCGGATCAAACTTGCGGGGTCTTTTATCTCTCTGTAATTTACTACATTCCTTATTTGGACAAACGTGTTAGCTATGACCGATCTGCCTCGATCAACCCCCCAAGACTTTTAACCCTATTTATCAACACCGCTAGCACCCACCTTCGAGATCGATCCGCTCCAAGGCTCTAACCTCTATACGCTTTGTTCCAAAATGTCTATCGATGTGGGCCAAGGGAAATTTGGCAGAGCCCATCTCGCAGGATGGATACCACCTGTAAATGAAGGCGACTCTAAATTCGATCCAATGACGACTTCTGCTTCAGTGCTTCAGGACATGTTGACCGCAGGAAAACTCACGAGCGTTGAAATACTGAACGAGTATTACCGTCAAATCATGAACTACAATGGCTATCTCAAGGCCGTTTACCAACTTGCTCCTGGGGCTATCGACCAGGCGAAAGCTCTTGATTCTCAGAGAGTAAGCGGTAGGGTTCTTAGTCCTCTACACGGGATCCCTATACTCTTAAAAGTAATCATCTTTCCTCTCACCATTATTCTTGTTTTAGAAGCTTAACCAGCCCCAGGATAATGTAGGGACAGATCCAAGTATGGGTATGGACAATACTGGGGGCAATCTCGCTCTTGTTGGATCGACGACCGTTAGGAATGCTCCTATTGTGGATAGGGTTTGTATTCATTGAACCAAGCCAGTATGCGGCCCTGGCTAAGAGACTCTAGCTGCTCGAAGCCGGCGCTATTATCATGGGCAAAACTACTCTGTCGGTGAGTATCTAGGAAGTGTTCTCACCTGTGTCTGGTCAATTAACGCTAATTAAATATAGGAAATGATGTACTTTAAGTACGTCATGCTATAATTTCCCAAACTAAAACACCACAACTAATTAATATATGAGCTCAGAGGGACTGGCATACGATGCGGCTGGTCGGCTCTCCACGGGCAGTCTCAGAATCCCTATATCCGAGGGGGAATAGATTACACCGATGGGTTGGGCGGCCACAGTGTATTGATATTCATCTTCCTATGCCTGTTGTTATACAACCGTTGACACATGCCGCCAGAGCCCCGGGGGATCCTCATCCGGGAGCGGTATAGCAGTGGCTGCGGGTTTCGCTCCCATGGCTATTGGCACCGAGACTGAGGGGTCCCTGATCTCACCGTCTACACGGCAGTCTTTGTACACGATCAAAGCAAGTCTAGGTTCAATCCCTAACGAGGGTATCATACCTATCAGCCAGCACCTAGACATTGCTGGCCCTATGTGCACTACAGTCAAGGACACTGCCGATCTGCTCACTGTGCTCGTTGGCGATGGTAGACCAGACGCCCCCTTAGGGGGATACGCTACCGCCATGAAAGGTGAGGCGGGCTGGAAGCAGTTACGAGTTGGCACGTTGGACCCGGCGATATTCCATTCTAGCGAACCACTTCAGACGTATATACCGGAGGCAGTAGAACAAATCGTAAGACAACAGAAGTTCGGCATATTCCCCTTTTCTTCCTCAAGTAACACTAAAGGATGGGCAGAGAACCGCTACACTTCGAGGATACGAGCGTATCAAAGACCTTGCGTTGGAATACCATCAAGATGTTAGCCTTAGGCCTATTACAGATTTCGAGTACGAAGGAACAAGTGCTGTTGTTGAACTAATGGGTAATGCTTGATTTAATCTTGAGAACTATTTACTAATCACTAACAATAAGTAAGTGGAGGACTTCGAGCTTGATTTCGACAATTACCTCAGCGGCACCAAGAATTCTCAAGTAGCGTCAGCTAAGGAGCTAGTTCGTTGGAATAGGGCTCATGCAGATCTGGTGCTTCCAACTGGTATGGGTGCATACCGTTAACCGTGGCTTGCTATTGTTCGCTGATTTCGTCAGAGTATCCGAACCAAGAATTCCTTGAACGCTCGATAATAGTTGACCATTCTTCCGATCGACGTCGAAAGCTTATGGAGCACATTACCACGGTGGGACAGACCGTACAAGATGCACTTGACAAGTACGATATAGATGTCATCGTTGGCCCTGCGGACAGCTCATTTAGCAGATATTCTGCAGCCTCTGGTACGCAGCCCTTTTCTTTCACTAATCTATTATTTTATGATTGTTCTACATTGTCTTATTCGTTTCTATTTTCATTCTTACATATATTCCCTATGCATAAACCTGACGCACGCAAGGGCTCCCATCGTGTTCTTTGCCCCTTGGCTATATCGATTACAATGGCAGGCCGATTGGACTAGCAGCAATTGCTAGAAGCGAGGTGACATTGATAACATTGCAAAGTGCTTTCGAGGCTAGTTTCCCGCCGAGGATCCCCCCATCGGCGTTTCTGAGTGGAAAAGAATAGAGTAGTGATGGCTAAGCCAAGAAGGAAGTGAACGTTGCTCTTGGGTAATGGATCTCCACTGTTGGCAATCTGACCTAAACTATGTAATGTACCTAATTATGACACCAATTTACCTAGTAAAAAACTATACGAATAGTAAAGCTCAAATACAATAAACACCATAATAAAGAGACCGTCGCGTGCATGTGTAACCCGTACACTATATTTAGCACCTAATACATACCTACGCCGTCGCTTGCTAATTCCCAATGGGGGTTCCGTCTCATATAAGCCCCCGAATAATTGAGAAATGCTCAATTGCCATGAATATATGGTCTTAGAACTCAAGCATCCTGTTGCTGCTAATGACGTTCTGGATGCTTTTCTGAACATTCTCAAACCGAGTGCAGCCACATGCTTCGCTTTCGAGATGATTGATGATCGCGGCCAGCGTCTTGAACTCCTTTCTACAAGCCGGCTTCGGACAGTGATACAAGGACTCCTGGTCTTCAAGTATCACATTGTTAGTTCATGTATCTTTTTCTTTTTCTCTTTTCCTTTTCCCTTTTCTTTCCTCTTTTTTTGCACTTGTTAAAGAAATGAGGAAAAACGAGATAGCGCGGGGCTTACGAGTAGGGGAATTCAGGTGCTGGTTTAGACTGTGCAAATTGCTAAACAGTCGATGGCAGAGATAGCACTCATAACCTTCACGATACCAGTTGTACGAGCGGTCGTTAGCCTCGTACTGTGACGATCCCGTCCAACCGATGAGGTTCTTGGTCATCATGCCCCCGGGGTCCTTGCTGCGGACAAACTTGTAAAGGACATCACGGTTCACGTTTGCGGCGCTTGAGCACGAGCCCGTCTCCAGGTGGTATGTGAGGCCGGTGGCTGTTGAAAAGTTGTTCTGGCAAAAGGGGCATTGGACATTCTGACCGCGGTGAATTCTGGAATTGAGGTGCTGTTGTTCACAAGGAGTATAAGTGTACGTTTGGGTATCCTTCACATCCACATAGACACCGAAGTAGGTAGGTAGATATAGGGGCAAGTAAGGAACTAGGTAAGGGATATTATAAATATATATACGTACCATCTTGAGGTTGTTGTAGTTTTGGAATGTCCTCGAACATTCACCACAGAAGTTGTGCTCGTGGTGCTCATGGTCGATCTGTTGCTCTTCCGTCGGCCATGTCTCGTCGCATATAGAACACTCATGCGAGAAATGGTTCAAGTCGTTCATGTGCTGCCACCGGGCTGTCTCGGAACCAAAATGACGGGCGCAGGTGTCGCACTCGAACGCGGGGGCTCGGTGACCGGTGGATCGGAGGTGTTGTTCACGGGCTCGCCATCCTCCTCCGAAGCTCTTCCAGCAGGTCCCACACTCGAATAGGTAGCTCATGGTTATTATGGTGGAGGTGGATGGTACACTGGGTGGAATATAGGTAGTAGGTTATGTAATAGGAATTGCCTAACAACACGCTTGTTCGGGTATGTGGAGAAGTCTGAAGATAGAGGAGGTTATTATTAGAGGAGTTGTGGGCAAGTTGATTGCCAAAAAGGGGGGAATATGGGGATAACTAGGGAGACGCGCTTTACACCTGAGGCATACTAGTACTGGTAGCCCAACGTATAGACGCGCTAAAGGCGTTAAAGGACGTGCATTAGCCGATCCACAAAGCCAGCCAATTATGACTTAAATTGTCTTTGAGCAATGTGTTATAAGCTCAATTAACATAACAGTGGAACGTATCATTCATTGGTTGACTAGTGTAATGGTTATCACAGCGGATTTTGATTCCGCTAATCTGGGTTCGATTCCCAGGTCGACCTTCAACTTCAATTTTTTGTCTAGATTTCTCGGCTACTGAATCAATCTATAGTTAATTTCTTTAAACCAACACTCAATTCTTGATTGAGCGAATTCCTTACTCACTATATTTTTTTTATTCATCCATTACTATGTTATAGTAATTCGGTACTATGATGTAAGACGAGCCCTCGTAGGTGTGGGCTAGGTAGGTCACGTACTAGGTTGTCGTGACTTTAAGGTATGCAATAAGGCGAGATTGGTTCAAGATATTTATAATATATGCTCGTTAGAGGGGTTTACGGGACCTTCGCTATTGAATTTCAAAGAGAAAATAAAGCCTTAGATTGATAGCTAAAGAACGAGTGACTATAAGAGAACTATGGCTGACTTTTATACACTTATTGTGTTGCAAGTGACGAGGCGACGATAAACGCCGCCGATAGGGTGTTGGCGTCGCCAAGGGTGTTGGCGACGGTTACATTCCTATGCCAGGAATGGTTAGCTCCAACAACCGTATGTTGAAATAACAGTTATTCCGTTTCCGACGACTCCATATGTTAAAGTGAGCCGTATGTAACACCCAACTTGAGCAACTTGAGCAACTCTCACAGCTTCTATATGAGACAAGCATATGCTACAGTTAGAAAGATGCAAGATCCAAAACCACTCTCTTCTCTTCGCAACCATCAGCTATCACGTTAGATGAAGATGATGAACCCTCATTCTCTGATCGAGAAGACTTCGTGAATGCAACTCGCGGCTTCATCACCAAGCTTGAGCCCTGCCGTATTACCTACCGGTCCAAATGGATGGGTGATCTGGGACAACGAAGCCTACGAATTTCTCTCAAAAGAATGTCCTGATACAGCAGATCCAAAGCTATGGCGTATAGGCCAACTCAACGCCATCCACGGCCTCTTCCTCGTTACCGAGGGCATATACCAGGTCCGCGGGCTCGACATTTCTAACATGACCATCATCGCCCCCGAGGGGTTCATGCAGGAAGTAACCAGCGAGCACATCTACCTCGGGCCCATCATGCGCCGGCGCGCGGGCTTGTGCGGGAGGGCGATCTGTGGTTTGCGGCGACGCTGCTGGGGCATGGGGTGAGGGCTGAGCCCGAGCATAAAGGGGCGCGCGCCGCGCTTGCGGATGTGTATGAGAGGCTGGGGTTCGGCGCGGAGAATGGTACTTGGCGCAACTTTTACCTTACTAAGGCGATGTATTTGCGCAGTGGGGAGAGGGAGCCCGTCGTTAACCCTGTCATGACGAGCCTTAGCCCGGCGCTGAACGTGGAGCAGTGGCTTGCGGGGATGTCGGTGAGGGTTGATAGCCCGAAAGCGGCAGAGGAGGAGGAGAAGGAGATCGTGATAGAGATCGATGTGACGGATGTGCGCGAGGGGTGGACGCTGATTCTGAGTAATGGCGTGTTGACGTGTCGGAAGAGGACGGCATATGAAGAAGCCGGGTCCGCTGAGGCTGATCTCGTGTTGGTGTTAACAAAAGGGGACTTGCATCAAGTGCTGCAGGGAGATGTCGATGTGGCGGGGCCGGGCGCGAAAGGAAACTTCTCGGTACTTGAGAAATTGTTGGTCCTTTGTTCCATAGATATCACTGCGTCGGACAAGTAATGATGGATAGATAACCAATGCACTTTCAACCTAGAGGACGAGCCATAATGCATCTTCATAACCAAGTATCATCCTATGGTCAAATCTAGGAATATGTACAAATATGATACATGCTATATCAAATAGTCCAAAAGGCGACTGAAGTCTTTATTCAAATGATCTGCAGGATTGTAATATGGTACAATATATCGCTAAATGAAGAAAATTCAGGTTCAATAAAACTGTAAGCCTTTAACGCCGGCTGCATGCTTCTTATGTCCCTCGAGTTCTGGTTTCACCCAGGGCTTTCTTCATCAGCTCGACTAGTACCCTCGCGACAACGTTCAAAGCATCGCTCGCAGAACTGTTCACAACCTCAGACCCGAGATTCTGCATCACCTTATCCGTGTGCCACCTCAATAATTCCTTTCTGATGAGATCGAGGCGTGCCTTTGCCGTGGCTCTCAGCTCCTCAGGAGGCGCCTTAGCAAAGAAGGTCGTTACGTTTGCCTCAGTGACTTCCACCCTAAAGCCTAGCTTCACAGGCCACGGGATATTGGCCACTGAGAGGCAATCGCTCTCCCACATCTTATTGTATCTCTCCCAGGCGGTACGCCACTCGGCAGTCTCCTTTTCGGCTTTCTCCTTCTTCTGTTGCTCCAACCGCTCTCGCTGGAGACGAACACGTTCCCTAAACGCTCTCGCGCGGGCGACTTTTGCCGCTTCTTCTTCTTCTTCTTCTCGCCGTCGGCGTTCTTGCTCCTCCTTCTGTTTCCGGGCCTCCTCTTCTCGTCGTTTCCTTTCAACTTCCTGGCGCTTCTTCTCCTCCTCCCCCTCCCGACGGCGCTTTTCTTCTTCTTCTCGCCTCCGCTTCTCCTCTTCCTGATTCCATCTCCTGAGCTCTTCTATGTTGTGTATTAAAGGCTCATCTTCTTCTGTCTTTATCTCTACTTTTACTTCGTCATCTAGGTTCGCCATACGCTCTCTCATTCTTGCGTTGTACTTTTTCATTTCCTCATTCTGCTTTTTCATTTCCGCCTCGAGCCGGACTAAACCTTCCATCATCTTCAACAGTTCGTCATTCAAACGCGTCTCTGTTGAACGCATTTTCTTCGTATTATCCTCATGCTTAACATCAAAATCATCGCCTCTGACGCCGCTGACACCACTGTCATCACTGTCATCACTATCGCTATCTTCGGCCGCGGTGTCGGAATCGTCGGAATCGGATTGCCGGAATGATGGCTTGGCATCTTCATGGTGTGCTGCCCAATCTTCGAGTTTCATCCGCCATTTCTCTGCGACATCGCGAGCCTGGCCTTGGTGGAACCGCCTGCATAGGAATGACGATGCAGCATTTTCTAGTTGCGGCGAGGCGGCGGCTTTGTATGCGCTTTCGCATGCTAGCTTGTTCAGGATGCTGCGTCCGTAGCTGACTGTCGCGGCGGCGACTCTGTTCTGACATCTCCTACCTCGCGAGGGGGCGAAACCGACACATGTGATGAACCCCCTTTGGGGATTGGTAAGTCCTAGCACGATTTCTGGATCCCATTCATAGTTATCGGAAGACCTCGCGGGATAGTGGAACGATGGAGCGGTTCTATAATTCATTTTCTCACATAGACTTTGGGGATGCAGCGGTGATAGACGATATATGCATGGGTGAATGGGGAACTTGGGGATATAAGTTGAAGTCGGCTGCGGGGTATGATCGTCTTGCAGCGAGGTGATAACTCGCTCGGGAATTATGCACGAGCACCCAACTTATCTTATATACGCCTATCCCGTTCAGCCGCTCGCCCCTCATACCACACCATGTTTCTCAGTATACCTATCTGGCCCCCACGGCAATGGTGTAGTTGCATATCTAGCTCGTGGGGATATGCTATACGGCATTCTCGGAGTTATACACAACTATAGCGAAATCGCTTGTTACCTGTTGGTTTCAAGTGATGGTTCTGCATACTGGGCGGGGCGGAGCGCCTAAACCGAGGCGCAGACTATTTAACACTCCCTATCCTTTTATCTGCGACGATATGACCGTCACATTCCACGATGAGATCGGGTTTAGGTGGCTTCCAGCATGCTCGTCCGTGTCCATATATCGCATCCCTCTCCCTTTATCCATAAATAGTTCGGGCTTCCCGTACCGAACCCGTCGTTGGCACTCCGGTGCTGCGCTCTGTATAGGTATTCTCATAAGATGTATAAGTTGTCCCTCGGTCTGGCCTGGTTCTAAGAGTTTGAGGGAGGCATGTGGTGGCTTATATGTCTAATCTGACACATTAGGTGTTTTCGGGACAGCCTGGTAGAAGACCCAACCAGTTTTTTGAATTGATCGTGGCTGCGTAGCTGCGTTGGTTCCGTCCTGGAGGATTTATCTATTTAGCTATCCTTGTTTGGCCAATAAGACAGAGTACCATCGCATTGGGATAGATCAGGTGGTAGATAAGGTACTAGGTTAAGCTAATTGTCTACCTAGGTACATATGTAAGTTTTGTATTACCTACAAGGATACGAGAAGGGTACTAGCATTGGCAGGTAGTGTAATAGGTAAATGTATTGAGATGTAGATGGGAGAAGGGGGGTACTAGATCCAGAGGTGCCTAGAGTTCCTGAATGTATAAAGGGTACCTTTGTTGCCTTATGTCGCCTTGTACTTAGGTACTATATACACTGACATCTATGTAGTACAGCATATGGTATAATGTACGTACCCCCATCGGCTCGTCCATCTCGGGAAGGTACCTACCCAAGGTCAACTCAAATACTATCCTACTCAACTCCTAAGGTAAAAAGGTATCAGGGCAACTGCTATTCATACACAAATAACCTTACCGCATACGCAGTACCTTACCTACTGAATTTCTGCACTTGCCATTTCTCGGCGCTGTCATACCTAAGGTAACCTAGTACCCTAGGTTAGTGGGAATACATGATTTTGCCTGTGATTTCTTTCACCTTTACTTTATTTTCATCCTCTACTTCTTCCTTCCTCACTAGCACCCTCCCTCCGTCTCTCTCTCTGTCTCTGTTTCTCTTTCTCTTTCCCATCTACAACATACACGTACCACTCCTGTCTTCTTCTTCCTTTTTTCTTTCCTTCTGCCGATCAGACTGGGAGACTCCCTACCTAGATACTTTCCTAGGTACCTTCCTAGGTACCTACATATATTCAAGCACAACCTTTCAAGGTTAAGTCTTAGACGGTCTCGCACCGACACTCTTTGATCACCAATCCTCATCTGTCCCTTCCCACCCAAGACCTTCACCATTCCATTGTCACCAGGTACTTCGCTACATCCTCCTGAGCCCTCACCATCCTATCTTCTGATCCCGATCCCCAGCTTATACACATCGGTTCGCACTGATAATCATCGTGATTATCTAATTGGTCCCCAGTCATTAACATACAAAAGATGGCTGCTCAATGGAACCAGTGGGTTCGATCTAACATGGATCATGCCAGAAACGGTCAGAATGGTGGACTAGAGTCTGGCCAAAAGGTTGATTTCGCTCTGGCTGACAGAATCTGGGGGGAAGCAATGGGTAGAAGTCCCTCACCTAAAGAAAACGGCCAGGCGATCCTCACAGGTAGAAACACGACAGATAGACCTCCCCAGCCCCAGATTTGCCAAGAAGACACTGGAAATCGCCATGACGAAGAGGGCTGGTGTGTAGAGGAGCAAGACCAACAAGAGCAGCATGGGCTTTAGAGAAGCCGATGGGCAGATGAGCGTCATCAAACGAAGACCAAGCTCCATCGAGGTCATGAGCCAGAACGCACAAAGGCATCCGAATACCACCCTACCCAGATTAACCGATTTCCGAAGACTCCGGATCGCCAGATTGACGAAAATGCTGTTGGGCGTACCCTCATTCCTATTACCAGCACATCTCCTCGTGTTAAACCAGCTAGCATTGACCGATTGAGTCAATTCGACAGCGCTGGGACGAATTACTCACACAACCAACCTGAAAATGAGAAGCCTGCACGTCACTTCAGACACCCAGATAGGGATAAAATATGGATGAATCAAGACTGGAACGAGACTAGACGGCCAAAGGAGAAGAAATCCAAGGTAACCACTACTTCTAAGCATGGTGATAAGGAGGATACCGCCGATATCTCTTATCTGCAAGAGTATATTGATAACTGGCTCGTGGACGCCCATCACATTATGACGGATTTTCTCTATTCTGATATCAAAGACTCAGAGGACTGTGATGTTGATACTTTCACTGGCAAGCTACTCCCACCTGTAGAATATCCTGTCACAAAAAGCGGTATGTAAATTCCTAATAAAATCTCATAACGCCTTGTTACTAATGATAACTCAGACCACGACGAAGCCAGCAAGATCACCTCTGAGATGCGTCATAGATTATTCTGCCAGAGATCATCTATAATGAAAAAAGAGAAGAGAGCTATGAAGAAAGCCAAGCAGGAAGCCTGGGAGGCAGCCGGTGCTAATGCCCCGAAAGTAGAGTCCCCTTACCCACAACTACCTGATCCGGACGAGGTTCAAGTCCCATCGCATCTTCGTCCCGCCGAGAAATTCGACATCGAAGGTGTCACCGAAGTCTATAACAAAGAGGTCAGAGATGGCTACAAGGTTATGGATGCGAACCCTGTGACCGTCGACGTATTCCGGCAGCTGTTTTTGGCCTGCCAGGACTATAAGATGCCATTCGTCGTTGCCGTGCAGGGCTGGCATCAACCGAATACGAAACCGAACATGAATCCCAACCCTAGAATCATCGGGTTCGCCTTGGTGGACGTAGTCTCCAGAGGCATCGGGGGATCTCACTTCACCCGCAGCCGCCACGGGGGCAAGATCACGGTCCTCGTCGACCCCGAGTTCCGCCGCAAGCGCATAGGCTCTGCGCTCCTAGATGCCATTATGAGCAGCTGCTCGCAGAGGCATAACCCCTACTACGGTTACCAGTTCGTCAACCCGCAGCAGGACCTCAGATTCATGCGCCCGTTCTTCAACGTGCGCAAGTGGCACTACCTCGAGATGGAGGTTATCATACGCTCGGGCGAGAACGAAGCAGAGACGCGCAAGGGCGACGAGTTCCAATGGGTCTGGAACTACCTCGAGCAGAAGTACCTGTTCGTGCTCAAGCGATACGAAGAGAAGGTGCTGAGGGGCACGAAGGAGGATCCTAAGCAATGCCTCGATAAACTTACGTTTCACTACCTCTGCCGCGATCTTACAGATGACTAGATTACGGCCGTTCCAGTACTACCTACACTAATACACTTAGACTTGTTTGAAGCAGAGAGGAGAGGGGAATTTGGACACGCAGGATGAACAAATGAACCCGTTCTGCTATATTTATTCATCCAGAGATGACAACGACCTTGACTCAACCATCTCTCTCTTTTCTCTTTTTTTCTTCTTCGACACCCTCTTTCGTTGGCTACTCCAAACAATGCACCTGTCACTAATCACTATTTCCGCTTTCCCTTCATCTCTCCCCTAATTTGGGAAAGTATACATGGAAATACCCTCCTCACTTGTTCCCCCCTTTCCCCTGTCACGGATCAATGAACCATCTATCCCTATCCTAGTGGGGGAAAAGGAGAACTTTCGGTTTACTTCTACAGGAGAGAACCAGAAGACGTTGATTAATCACTATCACCATGGATGTTCAGAGATACCCAACCAGGGTGGATATGACGATATACCGGACATCAACTCCCATTCCCCTTCCCATTTCCTCTCTCCACACCTTTTGTTCTGGTGCGAAGATGACACTGAGTACACCGTTATATGGATAGACGGAAAGCCTTTCCCCCTTGAGAGTCCTGGGAAGGAAAGGAAAGCCTAGTTTAATAGTTAATGAAATGTAAAGAGTGTACGAAGAAGGGGAAGTGAAGGATAAGATAGGGGTTATGTACAAATAGAAGCAGCAGAGGAATTGTCATGTAAGAAAATAAAGGAAAATTGAGGGGCGCGAGATACCTAATTAATGATACATCTCCGTGAAGGGGTTCGCTCGCGCCATAGGTTCTATCTATGCTAGAATAGCATGCTCCCGAATTGACTTAATCTGAGATATATGTCTACAGTACCGTTTATCGTGATATCTATGCAGTAACAAGATCATCCAGATATTCTAATCTATTATATCATGCTGACCTACCAAAAGTCGTGAGAACCTCCACGTCGAAAGATGAGAGAGAAAAGGGGGAGGGGGGGTATTAGGAATTCTGTATTATTCATTCTCTTACTCTATGTTATCACCTACCGGTCTAGCCTTGGGTGATTAAGTCGTACATACTAATACACATACCAAGTAGGCATACAGCGAAAAAGAGAAAAAAAAAGTCGCACCAACTAGGCCGACCAACCCCATGCATCTCCACCCTGCTCTCTATTACCACAATTTCCAATTTTTCTCGTCTCGTCTTATCTTGAACATCCCCGCTCATCTCATCTCATCTCATCTTCGCGCCTCCCCAGCCTACTCGGGAAACTCAGCCCACGCCTTTTTCGCCACCGCCGACAGATCGTACGTCCACATGTAATGCTGGCCCAAGATCGTGCTCAGGAAGCCCACGTTCCAGAGGAAGCGCTGCCAGTCGGACGTGGGCTCGTGCTCCGGCTGCGGCTGCTCGTCCTTCTGGTTCGCCTTCACCAGCATCTGCACCTTGTCCTTCACCGTGTCGATGAGCTTGGCGCTGGGCTTCACCGACATGCCCTTGCCCACGTGCAGGTCTTTCTGGGACAGGAGCGTATCTTTTTGGGATAGGAGCACGTCTTTTTGCGAGGCTTCCGGGGCGGCGCCCGCGGGGTCTGGCGGCACGGCGACTTTCTTGAGGTCGAGTTCGCGGTCTTTGAGGACTGCGTTGTAGACCGTCATGAGATCGTGCACGTTGGTGTGGTGGTCCGGCTCGGCTAAGAAGAGGGTTTCGAGCGCGCCGGCTTGTTCGATGGCTACGTTGGCTCTCTCGGCTAGTGATGGATGGAAGGATCGTGGTTAGTCAGTTTGGCTGGCTAGCATCGCAGGTGGCCGGTGGTGGGTGCTTGAAGGACATGCTTGCAAGGAAAGAATGTGGTGAAGTGAGGAAAATTTTCGAGATAGGGAGGTATTACCTTGTAAAGCCCACGTTGCGCCCGCCGAATCTCCCAGCATTGTTGCAAGCCCATTGTGAAGATGCTTCACGGGATCCCGGATGCGCATGGTGAATGACCGGATGTCGGTGGCCTTCTGCACGAGCTTGCTTAATACGGGATGGAACTGCTCGACGTTTCTCAGCACGTCGTTCTTCGATGCCCGGCGATTGTTCCAGGCATGGAGGTCCCCATCCGTATCCTCTTGCTCTTTCTGTTCACCACGTTCGCTGATTTTACCTTTGGGCTCGTGGCCGTTGTCGTAAATAACAGCCGTATCCTTGTAGTCATCATCGTTTCCAGGGCCACGGTGTGTAAAGATTCTGACGGCCTCGCCGCCCTTGATTGCAGATACTACTACAAGAAGTTCAGCGTCATTGTCCACCAAGGCTACATATGGCGCCTGAGGAAGCCCTGACGAGCTCGGGGTTGCATTTTGGTCTAGTAGCGCTCCGGTCAAAGGGGCTAAGTCTGGGTCCTCGAGCAAAGCTGACATAGGGACGCTGAAATGATACCCGGTCAATCCCATATCCCTGAGCAGGTTGGGATGATGGTTGATATATTCCATAAAGCGGGACTAGCAGAAATATATATATGTTAGTAGGAAAGGAAGGTTATCATAAAGCAGTTAGAAAATAAAGGAAAGAAGATAAAGAAAAAAAAGAACAGACCTGGATCCCGTCTGCAACGATGATCAAATCTTTCTTGATAGTATCCCCATCTTTGAGCTTCAATGTACCAGCGACGCTGTCAACATCCACGACGAGGGCCCCGAGTCTCAGAACCACGTCACCGGCGTTGTGGATATGTGTCATTCGGGAAAACGACGGGGTCGGGGCCGTCGCCAGGACCCGCAGTGCTGAATGTAGGTCCTCGCGGTCATATAACTTTACAGTCGTGTCGTAATCTGCCTGGGCGTTCGTCAGGTCGACGACAGTTGGGGGGTCTAGTGTCTTTGCAGGCAACACGACCACGCGCGTGACCTCAACAGGGCGGGCTGTGGAGTAAACCTCTGCGCTGAGTGTACTCGAGCCGGGAGCCTTGGGAGGTGTGTTGAGGCCCCATTTGTCGAGGATTCGTCCCGCATTTGGCGTAATATAAATGGCGTTGCCAGATTCGTTACTGTACGTTGATTTTTCAAAAATCTAGAAAAGGGGTAAGATGATGTGAGCCCATTGATTGATACTCTAGAATTGAGAAATGATCAAAAAGAAATCATAGTGATGCAGCTGTTACCCCCCACCCAAAAGCATACAAGAGCCCAAGGTCTAGGGTGCTAGTAGACACTGGACATCATCACCAATATACTCACCTCGACATTTACACCCGCACGACGCAGTGCAATGGCCGTACTCAGGCCCCCAATTCCACCGCCAATGATCCCGACTTCAAATGGCGCCATGTTTCTTGAATTGTCGATCCTTGGTACTCTTCAGAGCTTCTTGCAAGATATGTGTACAGAGAGGTAGGGAAAACGATACAGAATGCAAAAGTGTACAGGAGAGCAGTTAGATATCATATAACTAGGGGGTAGGTCAACCTAGAAGCGTTGGGTAGGAGTAAGAGAGAGAGAGAGAGATAAGTCTACTTCATCGAGACGTTAGGCCGATATAAATAGGCGATGAATCCTCCCAGTTCTTACTCCGTGCCACTTGCCCTACTCGATACTGGGCCTGTCTGCCTCCTGAGTCTGACTTCCCTATTCGAAAATGAGCCCATTTAGAGTTCAACCCCCTGAGTTGGGGGCGGGGTGTCGGTGCCGTGGAGAAAAGGAATCATCAATAAGGGGAAGCCGCCTAGAACACCGTGACCGGAACCATCATTGCCCATTCATTGTGAATGTACCAAGTACATGCAACTTGTAGTCCAAATTCATTGATCATTCTATTCGGAATAGAATCTAACAGGGAAGAAAAAAGGGGCAATGGGGTACATTTCCATCTCATATACCAAGATCGATAGATAGACAATAGGAAGTAGTAGTAGTAGTAGTAGTAGTATGAACATGAACATATATTGTATGTAGCACTTTCTTTCGTTCCTTGAACATCAACAGCTAGCCCCATCGAACGAACTGAATCTCCCTCTTTCTTTCTTTCGTTTCAAATAAATATCAGTCAGGTAAGTCAAACAACGGAAGGTTTCTTCCAGGATAAACTCCACATTCGTACATGATTGGAACTTCTCATCTTCTGTCTCTCTGGGCAAAAATAAGACATGGCGAGACAGCTCCTTCGTAAATCAAAAAAAGTTGGCGAAGAAAAAAAAAAGGATAAAAGGACAGTCGCTCCGTATACAACGCCATTCCCCACCAGGGATACGTGTAATGATGTAATGTTAGCCAGGTAAAATGAAGCAACTCCTCAGAAAGAGACCCGCGTCCTTTATCAGCTCCGGAAGGAATGCAAAAAAAAAATGCACAGGTTCGCGACTAAGGAAGGATAGAGCAAACAGGGGAATAGGAAACATGGACAAGACAACCGCGTCATAGATGCAGTGGCTCTCTTTTTGTTGTTTTACATGACACTGCACGAAGTCGCCATGGTCCTCGCACGTCGTCGGCCAGCAGCACCTGCGCCGCCTTCTTCCTCATCTGCATGGAGTAGTTGGGCTTCCCGCGCCCGGCGCCTGCGGCGGCGTAGGCCAGCACCACTTGCTCCAGCCTCCTCGACCGCTTGCATGTAGTCTGCCCACTTGCGCTCTAGACGCCCGGCAGCTGCGAAGTCACCTCGCAAAACGCGTTGGGTGTGCTGCTCGACCGTCTGCTGCCACCCGTAAAAGCATTTGAGCCCGATTATCTCAGTCGGGTATGTGGGCGTGTTGCTCGAGGGCTGCCGTATTTCGGCGTTCCAAGACAGGATTTCTCGGATGCCCGTCCAGGTGACCATTTGGCAATCGTATACAACCAACTTCAGTCCTATACGAGGACGAGAGCTTCGTGTTGATGTTCGTGCTGCACGAGAGCGGACCATGGCCGCGGCTTCGGTGAGAACGAGGTCACCAATCCGCGTATTATCCATATCAACGCTTCTGAGGCTAACGCATTTCTTGATGATAGGTAGCACGCCTGTATCGCCAAGCTTTTCACAATAGCTAATGGATAGATGCTCAAGTTTCGGTGCGCAGGGTGCCTTAGCAAGATGTTCGGAGAGCACCTCGTTCGTAAGTTCAGAGAGGTCCTCCAGCTCCAAGTGGGTAAGACGCGGCGTCGTGGCCAGGACAGGCTCCAAAGCTGCATCAGTCAGTGACGTGCAGCCACTCAATTGTAGACCCTCCAGTTCGGGTACAAAATGCCCAAGGGCCTTGACTCCCTGGTCGGTCAATTGAGAACATCTGCTTAGGTCAAGATGTCGAAGCTTTCTAGGAGGCACGACAGGCCGGTCTGTGAGGATATCAACTTCGGGATCAGCACCGTGGATCATAGTCTTGAGTGCATCATCATCTAACTCCATGCAACCACTCAAGACCAGCCTTTCCAGGTTATTGGTCTCAAAAATAGCCTCAGCGACGTCCAGGTTATTGAAGCCCTTGATCTCGCCAGCCCGCAGATCCTTCAGCTTAGGACAAGCCCGTACGACCGTCCTCACCCCTCGAGCATCCATATGCTTGCACCAAGACACATTCAAGGACTCGAGCTGCGGGCAATGTTGTGATATAATCTTGCATGTAGTATTCGTCACAGCTGACATACTGGTTAGGTTCAGGTTGGCAAGCTTGTCGTTATTGCGGATGAGGCTATGCAGTGTGGACTTCTGGAAATTCCGGCATCCCTCCAGAGTAGCATTGATCAAGTTCTTGCAAGCTTTGACGACGACTTCGGCACGCTTATAGTGCTCGATTTGAAGGCATCCACGGATGTTGAGGTCCTTGACGAAGGGACCGGCCGAGACAATGATCTTGGCTAGAGATTCAGCGGGTATCTGAGTGTAGAATTCGGTGGCATCGAAACGGGTCCACAGCTGGCCATCGAAGCAGAACTTGTAGAAATCCTTGCTCACACGCGAAATACGGACGAGCTCCTTAGGGCGAAGGTAAGAAAAGATATGAACTCGGATCTCGTCAGGCATATTTACCCAAAAGTCGTATGGCGGCTTTCGGATTGTGCCTGATCTGGGCTTCGTGGCTACGATGTCGGCGGGGAGAGAGGCAGTGGTGGGTAGACATGTAGTGGATGCGTAAACGACCCGCCGAGTTGCTAGTCGAGTCTCGATGGCTTCGAAACCTAGACATTCGGCATTTGGGCTGCCAGGTACAGAAGGATGGCCGCTGGAGAAATTGCCGGATGCATATTGACCAGACGAAGGTCCTGCTGCGGCAAGACTAACACACGACAGACTACCTCGATTACCGTACGGGGAGCTTGAGGAGCGAGCACGGCCGATCTGAGCCAAGGAGGGAGAGGAAGATATCCTCTGGATGCCTCTTAATAACCTCTGTCGACGTTTTTCTTTAGGGGGGTCATCCAGCGGCGTGGTGACAGGTGAATCCTCCTCCTCGATAGGGTCGATAGGGGATGGGAGTTCGCTCGTTTCGATGGAGCTCGTCGACGCTATGTGAGCCATGGTGGGATTGGGTCGGGCGTTGAAGTTAGGGGGTTCTCGAATAGTTCATAGGGGGAAATATGGGATCATAAGCAGAAAAGGGACGAAGACGGATAAGGGTCTTGGTCAGAGCCCAGCTGACGGTCGTTGGTCGAGCAAAGGTGGTGATGCGACGTTGATGCGGGGCTTTCGACGGCATCGATTGGGAGAATGAAGACGGAGAACTCAATTGATGATAGACATGGCCTACGTAAGTCTATCTACCAATCGCTTTTCTTTTCTTTTTTTCTTTTGCTTTCCTTCTATATTCTTCTGGTGGTCAAGAAACGAGTGTCATGTCTGTCCAGGATGGAAACAGAGATGGGAGGAAGAAAGTGGGAAGACCCAAATGAAAATATGAAGCAAGGTATAAAAATAAAATCAGAATCGGAATTGAAAAAAAAAAAAGAAAAATGAAAAAAAAGGGGAGGGGAGGGGGGAAGGGGGTATTTTGTTTTTGTTTTTTTTCTCTCTTTTGGTTCGAACAGACTTAAGAAGCCGGTTAGGGGAGAGAGAGAGAGAGAGAGAGGTAAAGCTGGCTCGAGCCGAGTAGATAGGCTTTCTGATTCGGCTGACAATCAGGTGGTCTGTCCGAAGTACCAAAGTCTAGTGATCCAGTATTGGTTTGTAACACCAAAGTTTAATGTTGAATGGACGAACAAGAAACGGAACAGATCGAACTCAGCCCCAACCCCGGGGGACCTTAATTAAGTCTAGGTCTTCTAGAAAATAGAGAATACAATAGAGGAAGACTTGTGTAAGTTATATATGTCTATTGTAATGCAATGATTTCTTAAATAAAAAGTTATTAGGGAAAAGATTGGTAAACCCCCAAAAGAAAACCAAAAAATAAAAATAAAAATAAAAAAAAGCAATAATAATTCAGATGTCACACCATTCATTCCCACTATCTTTTTTTTACCAACAGATGGGTTAGATGGATGTTGTGATAACATCAAGGTATTACCTGACCTGACTTGTCCATGTGAACAACCCCTCCAAAAAGGTTATATTGAGAAAGTCGGGCTCTTATCGTAGCCTGTGTAGGAGAAATAACGCTTTATCAAGACATGGGGGTGGAGAATCCCAGCATTCTTAAAGCACTGGACCCTTGTGAAAGACATTCCATCAGTACCCACAAAACCCCTCACCTCCCACCACCGCGAATGGCGAATGGCTGAGGTCGTTAGCCCTTAGTCCTAAGTACTTAGTATGGAACCCTTCACCCCACCTTCACCTGAGCCCCACTCATCAGAGAGGGAGGCCACAGGGTCCCACTTTGTACCCTGCACTTCACCAACTTTAGGTCCTCGTCTTCCCGAATTCATCCATCCTCGTCTTTACCCTCATTGGCCCCCTTGATTAAAGTGCGACATCCATTGGCGAGGGCATCTGCAATTAGATGATCATATCTTCGTGGCATGCTGCGAAAAGTCGGCTGCGTTGGTTGATGTGCGGGCATCATTGGAACGTAATACGACCCCGTTGGGGAGTACCTAAGTAATATACACTACCCCCTTTAAAGAACGTCTTTGTTAACCTATCTAGGTGCGGGTACTTTTCCCCAATGCCATGCGAGCCTGACAAAGTTCCCATCGCTACCTCACTATCTTTCTGACAATGGCGTCAGTTTTTTTATGTTTGTATTTTTTTTTAATGTACAAACCAATGTTTGTCTGACTACATCTATCGAATTATGCAATTAATACGGCTTTACAAGAGTACACAAACAGGACAATATACGAGAAAGCCATATAACTTTCACAGAGGCTTGTTAAGTCCCACGCTCTTCCCTGACGCCCCAAACTCTGCCTCCACCAGACCGGACAGCTGGGTCTAGACTAAGGTTGATGGAGAGGTGATTCCGATTCATACCTACGGGGTTAATCCTCGACTGCTGAGACCAAACCGTCATGTTCATCCGGTTCTGGGCCTCTTAGGCGAATTAATCTGTGGTTATAGTTTTCTACTGACACCTGTCCTTCCTGGGTCCTCCGAACGACATCATCCCCCTTTTTTTGAACCTAGTGATATACGTCAAGTCTTTAGCCTATCTAGGTTAGATGCCCTCGTGTATCCTGCAGCAAAAGCTGCAAACGACAGAAAAGTACGGCGGCAGCAGAGAGTCCCTTCGTACAGCTGCGCTACGACTAAAAGGGGGAGACTCGACCACACCATCTTCTTTCAGCCCTCCCCCTCGCATCACTAAAGCTAATCTATCGGCTGGTCCTAAAAGGGACGCCATATGACACTCAGCTCTCGGCTTATCGCAGGTCTAAGTCAGTTCCGGTTTGGCATAAAGTGACGACGAAGACAGGATTCGAAGACATGATAGCTAGTCTCTTCACTTACTTCATATTGAACTTCCTCAAGCATGATGATGTAGAAATACCGTAGGACCACATGCTTTTCCTTTGAGTATCTGAGACATACATGCGAAGAGTATGGTTTGCTAGGTCATCGACTCCAATTTTCCCCTCAACTCAACCTATAACGACACATGTGAAGTCCACGAAGCTCTTCTTTTCCTCTAACCTACTTGTCTTAAACCTAAACTCACCGACAGTCCCTTTTCAATATCCCCACGTGTAAGTTAACCTAGTCCTGAACAAATGCAAGAAATGGTTTAGACGGCTTTAAAGCAAATAATACCAGCCATCATATCAAAAATCCATTTTCTTATCAAACCTCTGCATCCCCCCTCCTCCTCCCCTTCCTCCAAAATACCCCCCTCCAAAACTCAACCCGACGCAGGTGATTCTCCCGGGTGCCCGCGCCCGCAACTCGCGTGCCCTCCTGACACGCTCCAGCTCGTCATGCGGGGTGTGTGTGAGCTCTCCCTCCCCTACCAGATGACCTCAGTTTACGCCCTCCCCTAAAAAGGAGGGGTGGGGAGTAAAAGACAACCCTAACCCTCCTACACCCCCCTCCTAATCTTTTGTATGCTGTTCTGAAACAAAAAGATAAGGATGTCGCAATCTTGGGGCAGATGAGCAAGTCTTTTTTTGAACCAGATTGATTGTGCATGTGTTTAGAGGAGGTGGGGGGGTTTGCGTACGGGCTAAAGGTGGGAATCAATCGGTTTAGCGCGCTCGATGCAGTAACCTACTTAACTTAGTGCCGAGTCTCGGGTCCGTTCCCCGCTGGAACCGCCGTTGGGGACCCGCTAGGGGATCCCGGGTCCGGAGGGCAGAAGCTTGCTTAAACGTATTTATTGTGATATTTCGTCGTTCCGCCGCCGGTGTTGTCATGTGGTCGGGATATGGTGGTCGACTGTAAATCACCCGTCTACCTAGGTAGGTGGTTACTAGAGACTTAGCCCTCCATCGTTCTTACAATACTTCATGTCATTATTGGTTTGATCCTCTGCAAGCTCCATGGTGGGGAGTTTATATACAGCATTAGCTGTACCACATTTGCGTTATGGATAATAGTGGATTAAAACATATCTCCCTCGGGTTAGAATATCGTTAGAAACAGAAATGGCAATTTTATTGAGGAAAAGAAAGCTGTTGAAGCTTCCGTCTTCGTAACCCCTTAAGGGAAAAACAAAGATTGTAGAAAACCAAGGTCATCCTTTTCAGTGTTGTTGAGAACACTTTATCCCAATCCAGCTGGTGCCTTAAATAGCAAAATGTCCCCCTCGAGATAGTCGAAACAAAAACAACTTGCGAACATACATGTAAACGAAAGACAATGACAAAGGTCCCCCCTAAATTCCTTGTACTATAATGAAAGCACCGTCTCAGAGAGGTTAGATTGATCCACCTATAACAATTTTGCCGACAAGAACAATCTGGTTACCATACAGGTCAATCGCTTCAAAAGTTATCCGCAGTCAGATAGCCATCCAAAGCAGCAGTGGTGATAATAGCGTTAGTCCCTGTTGCATCAAAGGTAGTAAATAGGAGACGTCATCACGAGGGTGGCGCATCGTGGTTGGACTCCAAGCCGGCTCCTCCTTGTCGCGCAAGACAGAATGAACAATCCTCCCATCTGACTCTGCGGTGGGGATAGTGAACGTGCTTCTCCTCGAGGGTGCACGTTCCTTCTCCTAATAGTGTAGATACGGATCCAAAAGCGTTCCAGTACCTTATTTTGTGATGTTTGCGCAGATGTTCACTTAAGCGCTCCTCTGTGAAATGGGATGATGGCCCTCTTTGACAAGATCCCAATGCACATTCATAAGGACCATGAGTTTGCTCAATATGAGAATCCTGTTCTGAGTCGACTACTAGGGCGAAGCAATGATTTTCTTGGCACTGAACATTGGGATGCTTCTCTCGCAAATGCTTTGACACCTTGTCTTTTCTGGAGAAGCTAGCATCGCAGCCTGTGATTGGGCATTGTATATCATGACGATCATGGATGGTGACCTTGTGGCGCTCAAGGTCGGACTGTTTGCCAAATGGCTTGCGGTGCTTACATCCGGGAAAGTCGCAGAGGAGGGGGCTAATATGAACATTCCGAACATGCAATGACAGTTGTGCTTGGGTCTTGAATGTGGCTTTCGATTTGCATCCCGGCTCCGAACATTTAAGGCTCGGAATTCTTGTGTGCTCTAACCTGGCACATACGCCCCTTTAGCGTCTGTTCAAAAAAAAAAATCTTACTCGGGTTGGTCTGCCAGGGTGCCATCGTTTTGTGCCTCAGGTTCTCCTGGTGGAGCCTGATCCAACTCTACACTAGTGCGTGACATTCTGGGAAGAGTGCCATTTTCAGTGAGTGAGTCGAAAGTCACCTGAGAGAATGTGTCAGAATTGCTGTGAGTTCTAATACTGTCGAGGTCAAGTTCCCCTTGTAGAGACTCAGAAAGACTGCTTAGTTCGTCAATAACGAACTCCGGAAAGAATAGATCGGATCTTGTTGACATTATGCCCGGTTTGCTGATGACGGGACCGGATCCAGGTTAACGTATTTGACGAGCAGTAGTCAGAAGGATGTTGAGGAAATAGACAAGAAACTTGTGATGTGAAGGGGAAAGTTTTAGGAGACACCAGGGCGGCCATGAGATTATTTCGTTTTTCCAAGCTCACTTGGTATCTAAGTACTTTCACTTATCAAGCCCCCAAAGCCCCTCCGTTAAGTTACATGGCTGGAGTCCTATATCGAGGCTGAAGTAAGTGGTGTAGTTACCTGCATAATAGGAACACGGGTTCAGCTCTTCAGCTCCTCCCATTAATAATGCATAAAATTATGTTACCTATCGTCATGTAACCACTGAACTTGCAATAAACTTGAGTAGCATTTAAGCCTTTTCAGGGATGTATCTCATTGTGTAATTACCTATATAGCATAAAGGCGAATTGGTAACCTGTTTCTTATATATTACTCTTATTAGTATGGTATCTTCAAGATATCTCTAAATAGGAGGACAACACATCAGGCAGGCTTTGAGCGCCTCGGACCAGAGAAATATAAAATATATGACAATTAAGGAAAGACCAAAATACACCTGGAACCTGAACTAGTGCTTACAACAATCAGCCTTCTGTCAAGTCTTATGAGAAATTATCACATCCTCTGTTCAAAACTCCAATTTTCTAAGCCAATTATAGTATTCCCACCCTTAAGCTTGTTTTTCTCTCCCAACAAGCCCCATCCCTAGTGGAAGATATTCTATAAGAGGCTTTGGGAATATTGACACTTGAATCGAGTCCCACTCCGTGGAATTCCACTTTTCGGCATTTACAAGGCTCCTTGCATCAGGCTAGATTCAAAATTTATAAATTATCAGGTATGTTAGAGTGAGACGATAGGTGAAGGAAAGGATGAAGTGTATTAGTCCGGGTGAGAGTCTAGGAGGGCGTAAGCCCGCTATATATATACATGTAATAGTAGCGTAGTACCGTATAATGGGGTGGTAACCCCAAATTATAACAACGTATAAGGGATGACCAAACTATATTGCCTTTGGTGTGGACATCAATTCTCGGATATGACTGAAATTCCCGGCCAGTAAGACATGTTCTTTCAAGCCTTTATTATGAATATCAAACTAGATGTCGTCCGGTCGTATCACTCAGCAGTGATAGTTCTTAAGCAAGCAATAATGTCAATTATAGAGTGAAAGATTTCAGAAAACATTATATGCAGGCTGCAGCTGCGGCTATGGCGGGAAAATGATATAATTGCACACCTAATGCATAGTAGACCACTGCGCCACATCATATCATTGGGACTCATGTTTGAAAATTATTGGGCTCAAATACCTTGGGTCAGCTTTTCTGTTCTGGCTTCTTGGTTCATTTGCTTTCTTCCCTGTATTTAAAGGCATAGTGTCTTTTTTACATCATTGACGCAAAAGCTCACCTAGGTTTCATCCAGTTCACGATTTTTCAACACCAAAAACAGCGAATCATGGCAGAAGCAATTGCAACCCTTAGCCTCGTTGCTAATGTGATGCAGGTCGTAACATTTGCTCGCGATATAGTGAATACTTACCACGACGTTTCGAGAAATCTCTCCCCTAACTCGAGTCTTCTGTCGGATATCTCTAATCTTTCTGCCTTAGTGACAAATCTTCAAGACAAATCTGCCAAGTATGATCCGGTATCTGAATCTATGAGCAACAAGCCAGATGACGCACAATTGCGTGCGAGGAATAGATTCAAAAACATTGCCTCCGACCTGGTACGAGATACAGCAGAGCTACAACGCCAACTTCAGAAAGTCTCAACAACTTCCACATCACGAAAGAGAGACCGTGTTAGGGCAGCCTTAAGATATAAGTTTTGGGAACATGATTCCATCTCGAAAATTGAGGCGAGGGTAAACCGTACTCAAACTCTCCTAAACTTAGAGCTATTAGACAGGATTTGGTAAGAAATAATAGAATAGAATTTAGATTAGAAAGAAGTCGTGGTTAACGGACTGCCCAGTACTTCCAAGCAAGCCAATCGCGTTCGAACAGACGAAAAATTCCTAGAACTCGAAGTACACCTCCAGGCATTCATTGAGAGATGGTCCCAAGGTGAGAGAGACACGTTACATCTCATTCGCACCGAAGCACAAGCGACGAGGGACCACATCACGGCAGAGTCGGGGCAGACGCGAGAACGCATAGACTCGCTTACTAAGAATATAGAGGCTAAAAAGCATCAGCATGATGTAGATGAGATTCGCAGAAGACTCCTCTCAACTCTGTGGTTTCCGGAGATGAATGAGAGGGAGAACAAGATCGAGGATGCTTCAGAGGACACAGCTAAGTGGGTATTCTCTGATATTTTGAAGGATAATGGCGGAAATAAACTGGACTGCTGCTTCAAGGACTGGCTTCAGTCAGAGCAGCCCATATTTTATATCAGTGGCAAAGCAGGGAGCGGTAAAAGCACGCTCTCGAAATTCCTAATTCAGAACAAGCAAACAATTAAATGCCTCAAAGCATGGCGTCCCCAAGTACAGATTCTGCGCTTTTTCTTCTTCGAGCTCGGGACAAATAGCCTGCAGAAGCTGCGTCTAGGGTGCGTGCGGACTTTACTCTATCAAATAATCGACCGAAGATATGTTCAATTGGGGACATTGCTTGAAGCTAAACCTGAGCTGCTAGACAAGTTGTCGGAGCACGACTGGTCTTTGAAAGGTCTTACTGATACCCTCATTGAATGTATACAGCTCAGCACACCGGCCTTCTGCATATTCTTGGACGGCCTCGATGAGGCTGAAATAGATGAAAAGAGTTATGTCGTTGAATTGGTGCAGGATCTTGGAAGGCTGCCAAATGTGAAGGTTTGCGCAAGCACCCGCCCAGAGAGTGTTTTCCTACCTCATCTGGGGATTCATCCAACTATACGGATACAAACTCTCAACGAAAATGCTATCAAGGCCTACACTAACGAAAGACTTAAGGGGCTTAGAGATGATCCTCACACAACTACAGATCGCTACCATAACCTTGTACGCCGTGTTCTTCAAAAGTCTGATGGGGTCTTTCTTTGGGTTTTCATGGCGCTTAGTAGTCTTCTCAAAGGCTGGCGGGATGGAAATACTTGGGATGAACTTGAGAAGAGAATTGGAGAGTTCAGCCCTAGCCTCTATGGTTTATTTAGGCAAATGTGGGACAGAGAGAGTGCAGACCATGGAATTTATCGACAGGAGACCGCTGAGATGTTTAGGTTCGCATGTAAGCAATTCTTTATGTTTCGTGATGTTATTTTCTTCCCTGGGGAGTGATAAAGTACAGTCTGTTAAATACAGCTATGGAATCTGGAATGTACCATAACCTACAAGCTAACATAAACTTATATAGTGTCTGTGCCCGAAATGCAAATAGATAGACCATCGACGCATTTATTTATCCTCGCAACGTGTCCATCTCTGTTGCTAGGACTACCAGAAATAATTGGGTATAATGGCCCAAATGAAATCCAGAGGCTCTCTGATCATCCAAGAATACATCGAGAATTCGAAAAGCGGCTATCTTCTAAAAGCGCTGGACTTCTTCAAGTTACGGTATTTGGGAATGATGTAAACCTCCAGCAAACCCGCGTAGAGTTTGTCCATCGCTCGGCAAAGGAATTCCTCCAGCACACACAGGATGGTTCCGAAATCCTCAGCTATGATAATAGATCTAGGAGAGAAATAGCCATTTGTCTGTCTAGGGCGTTAACGCTTGAAGATTACATCGATTCCTTATTGAATGACGGGAAGTTGTTCCCTAATGAACACCCTATGCCTGGTCATTGGATTTCGTCATCCTACTGCACAGTGATCGATGTTATCCTGGGACTGGACGAATTTCAAGACAGAATGGCTGGCATAGATTTTCAATGGACAACCCCTTCCTACAAGAATCAAAGATTGCTACAAAGAGCAGGCTACGGTGGGGACTTAGCACTCCTAACCCATTACCAAACTGAATTCCAACGCTTTTCTTCCCAGGAGCAGAAAAACGAGGTTCTTTTCCGTACTTGCTCTTCACTTTTACCTCCCATAACCGCCTCTAGTGATCTCTATTACTTATACGATGGGATAGCTAGGTTCCTGGGTAAAGGGTCTGATTTGGAATTCCGTCATATCCAAGACGAACTCTGCAAGCGTCAAACGTCGATAATTCAACTAATCTTAGAGTCTGGTGCGGACTCCGATTCGATAAGAGCAACCGAGCTTTGTCACAAGCCACGGGCATTAACGTCGGAAGAATATTACCTATATATAGATAGCCTAACTTCCTATCAGGCATTTCTCTACTGCTCTTTCCGGAAATTCCTAGATCATGGAAATTTCTCCATCCACAAAATTTCCGGCAATCACATGTTTTTCATGAAGGAGCATGCATTATACATAAAACGATGCCTCGAGTTATTTAAAAAGTACGGCGCTAAATTGGGAAATTCGATACTATTCCGTATGGATCCACTACTCAGGTTCCGGATTGACGACATATGGTTCCAAGAGACCTTTCTCGAATTTGAACAAGTAGAGGATCCGAAAACGTTATTGCATTCAATAGCGGATGGTATCTGGAGGCCACAGAATTTCCAGCTTGAAGAGTTCTACGATGAGCATGCTGGTATCTGGCGTCCGGTTGTAAAATGCATTCTCGGAGCAAATGAAACTAGAGAAATGCAACTGCTACTTGCAAAGTATTTTGGCATCCTCGCAATCAGCCTTAGTCCTCATCTCCAGGTGCAGCCAGTGGAATCAGAATTGTGTTTAATTCGCCAGGCGCTCCGCGACATTATCAACGAGATCAAGGATATTAATAGCAGATTAGCGGCAGCATAGAAGATACTGGAACCTAGTATCGAGCAAGATGTAGTGGACTTTCCTACCTATCTAAAGAGCACTATGACAATGGATCTTTGATATGCCTCGCAGTGGTACTAAGTCTATACAGTGAAGCCCCGTATAGATTGCACAAGGTCATGGGAACTGTTCAAAGTCGTGAGTATCCGTAGGAAACCCTGTAAGATCCTACCTAGTTATTGTCCAAGTTTGATGAATACCTAAATTCTATAACCTACAGGTTAACTTAATCTGGGCGCAACATGCCCAGGGAGCCACCAAGTGCCATAGTTTCAATAGAAGAAACGTGTGGAAAGGGGTAATATGCCGGTTTACGCGGCGTCGTCTTAGAATCATATTCTTTTAGGTGTAGTTTTTGAGAACTTAATACCTTGTGACTTTTTGACGAGTATATATGACTTCACGTCATTATATTAAGGAGCGCTGCTTTTAAATAGAAAATGACATGCACATGCCATGTATCTAATGAACTCTTTATTCACCTGTCGTTCCCAGATATCAAAACCTAAGCCCATCAAGAAGTTCGAAACCTTCAAGTTCTAGCGCTCGTACCCACTCACTTATCGGTAACCATATCATACCATATCTACTTGATATCAACCCATACTCTTTAATCCTGACAAAGCCCATACTCACCATATGCTTCCTGTGATCGCAAATATTAACATAGCGCCCCCCTCCCCCCTTTTCTCTCACAACCCTATACCAAACAGTTGCCTTCATGAAACTAAAGGCTCTTAGCTAGTGGTAGTAGTAGAATTAGCCCAGGATATATAATACTCTTCAGTGCGCGTAGGATTCCACCTATTACGTTAGGGTGAGGCTCTTTCTCTAGATAGACCGAGTACATATAACCTCACCTCTTCATCCCTCAACCCCTTACCATAATGCCCCGCCAAAGGTTTAGAAATACTAACACCCACCTACTGATTTAGAATACTTAATTACACTTTTTTAAAAAGAATAGTCTCTAAACTCCCTAGAACGTATATACGAGTCCCATATAATTCATATCCCATCATTCCTCGGAGCACCTCTCCCTATATATCGTAAAAAGATATAACCCCCCCCTTTGTTTTTCTCACGATACGCAACATATTTTCTAGATAATCCACCTGTAAAGAATCATAGCTGTTATATGCGTGTGATTTACTGTACCACCCTTGTTAGTCCTATTACGTCTAAATTCACGAAGGCTAGGTTAGGTTAACCAATTTACTTCCCCAAGACATACTCTACTACCCCCCCTCTAGTCCTTCTGTGATAACCACCCCGTCATCAAAGCTTGGCCAGTTCCACCACGGGACTATTTAGCAATATGTTGATGATATACCGCCGTTAAACAAACACACCAGCAAGGGGCACACTTTAATCTGTCAATCTAGGTTAGAGTTTATTTATTTATTTATTTTACTACCCGAAATTCGTCGGTCTAAATACTATGTACTATACTACGTAACCCCTACAGGTTATACTGACACAATTGACGTCACATGAATCATCTCCTACGAGAGAATATCCGAACAGGCATCTCTTGCCGCGCATACCTGTCTCCCCATAATCAAACACCATCCACACATTTCTCCCCTACCGAGAACCAGTAAAACAAAAACAAAACAGCGACAATCATGATAGGCTAGACGATCTACCAGAAAAAGATCACCTACCTCTCTGTTCTGGATAGGTATACCCACCACGGTTCCAGTTTACTCTAAGTATAGTACTTACTTACCCCTGAAAAGTGGATTAACGTTATTCCCGTCTGTATCACGTCACTTACCCCCTAACATTCTCGCCGAGAGCCTATGGGGCCATTCCCAAGACGATAATCCCCTTTGATTATCTCTCTACCCCTCAAATCCGGGGATATAGGACTGCTTACGCATGATGAACGGGCGACTCTGTACCTCAGGATGGCCCCGACGGGGACAAGAAGCACCCGCGATCCAAACCTATACTTTATCATACGAGGTTCGTCCTCGTCTCTAGTCCCATGCCGAGTTCACCCGGGAACGTATGGCCCAGACTGCCTTGGTTCTAAACGCCTATAAGTCAACACATACCTAGGAGGATCGTCGAATCGGGGGTTGTGGCACTTGGCACCGCGGTATATATGTCTTCATTCGCGTCCGCGCTTCCGGGCTATGAGCCTACAAGCCCACGCTAGGCTCGGGTTCGCAGGGCCAATAGAGGCCGCCACTTGCCCCAAGTCACCGCGTGATGATATGACTCTGACACACGTTAAGGGGAAGCTAGACTCGAGTCCTACAAAGACGCCCTATCGACTAATGGACATGGGGACTTTGACGGATTTCTCCCCAGTTGGCTGGCTGGCTGAAGCTTCGGTAACGGTATTCGTGACACCCCCCCTCTCCCTCTGGATTATGACTAAAGCAAAGCAAGAAATGGCGAGAAAATCAGGAGAACTGAAATGCAACCGGCTGCCTACCTCGAGTCTACCTGACTTAGCTCGTAATGGTGAATTGTTGGCGGGGTGTGAGGTGTTTGAAGAGAATGCAGGTTTGCTCCGCAGCATTGGCTGTCGCACAACGTGAGTCAAACGAGGGCATATTCGAGACGAGATTGCTGGGCGTAACGTTGGCCAATAAAGCCACGTCATGACCGTTGAGTGGTCTTCTTTTCCTTCCTTTTTTTCTCTGCCTTCCCGTCCCAAATGAGTAATCCGCGAAGCCAGCCTCTGATGTAAGGAAGGCTCTCGAATGGCGTAGATGAGGAGGGATCCATGGGTGCTGGGGCGTTGGTTGATGAACAAGGAAATAAGTCGCCCTGCGAGGCTCAGGAGTAATCAATCTAATTACTCCTACTCGGACATTAGCTCGGCGGTGGCGGTCGTCGACCATTCTCCGCAATGGAGTGAAATGCAACATCCCAAGAGCTAGCTGTATCGTGGCGTGGTTGAATGGCCGCGACTCGTGGAACCGTCGCCCTCAGGACACATGTTCCTTACACAGTCATAATAGAGAGGGAGAATAGGGAGGGGTATGGGCTGGACTGGACTGGTCCGGGACGGAATAGGAATGAGAATGCGGTGGCCCTCCTTACTCCTGCTTCCTGCTGCATGCGAAATCGGATCGGTGTCCATTCTCGTACTCGGCTACCACTAAAACCCAAGTCTGTCTATCGAGACGCGACATCCAGGATAGTTTTGATTAGCAATGGAGAATGGAGCACTGAGCATGGAGCATGGGGGGGTGAGGCTTGGTCAGAAGGTGAGAGCTTCGATAGCCAGACAATGTTGTAAGTTTGAGGCGATGCTTGGCCTCGAGGCTCTTGGTCAAAACCTAAGCTCAAGCCCAAGTGCGAATATCGACAAAGATGGGCGCGCGTTGTTGTCATAAAATAATTACCCATACGGTTTAGTCGGGTGGATGCTACCCAACAGTTCGGTGCGCTCAGCAATATGTAGCAACAAGCAACAAGCAACAAGCAACAAGCAACAAGCAACAAGCACGCGGCTGCGAAACATCGATCAGGAACCAGAAACCCAAAACAGATTTCCTTGTTGTTCATGGGCGGCCTCCCAAGATATTGCAAAGAAAGGGAATGTATGCTAGATTGATGGGAAGATGCAGAGGCAAATTGAATTACGTGAACTTGGTGAGGCTACTAGATTAGGTAGTTTGAATGAGTTGGCAGCTCCATCGACCGGTGTTCTTGGTGGACCACGTTTCTCTGCCAGGGGCGCGGATTGTGCATACATGCTAAGGTTGATGATGATGATGTTGTATTTTAGGGTCAAGATGCCCGAGGGGCCGGTGCGGTGGTCTGTCGGGTATGCCGCATTGACGATGAAGTCATCGGTTAAGGTGGTAGTTGTCGCAAGTTTAAAAAAAAAAAAAAAAAAAAAGAAAGATCGGTGAACGGGCGGAGTTCCTTTTTTTTTTTTTTTTAGTATTCTTTTTCTTTTTTTTTTCTCTCTAAACCCAACAGCGATCTCGGTTCGGCAGATTTGGTAGTATGTGGCTGAGGCGAAAAAAAAAACCCATTAAAAAAAAAATAAACGAGGCTAGTGCATCTGGGTTTCAACCTGTTTATCTGTGAAAATGCGTTGGCAAGATGTGTGTTGTACCTTGTAAAAAATTATAAGCACAGCCACATATGCCACCCCCTCTTTCCTAGATGCTCTTCTTCCTTGTTCTTAGGTAACCTACCTAGGTTAAAATCCCTTGAAATCCTGTCCCTCCCAAACTTAACCCCCCCAACCGGATCGGCTGGAGATCGGCAAGCCCCGCGCAGCACATGTACCTACTGCAAGTTACAGACAGACCAGATCTCCCTTTCAGCTCTTCAAGGGTTTTCTTTAAGCAGAAACACGAAAATCGCGGCTCTGAGATTCGCTCCAGAATATTTATGCATATCGAGTGAGTCATGGAGAAGGCTAGTTGCATTTTTTTACGGAGCCTAACAACATCTTGGTGACTCAAAAGCTCGGTTTGAATAGTAGCCTGAGTAGGTAAGTAGTAGTATAGTAAGTTGTACACTATGTATCTAGACTTTGAAATGTTCGGTACTAGTGTACCCGCTGCTCGGATATGGTGGAGTCTTTTATGGCGCTACTTGCCGAGCTTGCGCCACAATCAAGATCGTGTTCGCCAGAGAAGCTCGGAAACTGGAGAGGCAACGTGCGGCAAGCCACAGTCGATGCCACATCTTGTTTAACCCACGTAGCCTAAGTACGGGAAGTACAGGCTGCGGAGTATTGTAACCTAGAACATTCAAGTTGAATCCCTAGAATCCATTAGAGCCCAGGTGTCGCACGGAACCAGTATGCATCCAGTATGCATCCAGCATGCACCAAGTATGCATCCGTGAATCTTTTTTAGGTAGTACTACCTGAATACCTACACTATTACACTAGGTCCCGACATACCTAAAGGTCCCCTATCCTTTATTTACCAAACCGTTACCCTACATACATATGTGTGTAGCACCATTTTTTTACTATCTTTAGGTAGGCAAAGACAAGTAGGTAGTCAATTTACACTACACATTACATTTTTAGCGTCTTATTCTGTACTTGTACTTGTGTAATCTAGTCTAGAATTTCCTAAATTGACGCCAAATCTCACAAGACCTACATATAGTCCTACACGAGCCGCGCAGTAACAAAGAGAGGATATTCGCGGGAATAATGGTTCGGCTCGGCTCTTAAGTGATCCCCCATAAGACAGGGAATGGTTGTCATTCCTGGGGATCAGATGAGACAAACCCACGGTTTGTCGTCAGATGGCTTTCTGGACTTTCCTTCTCCTCAGAGGGGGGGAACAGATGCTCGGTGTCCATTGACCCGTTGCATTGCGAGATGAATCCTGCCTTGGCTCTCTCTCTCTCTCTCTCTCTTCTCATTGCGTTGCGCGTACATGGGAAAAGTTCTGGAGCTCTGGCCGTGTCGATGGGACAAGTTAAGGTTGAAGGCGCCCGATGGGCTGGGCTGGAGGCGCTCCCTGGTATAGTTAGGCCCGCGATGCGATGTGCCTGACCCAGCAATTAATGCAAATTGGCTGGCGGCTGCTCTTACACCTAACCTCTCCACTGACGGGCGATATACTCAAGGCCTAAAGCTGTTCAATGGCGTCAGTCTGGCTTGACGCTGCATATGTCACGTATCCATCGGTCGGGTAGCCCTTTGCTACAGACATAGACATGCAGCCATTTACTTTTTCCATCATGCTGGTCCGTTGCTGGCCGCAGGAAGCTCACGCATGTGATTGAGGTCGAGTGATCGACTTGTCACGGGACTCGAGCACATCGGGCCGTCGGTCAAGGGCATGCCTGCGTCAATCAGCATGTTTCCGCAAGTTTGTTGACCTTCGCACGACCTTGATCCTGGATTGTTTCGAAGAGTTTAAAAAACATGGAAGCGGCAAAGTGCGGATGGATCACGGAGAGCCCGTTTCTAGCCTGCCTATATCCTACATATGGATATTATTATGCCGGTGGTTATGTAGTAGTGTAGAGGTAACCGTCCAATTCTGGGGCCGAGAGGGCTGTGGTGGTATGTAGTATAGTAAGGGGGGGAGGAGGGAGGGAGGGGTTTCGTAAAAAAAAAAAAAAGTGTATCCTTGTACTTGTACATGCGATACTCCAAGAAACAAAACTTGGGGCGAGTACTACACTGATAAGCACGGATCATACCTAGAAAGAAAGCACAGACCAACACCATCCTGAACCTCTGGGGAAAGAGAAGAGAAGAGGCGAAAAAAAGGAAAAAGGAACTAACCTATAGGCTACAATTGGAAACAGCTGTTGAGCAGCTGCCAATTAGTCCAAAGTCAAGTGACTTGTACAGGACCCGACACTGGCGTCTCTTGTCTCACTCACAAGCCTCAATCCCCAGCTTTATCCCACCTTTTCTTCTCTCCCTGTAACATTCACGTTTCCCCAGTTCTCTGGATACCTATCCATCCTATCCTATCCATCCTATCCTATCCATCCCATACCTACCCATGCTCCAGTTATCTTGCTCAATAACTTATATTCGTTATTTTCACCTTGCACCACTCAACCGTATCGTCATCATGAGTCTCGACAGACCGAATGTCACAGTGACTGACTGGCTTTCCGCTCTTTGTGCCGATCCTCACGTCTCTCTCCGTCAGATGACTGATGACCGAGCCTAAGGTATCGGCCCAATGCCTGATCCTGCTGCTCCCGATCCCTTTCTGGCTATCTAAGTGGGAGCTTGGCTGTAAACGATTTGCGGTATGCGGTTTACGATGTGCAAGGCTTTGTCCCCTCGTTCGTGTCTGTATGGTATGCGCATGTTTGCTCCTCACATCACCCAGCTCGTCACCTCTAGCCTACGCTCCATGGCCGATGTTGGGGCACCCAACCACTGCCCAGACGTCAACGATATGTCTACCTAGTGAGTCATAAGCCAGCGGAGTAGGGCGTCCTCATCCCTCTTTCTCTTGCGTAGGCTCGTCTCTAGGCTATCGAAGCCCTCGAAATCGAGTGGTTCTAGAGATACCCGCCGTACACACGGTATCGCTTCGTATGATGGCGAGCTTGCCGGACGGGAGCTAAACCGCTAATCTTGCCGGTCCCGTAACAAGGCCGGGGCGTCTTCTAGATAGGGAAAGTAGACAGAGACGTTCCTGGATCTCTGGGGAAGTCCTTTCTTTTCGTCGCACCCCTCCCCCTGACCTTGTCTGATAAGCTTCTAACACAATTCGCAAATTCACTCAGAATTACGAGACTTTTCTCTCGTTTTCATTCGTCTGGTCCTGTTCTTATTCGTTTCGCTCCCATCTAGATTCCCATCGGAGAGCCAGTAAAGTTGCCCAGAGCCGTCTTGGAGTTTCCCTGATTCTATTGAATTTACGACCAATGGAAATTCGGCGTCAGCTCTGCTCCACTCTGAACCACCTCCCGGCTCTCGTGCTATAGCCTATCAAGGTCCAGAACCGCTCTTTTCTGTCGACACACCTCAATACACCGTCTGCCACTAGCATGGGTCCCAACCCGGACACATGTCAACGACAGGCTCTCGTTCAACCTCGAGAATCGCTCTACCTTCTTTGTCAGACATATTCACCCTTTTCTTTCATCTCCCTCATCGCAAAATTCTACGGGATGCTGGTCCTAGCGTCGTCCCATCGTGGTCTCATCGTCCGCGCGCGGCGCCGACTATACTAGTGTAGCATCTTGACGCTATAAGCGCCTCTATGTCCCGTGAATCCGCGTGTGGAGTCCTGGGATCCAGAGGGTGCCATGCCCTAGCCATGGATTCTCAGGGGGACCTTCTCCGGGACCAGTGCTGACTAGCAGATAGCTCGAACCGAGCAATATGTGCTGCAACATGCTCAAACGGGATGTCATACTTGAAGGGGAGGCTATCTTTTTCGTCCACAGACATCTCGGAACACATACGCGTAGCTTACCTGGTATGTTTCAAGATGAGAGCTGCAGGGTGAGCCTCGAGATGAAGTGCCCAGGTTCTCATATGCAAGTCATGATGACCTTTCCCCGGCGTATTATGCAGTAGTACCGCAGGTGCTTCTGTTGATAGCGATCGGAAGGCTCTAGACGACGGCACAGTTACTAGCAGGAGATCGTCGTGAAGCGTTCCTATCAGTCATTTATCATGTCGTTTCAGCTCTTGCTCTCTTCTCGCTCTCCCTTGGAGGAATGGCCTGGCCCCTAGTCGGCTGCATAGACGTGCCAATTTCACCATCTGGTCGAGCTGCTCAATACAATCTCCCAGCAACGAATAGTCTGCTCTATTATGTTCTTTTGTTGCCCTGTACCATGTGGTCCTTAGCACCCGGCCGGCGTGGGATGTATTTCTGGGCCGAACGACAGCTGATTAGTTCATATGCACAAATGGGACAAGACTAGCAGTATCTAGTCATCTCTTATGTATCTCACGCTCATCAAGCACGGGCTACTAGTTCCAGCTGCACATATAAGACTACGGCATATGGTCTGCATAATGGAGTACTTGGGTACTTGGCGATAGGGCGAGAGCTAAGTAGCTGATTATTTTTGTTTATACCCCATTATGGGTTATGGAGATTATGTCGACTATCTACCTACCCAGGTAGTGAAGGGGAGTGTGCCCCCTTTTCTATTTAAGGATAGTTCGGATGTCTATGTGTGTATGTGTATGTGTGCGTGATACAGATGGGTTTTCACCTGCCTCCGGCACCTACACTAGTGAGGATTTTTGTTTTATCTATCTGCCTTTTTAGGGAGGGGTTGACATCGGGTGTTTTATTGTTTTGAATCTGAAAATGCAACATTAATATGCCGCCGATCACATATCATAAAGGGGAGCTATCTACGCTAGTGTAGGTAGGTATAGAAGCATATAATAGAAGTTCTAGAATTGATAAAAATTAATCTGGAAATAAGTTCTGTAACATGGAACGATATCGGGAATATTATTATGTGTTTCCTTGTACCTCTCGTGTTTTGCTTTATTTTATTTTTATTTTATTGCTACTCCCTACACTACCTACCATTTCGTTAGACGCCCATCGATCGATCCTACTAGGTAGGTATTTTAATGCAGGCTGACCAAAACGGTTTAAGTCCTAGGGTCCTCTCTAAAGGAGAAAGCAGGGCCGAAGACTAAACAGTTATATTTCTGTTTTAATTTTTTATTATATTTTATTTTACTTGTACCAATGATTTATCATGTTGGTTAGATAATGTTTACCAGTCGTTTCGTTTCTTTTTTCCTTCTTCTATACCCTGTCCAAATATGCCATACCTCGGTATGTTTCGTTTTATTTTTGTTTAGTTCCATTAGTTTTGTTTTGTTTCAATGACGACAGCGATGATGTTGTGTTATGTGTTGAGATGCACCTCTAAAGGGGTGGTGGCAGGAAAAAAAAAAGAATACCTGCTAAAAGGTACCAACCTTTACCTGTTGTCGTTCGTCGTTGGTGCCCTCATTGCCCGATAAGTTGGGGCTTGCTATAGTGTAGTGTATTGTAGTAGGTTAGGTCAAGACCCCACTCTACGTATATGTATGCGTAAAAATGTAGGTACTCTGCAGATGTACCGGTACAGAAGCGTGGTGGCGCGCAACGCACTGGCCACACTGCATGTGTTTTTCAGCTGCGGTCGTTCAGTGCAGCAACTCCCATTTGCTGCTCTTCGTCCCTCGCACGTATGCAAGTCGCAACACAGCCCACTTTCAACTCGCTCGTTGCCGCGCATGACCAGGGATCCGCCGGTCACTGTATCGGTGGAAATATTCTGATGCCTGCTTCTGTCTTTCTGCTTTGCCCTTTTGCTTAGTTCTCTTTTTCTGGTCTCCCTCCCTCCTTTGGTGCTGATGCAACCTGCGCAGGTAGACATCAGGTCGCCATGCAAGTCAGTGGGCCAAGCAGTCAACGGGCTCCATACTTACCACCCGAGTCAGAAGGCTTGCCGGGATAGAGGGATAGACGTTTTTCCCAAAGAGGGAAAGGGTCCATGAATGGAGAAGAGAGGGAGGAGGCAGAAAGGAAAGAAAAATAACTGAGAGAATGGAAAATAAAAAGGACTAAGGAAGACGAGGAGACATGGGTTTGTTCTTCTCATCCCCCCTTACAATACATATCAACTTACATACACCCACGACTAAAACTAAAAAAACTATTACTACCTACTACTACGACTACTACTATTACCATTACTACCTCTCTACCTACTATTACCATCCACTACCCCTACTTCACTAAACCACACACCCCTGTCTACCACACTACTGCCAACCTGCATATACTACCTACTACATATACTTAACTACTTACCACTACCCTGTTAGAGTTTTTGACTTACACCGGGTCGGAGCGGCAGAGACCTTTTTTTTTTTTCTCTCTGTAGGACTGCTATAACTTACACACCCCACCTCCCTCAACACGAGTTTCTCACCCTCCCTCTTTCTTCTTCACGAGATACTCGTCTACCTCTCTCTTCTTATTTTTTCTTTCTCTTCCCCCCCCATCCCACGGTTATAGGCGCGCACAGCTAATTTATTCCCTGTATCCTTGGGACCGCCTAATTCCGTCAACCGTGTGTTTCCACTACCTTATTATTTCTGTCTGACCTCTTTTTTTGTTCCCCTACGTCTTCTCTCCACCGCCCCCGGGTTGGATATTAGTACTGCTCCTTGTCGCCCTTTTTTTTTCTTGGGGACTACCTTGATTACTCCCCCCTTCCTATATTCCTTCTCGATAGACTATACCTCCTACACCATGCCCCCACAACTATTGCCGGCTTCCGCCGCCGCCTTTGCGCCCCGTGCCTCCTCCGTCAACGTCGTCCTAGGCTCCAAGGTTGAGCCCTGGTTAACTCAGACTCTCAAGCGCATCAACAAGGTTAAGCGCCCGCTTAACAGCGTACCTCAGCACCACCGATGTTTGACGGAAACATTGTCTTCGCCCAATGCTATCTGGACCCTGACTTCGTTGATGTTGCCCAAGGCCCCCGAGTCTGAGTTGCGCCAGGACTCTGACCCCCTAGTAGAGGCTCTCTTCAACTACCAGCTGATCCACATTGAAGCTTATATTGTTCATGTCGATATGGTCTTGCGCAACGAGGTTGCTTACAAGTTGACGCCCGACTCGATAGAAGCTCTCATCGACTACCACAAGGACATCTACTGCGTAGACGCCAAGGCGGACTCGTACGACTGGCCTGAAAAGGAGCAACATGCCAAGAAGCTGCACGACGACTTTGTCCAGGCCATCAACAAGTTCGTCTACCGCACTCACGTTTCTGCGCTTGAGGGTCTGGAAGAAGAGGGAGCCGGGGAGCTGCTTAATGGAAAGAGTGAGGAGGTCAAGAACAATATCATGGGATTGCTGAACAAGCCTTTGTTGCCGCCCCCGCCCAAGATCGTCGACGTTGTCCGCCAACCACCGCTGCTGCCCAGCTCGCCGGCCGGCGCGAATATCTGGTCGCAGTCTACCCCGTCGCCTGGGATCCCCGCGCCCGTTGATTCGTGGAGGATATTGCCTTCTAGCCCAGGTGTTGCGTCCACTTCGGTAGACTCGACTGGACCTATCTGGGCTAACATGTCGATGCAAGAGGTTCAACTGCCCTCGCCGACTCCGTCCTTCACCCAACCGTACTCATCAGCTGGCATGTACTATAGTGCGCCGATGGTTACCTCTCCTATTCCCGCTTTGCCCCTCCCTAGCATGTTGGCGCCTCACTGCGGCGTCAATGTCGGCTACGGCGGCTTTGGATGGGACCGGTATCAAGAGTATACGACTACTATGTGACAACCACCGCCACCGCCCGTGACGGGAGACCACTACCCAGTAGTGACGAGTTCGTCGTAGTGGCCTACCACATCTCGACTCAAGAAGCCGTCCGATCTTCATTTCTCTCGACTCGAGCAAAAGCATGCGGCATAGATCTCAATCGCATCCAAAGGCATATTGGCGTTTTGCATCAACAAGGAGCGACCCCCTCGACATCTTCAGCATACATAATAATCTTGGTGTTTTTCTTTTTGTCTATTGTTTAGCGAGCGAATTTCCTTTTTGGGGTTTTCTGGGGACTATTATATCACTACCACCGCTAGCTCGGTCACAGGCTGTTTTCTCCTTTTATCTTTTTTCTGGTTTGGGTTATGGTGGATATCTGATTGCATTTACACGCAGGGCAGGACCTCGAGATCCATGAGGCTGGTTATTTTCCTTTTTCTCTATACGTTAAAACAAGAGTTACGCAGCAATGCACAACCATCCTCCCGGCGTAGACCGGGACAGACCATTTCTTGGATTCTTGGATTCCCCCAAAGATTTTTTTATTTTTTTTATTTTCCTCATTTCGGTGTACGGCATAAAGCGGCTTTCTTAGAAGACTTCCCCGGTTAATTGCCGCTTACGAGGTTGACAATTTCTTGTCCCTCTACTCACAGCACTCGTTTCAAGCATTTTTCTTTCTTCCACCCCGGGCCTTGGTTTAATGTCTCACGAGATGAATGAACGACCTAATGACGAATACCTTACGAGCTTAATTTCGACTTTACACGACGAATAGATGATTTTCCAACTTGACGTTGGACCATCCCTCTTCGAACAGAGAAAAGCGGACCGAGCGACGACGGGATATTCGATGGACATTGTGAGGACTGGATCCGACATCAGTAATTGTCCATGGTCGATTTCACACATAATCTTGTGGCCTAGAATCATGCAGTTATCCGCGATACTGCTTTCGACGGCTGACACTGGTTGCCGACAAAACTAAGGTCGTTTGTGTTCCTTTCCGCAAGGGAGCCGTGGCAAGATCGGCAACCTTTCCGGGGGAGCACAACGACGGGCCTTGAAAGCGAGAGGGGAATGATCTCACGGTCATACGTTAAAATAAGAGCTGGGCACAATGTAACAAATTTTCTGCTGAGCAGAGAAGTGCGAAGCCCTTTATCCGCCGTCTTTGTGTCGACATCTTCCTGGCCCTAGAGAGCCCGATCTCGAGCCTTTGAGCAACGTCTATTCTCAAGATGCTCCGCCAAGGGCCGCGCCGAAATATCTAGAGTAAGATAAAATAATGCCCTGCCAGACTGCGGCATTGTTAGATTCTGCCTAGGATGGGGTTACACCACTGAACCCTCTGGGAGGCACGGCTGTATCCGTTTGAAAGAAACGATGCGAGCCGTCCGCCCTGAGGCGCATGGCCAGGAACACGATGAGCGACACACGTAGCATCATCTCACTACGTCCCGGATCCCTCTTTTCCTAGCGCGGGGAACATGCTTCCCCCCAGCTAACTTGACAAAGATACGGAAATGCAGAGTGAAGGGGAGTCACGCACACACATATTACAAGGATATTCGGGTACACGAAGTAAACACGCTACTGCTGTGCACATATGGGTGTGTTTTCGTGTCAACCGAAAAAAAAAAAAAAATAGAAAAACAAAAAAACCAGTTTGCCATATGGGGAGTTAGGAAGATGACGGGTGGACTTGTGTGTGTGTGGCTCGAGATGCTGGTTATTTATCTGGTAACATCTATTTGTTTTTTATCTGTTTACCCCTTAGGTAGGACTCCAACGAGGTTGAGGTACCCTGGTGGTATATACCCCCTCCCCTACCTAAGAGTGGATGTTACCTGTTGTATCTCGTCTTGTTTTGTATTTAGTTTATCTCTTTGTTTACTAGCTTGTTTGAGAAAGAGAAATCATATATTACATATATATACCTACATATATCTATACATACATAAAAAGTATCTGGAGATGCCTTCGTACTTTTTAATTTGAACGTAATCGGATGTATACCAACCAGGAATCGATAGAAAATTGTATATTGCCATTTGATATACACAGGTAACCTGGATATATGGCTTACCATACTACCCTAGATTAAAGAGAGGGAGAAAAAAAAATAAGAAATTGATTGATACTACTCTAATTTTTTTGGTTGATGATATAATGTGTGACTTGACGCTACCTATCGAATCGAATCGCGATTTTACGTTGGAGCGGATACTACTACGTTAGATGAGCCATCTCCCCCCTTTAGGAAGGGAGAGCCGTTTACATCATGACCTCTTCTCTTCTTCTCCGTTCCCCTTGACCTTCCCCCTCTTCTTTTTCCTTTTCTTCTTCGTTTGCCTCTTTTTCTTCTCGAGTCACACGCGCACTTGCGTTCTAGGTACCTAGAGCTAAAGCAGGCCGTGGATTTTATTTTTTTGGTCTGGTCTGGTTTGGTGGGTTAAGCCACACTTCCATGTAATGCGTATGCGTATGCGTTATGTAGGTCATGTCGTACGTACATCAGGCATGCATGCGTTTTTTTTCTTTCTTTCGTGTGCGTGTCTATATATATAGGTTGGTGGGTTACGCATACATGCGGGAAAGGGTTTGGGGCTGGGAGGGGTTCTGGAAAAAAGAGAAGGGTGAGAAAAAGGAAGAAAAAGGAATGGAGAGAAGGGAAGGAGGGGCAAATGCACTTTAGGGACAAGGTGGTTCTACGCTTCTTTCTTTATCGGAGTGAAAGAGGAATTAGGGGATTAGGGGGTTGAGGTTTGGGGAGAGAGTGGTTTAGGGGGGTGGGCTTGGGAGGAAGGCGGAGGAAAGGGGGGCGTTGGCGCGGAGTCGCGGTTACGAGGATTACACGGCAGGATAGACAGGCAGATAGCAGAAGTAGTTGAGGCTGGGTTGAGATGGAATGAGTTGGTATGCACACACACACACACACATTCACTCACTCAGAAGCATGTTGGTGAAGGCTTGATACTCGAAAACTACATGCTCTTGGCAGGTATGTTGGTGCAGTGCAGGTTATTTACATCAGGGAGCAGAGAAGGAAAAGAACGTGACCGAGCAGTAGGAGGGAATGTGCTCAGGAGAAGGGAGCAGGGTAGCATGGAGGATGGTGGGATTGGTTAGAGTAGAGTAGCAGCAGACGGACGGGTGGCGCAGGGCTTAGCCATTACACGGCATATATTGCCTACATGCTACATATCGCGACCTTGCGTAAGGTTGAATCTAACAGCTTGGCTTTTTTCCTTTTCTCTTTTCTCTTATTCCCCTTTCATTGCTTTTGGAGAATGGGAGATGAGGAATTTCGGAGTATTTGCTACCTTGTAATGTCGAGTGCATATGAAATTATTATTTTTTTGATTAATTACTACCTACCGAAGTAAATAATGTTCTGATGTAGAAATACAACAGGTACAATGACTTCCCTGGTCCGTTGTTTGTGGTTAAGGCTTTTAAATGAAAAGAAAGAAAAAAAAAAAAAAGTACTATACTAAAAGGTGTATACGGATCTGTACCTGCGTACCTATTGCCTGGGCCATCAGGTGCTAGTATAGTATAGTAGGTTATAGAGATGCCTAGGTTAGATCTATAAATGATCCAATGTTAGTAAGCGCGGTATGTCTTTGGGGAAATATCGGGGGGCAGAGAGAGGAGGGTCCCCGGGGATCCCGGATGGGCACGGGAAGGGAAAACAAAAGAAGCAGCAAAGAACACGAAAAGTTAATTTCGATGTCCAAATTTACGTCAAGAACGGGAATTACCGAGACGTTCTCTTTCCTTCTATCCTTTTTCTTATCTTTCTTCTTTTCAAAGTAGTAACTTATATTGCGTAACCAGTTAGGTATACAAAAGTACTTTACTTAGTAGTGGTATAGGTACTGTGTAAATAATCACGGCATAAGTCGAAGTTCTTTAAGATTAAGGCCGAGCAGGTTAAGAAAAGGTGGATAAATAGGTTAAAATTACCGTCTACCGATCTGGAGCTTATAAGGCTGGATGGAGCTAGAGCTGGGGAGGATGGCCTGGACTTGGACTGGGGTTGGATGGCCGGGAGGGAGAATGAATGGAATAGAAAGCCCCTAGAACGTGGTACCGGATAATAAGAAGAAAAGAAAAGGAAGAAAACGGGAAATGATCGGGCTTTTGTCGGTTAGATCTTTGGTTGGTTAGTTAGATGTGGAGGGCAGTGGAGGGGGAGGAGGGGGGTGTACGTAGATTATATCTAGATGTTTTCTAATCAAAGAAGTTTTATACATTTCTTTTTTCTTGCTTGCTTTTTGGTCTTACTTAGTAGCTATATTACCTAACGGCGGGCGTTTAAAAAGAAAAGAAAAAGAAAAGAAAAGGGAAAAAAAAAAATCTATCCATACCTCGGTATCTTTCAATTTGTCTAAGCGCGCGAATGGGTCTGTCTCTGTCTCTCCGGCCGGGCGTCAGTTATTTAGGTAAGGCGGAGAAGAAGAAAAATAATAAGAAACCAAATAAGAAAAAAAATGACAGAATGACAAAAGTCCAGAACTTTCATAGAACTCTTTTTCGTTTTCTTTTGGTTCGGCATCTCACTTAGGTAGGAATGGTGTCTATAACCCCCTGCTCTTCCACCCTTTTCTTTTCTTCTTTCCTTCCATACGACTGCACCGGATAAGATCGATCATTTCCTACACAAGGTATACACGATTTACATATACCCTCATTTTCATGGCTTCTAGAACACACGGCAAGTTGCTACTTTCTCAGGTTGGGTATCTGCAAGCCCGCCTATCCCCGGTCAGCTTACCTATGGAGATTACAAGCTTGACTTCGTTTCTTTTTTCCAACATACCTGTCGTTTCTGCCTCTTCTCTCTCACATTTTTGTCTTTATTTTTATGTGTATCTACCTAATACTACCCTTTACTGTTGCGTAACGTAGATCGGCACAGGGCGTAGTAGCTATGTATGTGTTTTGCCTAGGCTACCAACTTATATCCTGCTTGCTATGTGATGTAGAAAATCGATGTCTAAATATGTATGACATAGCAAGGCATATTGGTGGTGATGTAGGTAGTGTAGTGTGTGTAGCATAGCGACAAGGCAGCGAAGCATAGCATGGCACAGCATCATAAGACGTACATACAACAGCAAGGCTGTCGCCGTCATCATTCTTGCTCACATGCCAATAAAATTTACCTTACTCTCAGTTTACGGTAGGTAGGTTATGGTGGTAGTGTGGCGTGGTGTAGATAGGTAATTGTATTGATGCGGCTGAGCCACACACAGCAAGAAATAGGGTCGCATTTCATGTAGGCATAATGACGGTGGATATGCGATGCCCATCCAATCTATCAGTCAGGGCGACTCCATTCCCACGGGTCGCGCGAATGCTGACTGCCTACAACTACAGTAGATAGACCGGGCCGGCAGACTGAAGTAGGTAAGATAGAATGACGGTGAATGCGACGTAAGGGACTTTTAACTGCAGAATCTGTTAAGGCAGGTTTATATGTAAAATCCTGCCGGCGTTAATATATCCATCCAGGCGGATGCGGTTGATGGAACGCAGAGGCGGAGGTGGAGGCGGAGAGAGGAACTTCGGTGTAACCAACCGACTTGTCTTATATTGAATCGGGGTTTATTTTTATCTGTAGTATTTCCTTCTTCTCTCTTCCTTTTGAGGCATTTCCCTGTTGCCGGAGTTGCATTTGGGCGAGTTTAGGGGGTAGTTAGGTGTAAGATGATAACAACGGAAGGATGACGAGCGGCGGCGACACAAAGACAGGAGATGAAAACAATCTACTTACACTAGGTAGAAAAGAAAAGAAAAAGGAGAAAGATGAGCAACATTCGCCTTAGTCTTATCTGCTTACCGACTATCATGTCAGAACCTTGGGTGCAACTACGGGTACACATGTGTAGAATACTATATATGCATACCTACATATGTAATGCCTCTGCTTTATACTATGTTTAGTGTAGTGTCATAACCACGGACCGGCGTTATACAGGTATCTAAATACAGATTGCGGATTGCAGATGTATTAGGTAGGTAGGTAGTAAGCATCGTTACCAGTGTACCTGATTATGACGACGATGTAGTATGTATGGATATACACTAGATTAGATACCACGAAGGAGGAGATAATTGATTGATTGATTAGCATTACGTGCTGACCCATTTCTCTTTCACATGTGGGACGTTTTACTTGATTCCCCTCTTTTTCTTTTTCTTCTCTAATTCTCTCACCCCCCAGCCCTACTGGTACCACTCTTTGCTTCAGAGAGGGGAGAAGGGTGGCTGGTTGAGCCGGCTCGAAATGCCTACCCCTAAACCATTTAAAAATATTTTACGGTTAGCCGGCAAGCCGGTGCAGCATTTCCAAGTTGGAGTAAGTAGAGGTAGGTATATCCACTAGAATGATGGAAATTGAATCCTATCCTTCTTCGTAGTATATGTAAGTGTATAATTGTAATTATAGGTGCAGTGTAGTATGTACATTTAGTATAGTAGTAGTTTCAGGGTGTTTGATGCAGCATTTTAGCTACCTACCTTAGATGGAAATAGGGGGTGGACCCCCTTTTTTTCTGTGCTTTCACATGCTGTATGTATGTCTTTCCCCCTTGTGCTTCTTCACTAGGTACTGTAGGCTGGCATGCGTTTCCCATTGAGAAAGTGGAAATGGAACTAAGGCACCCGGCCGTTAGGTTTCCGGCGCTAGCGTTGCATCGGAAAACGTGATGCCAAGACGAAACGAAACCAAACTGAACAGGGACATAAGATTCCATGTCCCGGCGGGAAACTGAAAGTGAGAGACACCAGGATTAGTGTGCAAGTGTGCACTAAAACGGAAAAAAGAAAAAAAAGAGAGTTTTCTTATTGGTCGGCTTACGAAATCCAACAAAAGACCTCATGGCATCCATATACCTGGTCCCTGTAGTCAACGGCATTTCCTTGAGTTAGTGGATTTTAAGTTGCAATGTCCACTTACATAGTAACGAGCGTTGCACGACTTCGTTGACGAAAATGTCACGAACTACACTAGTAGGGAATATATGGGTGTTTTATTGTCAATTAATCTATACCACTATTAATCCATGCGGGAGTGCCCGAGGTTCTGCAACGACCTCCTCTCGACCATTGATCTACACTGACATATACTACATCATTGCCGTCATCATCATCATCATCATCATAATCACCGTTATTATCATACCTTGGTTTACAACCTTGCCTAGGTAAGCAGGTCCATACCTATACCGTGGTCTAGCCCGAGTTCAGGGTATCCCGATAACATAATATGACCCCTGGCACCCTCCCTTTCCATATTGCTGGTAACTAGGACTATGTAATGTCTATCACTAACACTCAATATGTAAGTGGCAAGGCCAAAAGGATCCCGTGCCGATCACCCATTGGCTGCGTTACTATCCTGGCAACTTGATTCTAAGTCAACTTCGTATCGGTACTTCTCATACAAGCTTGGTAGGTGGTAACTGCTTTTTTTTTCTTCAACGTAATGATCCTATATGCATGTGGGCACTGGTGCATATGGAATCATGGAAATCACTGTTATACAGACAGTACATTCAGTGTCATAGACATCATGACAATGATAACAAGAATAACAACCAAGCAGGCTACGTAAGCATCAACCAAAACCCACACCAACTCATCCTATACCATCACCACCTGCCGCAAGTAGCTCGCCCAGATGCATCTCGGTCCTATGAGCGCGCCAATGCGACTTCAAGGAGAAACATCTCAGCATATAGTAGTATCAGGATTCGTAGTTTAGAAACTTTTCAGGAGCTTCTCTGTATGACGTCGGCAAATTGATCAGCCTTCTTCACCGGATTAGCCCCCCCTTGTTCTACGCGGATGATACTCATGTACGTTATAGTTTGATGTGTACATACCTATAATCAACAGTGAGGCTCGCAGCTCATCGGGCCGTTTAGCCCCCCTGTACGTCTGGTCTCGGCAATGGTTCATCCGAAGCATGAGATCAAGCACGGCAGCTCCAGGCTCTGCTAGGATTCATGGTCATGAGACAATGTTAGCGATAGACGCGCCAAGCGCCATCCCCTCCCCCCTTTTCCTCCCCAAGATAACTCTAAAAAAACATCTCCCACGGCGTCAGGGATAGCAAAGCCCTATGCCGAGCTGACATAACTGAGGAGTGAGATCGCTTATACGGAGCGGACTCTAGGTAGTCCTAGCCCCCAAGCATGACACCTGACCTCAGCTCATACTAGCCACTACAGTGGATTGATCGATTAGGTTATCCTACGCCGAGCTCCAGCTGACCAGAAAGGGCATACTACTCGAGGTCGTAATCGGAAGTGAATCGGACGCCTTTCGGGTATTGCTGAATCAGCCTCGTAGGTAATAACGACGACACCCGAAGCTAGGCGGGTTGTTTTATTGATATCCAAGGACGCATGGGGACCCCGACGGCAGAGATCAGCAACATGCGGAGGTAGGCGAGGAACGACGCACAACAGTCATCTCTCTCTCTGGGGGGCAAGTGATTATCCGTTCACTGATTCGTGGCTCCTGGACCCTTGATGCCGGCATCCTGATTAATAGTCCACGGGGGCGGCAACTGCGTCTCTTCATGCAGGCTCCCGACGGTTGGAATGTCCAGTCTAGGTGATGTTCGCCGAAGCGTTGTGGCTAGTCGCCGCTGACTTCGGCACAAGTGGATAAAGAGGCGAGAGAGAGAGAGGGTCACCCGAATACGATAACGGAGCACTCAAGAGGGTAGGTATATTTGGCGTAAGTATTGACCAGAATCAACTAGGAAGACAAAAGGGGAAAACAATGCAGAAAGGCCAGCCATGTATTACGTAGATGTAGCGACGCCATGGTGGTCACACATCCCGAATACATGCCAGTAGCGGGATGCTGCGTGTTGGCCACGTTAAACCCCGTGCTTAGGGATAATAACGATGGATAATTACATGCAAAGGGGTTGCCGACATAAGAAACTTAAGGTTAGTTCAATATACTATACTATAGACTACGTATTGCCGACACCGTCGACCTAGTAAAGGTCCAAAGCAGAATGGAAAAGGTGTGAATATTCATGGTTCTCATTAGACATAGAATACGTGTGATCTTCAGTTGCCGTTCCAACTCCCCCTTTTCACGGTATATCCAGGGAATGGGTAATATTTATTGCTCTGGTAGTTGCCGAACCACACCATCTCCCCTTCATATCCGGTTGCCCATGTTGATATGCACAGCCTTGATCTGGGAGTACGCCTCCAGCCCCGCCTCGCCCAGCTCCCTCCCGATACCGCTCTGCTTGACGCCGCCAAACGGCACGCGGGGGTCGCAGTCCTGGCTGCTATTGACCCAGACCATGCCGGCGGCGATGTCGGCGGCGACGCGGTGCGCGCGCTCGAGGTCGGTGGTAAACACCGCGGCGCCCAGCCCGTACGTCGTGTCGTTGGCCAGCGCCACCGCCTCCTCCTCGCTGCCGAACTTGGCGATGGCCACCACGGGCCCGAAGATCTCTTCCTGCCAGATGCGCATCGAGGGCTTCACGTCGGTGAACACGGTAGGCGCCACGAAGAACCCTTTCCCCGCGCCCGCGCGAGAGGCTTCCACGCGCTGCCCGCCCGAGACGAGACGAGCGCCCTCGGCCTGCCCGACTCGAACGTACTCGAGCACGCGGTCGTACTGCACGCGCGACACCAGCGGGCCCTGGTACGTGTCCTTGTCCCACTGGGAGCCGACCTTGCTGGTGGCGGTGGTAGTGGCGAGGAAGCGGGCGAGGAAGTCGTCGTAGACGTCGGCGTGGACGAGGATGCGCGAGGTGGCGGTGCAGATCTCGCCCTTGTTCGACATGATGCCGAGGTGTGACCAGCGGGCGGCTTGATCCAGATCCGCGTCGGGGAAGACGAGCAGAGGGGACTTGCCGCCCGTCTCGAGCGTCACGTTCTTGAGCGTCTTGGCCGCGAGCGCCATGATCTTGGTCGCCGTCGCCGTGCTGCCCGTAAACGCGATCTTGTCGACGAGCGGGTGCGCGACCAGGGCCGGCCCCGCGGTCGCGCCGAGCCCGTTGATCAGGTTCACCACGCCGGGCGGGAACCCCGCGCGCTGGATCAGCGTGCCGAGCACGAGGATGCTGAGGGGCGTCTGCTCGGCTGCTTTGAGCACTGCCGTGTTGCCGCAGGCGAGCGCGGGGCCGAGCTTCCACGTTGCCATGGAGAGCGGGTAGTTCCATGGGATGATTTGGCCAACCACACCGATGGGTTGGCGCAGCGTATAGGCAAATTTCTGGTGCGTGGTGCTGATGGTCTGCCCGAACGTCTTGTCGGCCCACCCGGCGTAGTACCGGATCACGCCTATAGCCTCAGTGAGGTCTCCTTCGTAGGCCTCGGCGTACGTCTTGCCTGTTTTTATGGGGGAAGTCTTAGTAGATGATGATGATAAGAGAGTTGAAGTGTGGGAAAGTAAAGTAAGTAAGTGAAATCTATTTTTTACCATTATCCCAGGCATCGATCGTGGCGAAGAGCTCTCTGTTCTCCTCCATCAGCTCCGCCAGCTTCCACATGAGAATCCCGCGGTCCGTGGCAGAGAGCTTCTTCCATGAAGGGTCATTAAGCGCCTTGTGTGCCGCCTTAACGGCCTTATCTACATCTTCTGTCGAGGCGACGTAGACCGTTGCTATCTTTTCCTCGGTACTGTGCGCAGGAGTATGGTGTCAGTGTAAAAATATGCGCGTTTGATTTTATGAGATGAGAGCTCTTACGCGGGATCAATAGAGTCGATGGTTGCGCCGTCGGAAGACTTCACGAACTCATTGTTGATGAAAAGTCCAGTAGGCTGAGTGTACTTAACACCGTTTGGCGCGGTTAGCTGGACAGAAAGGTCCGACGACATGGTGATTTGACTATTAGAGGTATATGGGGAAGTTGTCAAAAAAAGGGGAGAAAAGGGGCTGGATAGAGAGATCAGTGCTTTTGATGTCACGGTCTTATACTTCAGTCTGTAACTGCACAACCCCGGGATTCTTATCGTAACGTATCGTAGGCCGGGTTGGCTTCTTATCTTGGAAATATATTGCGTAACTAACTGTCTAATTGGTTCTTATCATCCGAAAACCGGGCTTATCCGTAACACCATGAGAGAGAGGCCTTCCTAAAGTGTGTGAGGGGGAGAAGAAGAAAAAGAGAATACCTAAGTAAGAGGTTTACTTCTCCCCGCATTCCTATCTCTCACATGGAATCGCGTCGACTTACTTAATAAAGAGTAGCTGAACTAAAACTGGCCCTCTCCAATACATCCAATAGCCCCATTTATTTAGATCGTTGAAATGGTTTATTAAAGTTACAGAAGTCTGTGTCAATAAATAACGGCAACGGAGCAAGTCGCGGGGTGACTTGCCAGATCGAGAATGGCGGAGCATGGCAATTGGTTACAGGTTCCTGGTCACATCCGGCAACAAATCGGTTCGGGTTACGGTACGGCAGTGAGGTCATATCTCAATACAGATTGGGGGACAGCTAGATAAAAAAAGATTAGTGATTTCATTCTATTAAAGGCTCTCAAGTATACGTGAACTTTAAAATATCGAGATTGATACGACTTGGTATCTAATTGATATGGATACATATTATCCTTATCATACATAACTATCGTCAACCCCACCGGCTCTACCACCTGGATCATATAAAAAGTGATAAATTTTATTTGACGGTTACAGGATATGCAACCTATTTAGTTTGTGTTGGACATAAGTTTAATGGTACATATAATTCACCTATGTACTACAGGTGTTATTTAAATATTTCCAATCATTAAATCGTCAATACCTTGTACCTTTGTGTTATTGAGGAAAGTCGGACCTTATTATAGGAATAAAAGTATCACACCAGGTATTCAATATTTGGAGCACACGATTATAATAACCCCAATCGAACCAAGTGCTGACATTTGGTGATTGCAAGACTTAACATTGCGCTGAGTAATAGCAGCTCAAAGGCTTGCAGCATTTGCATGTGTGGACCAATAATGACTGGTCTTTTACAGATTCTAGGAGCAGACATGAGGTAGCATTGTAGGATGAGAAAGCAAAGCGTTATCATCCAATCCAAAAATGTCTCTCCGTAAAAGTTAAGCAGATAACATATCATGACATGCCATTCGCAACCCCATCTCCTCAGCAAGCGAACTCGGTCCAAGCAAATAAGCATTTAATATAGGAGAAAAAAAGGGGAAAGACTAGTCGTCAGTTAAAACCACCATCTCTTCATTCTTACTTCTTTATCAGATGTCCCCTGAGTGCCAGACTCCTGAAGGGGTGTCTGACAGGAAGGATGCACCCCTCTCACCCCCTTCTCCTCCAGACCACGCTCTCGAGCCAGGCCTCCCATCCACCACCGACGTGACCGCAACCGCGACCACCAAGCGCGGGCTCAAGAGCCGGCACGCACAGATGATCGCCCTCGGCGGCGTCATCGGCACGGGGCTATTCGTCGGCATCGGCGGGGCCCTGAGCCGGGGCGGTCCGCTCTTCACGCTGCTCGCGTACGCCTTCATCGCGGTGCTCGTGCACGGGGTAGCGACGGCGACGGGCGAGATGAACGCGTACCTGCCGCTGCCGGGGTGCACGGTGGCCACGTTCGCGCAGCGCTTCGTGTCGCGCAGCTTCGGGTTCGCGCTCGGCTGGGCGCTGTGGTACGTGTTCACCGTCTCCGTGCCCGCCGAGGTCAACGCCGCGGTGCTCGTGCTGGGCTACTGGCGCACGCCGCTGCACGACGGCGTCTGGATCGCCATCGTCGTCGCCACCGTCGTCGCGTGCAATTTCCTCCCCGTGCGCGCGTACGGCGAGGTCGAGTTCTGGTTCGCCGCCACGAAGGTGGCCGGCATCCTCGGCCTGCTCGTCCTCTCCGTGGTTCTGTTCTTCGGCGGCGGCCCGAGCCGCCGCCCGCTGTGGTTCTCTAACTGGGAGAGGCCTGCGCCGGCGAAGCCGTACATACTAGAGGGAGATGCCGGGAGGCTGGTCGCCATCATCACTACCACGACTCTCTCGGTTTATGCGTTTGCTTTTGCCCCTGAGCTGTTGGTTGCGACAAGCGGGGAGCTGGAGTCACCGAGGAGAAATATACCCCGAGCCACTAAGAGATATTTTTACCGTCTCGTGCTGTTTTATATCTTAGGCGCACTGGCGGTCGGCATCATCGTTCCGAGTGACGACCCGGATTTGTTGTCTGGGGGTAGCGGAGCGTCAGCCTCTCCCTGGGCAATCGGAATTCGCGAAGCCAGAATTAGAGTCCTTGATGACGTGGTAAACGGCGTCATTGCCCTGTCCGCTTGGTCGGCAGCGAATTCTTGCATGTATCTTTCAAGCCGGACACTGTACTCTATGGCTATCGCCGGTAATGCGCCCAACGTATTCACACGCTGCACCAAATCAGGTGTCCCTATATATGCTGTTGCCGTTCCAGCCACCGTTTCCCTACTAGCTTTCATGAATATTGGTGTTGGTGCCGCAACTGTCTTCCAGTGGTTTGTCAACCTTATCAGTACGGTTGGCTTCCAATCGTGGGTGTGCTGTTGCGTCAGTTACCTGAGGTTCAGGTCTGCTTGTAAATATCAAGGTGTTACGGACCTTCCATACCGCTCCCGCTTCCAGCCGTACACTGCGTGGTTTAGCGGTGTTTCTCTTTTTGTTCTCATGTTCCTGAGCGGTATGTCGGTCTTCATCCCTGGGCAGTGGAATGTATCAACTTTCTTGACATCGTACATCGGAATCCCGATATTCATTGCTATCTATAGTAGTCACAGGCTTACGGTAGGAAAGAATGATCTATGGTTTATTCCCTTAGAACAGATTGATCTAAAGTCTGGCTTGGGTGAAATAATAACAGACGAGGAGCCGCCTTTGCTGAGGGAGAAATGGTATGAGAAATGGAGAGCTCTATACGAATGAAAGGGCGTTGTTGGAACCATATATATGATCCCCAACTTCCAATAACAAATGCCAATTCAAACATTTATAGTTTATATCATATATTGTCTGAAAGTCAAAATTTCTCTTAGGCTCTCCCCAACCCTAATCTAGGCCGATATTAAATGAAGCAAGAATGTTTTGTATTGGGAGGAACCTATACTGTAATACTGAATTTACTTTTTTTCAGTTTGAAATAGAGACAATCAGTTTTATACGAAAGTTACCTACACAAGGACATATAAGAGAGTTAATTTTGCGTATTGCATGTTTTACCCCGCTAACTAAACAGTGGAAGAAAGGCTCTGTAATACATGAACCAGTCAGAGCTTCTCACCCCGATAGCGCCACGGTTTGGGTGACGCGATATAAAAAATGACAGTGTATACATGGTCCTTATGGACTTCACTTGCAACATGTTAATGCAAAAAAAAAAAGTGAAAAATATAGAAGCGAAGTCTTTGCATTTCAAGTCAACCACCCAACGCCGGACTCGAACCGGCAACCTTTTGATGTTCTTGATAGAAGTCAAAAACGCTAACCATTGCGCCAGCTGGGCCTGATTAATAAAAGTTTGTAGGTTTGTTGAACTTTATAAAGAAAGAACATGAAGAGAAAAACTTTTCTGTGACTCCATTTATCTTAAGAACTATCTATGTTTTTATACTCCACGTAGTATGGGGGGAAAACTCTTCCGTTCAACCAGGGTTACCTCCATACCAGCTAGCTTAGTACATAGTCCTACCAGCAGCTTTGCCCCACCCTACGCTTTTTGGTACATATGTCAAATCCCTTGTTGAACATTGAAGTTATCAATATCTGAAAAGGAAGTCAAATAGCAAGTAGTATAAAATCCATTAACCTAGTATGCTTGCTACATGTATATGAATAGACAGTTAATTCCTCAGAGATTCCTCAAAGCTATTGGGCTTATATACACTTGATGTTGACGACTTAATAGTCGAACACCTGACCAACGAGCTTCTCACTAAGCTTCCAGAGTCTTTCTGCCTCTATACTACTAGTGGCCCAAGGCTTTATGGTGTCCTTCAAAGGATCTCCGATGCGGGACTCGAGGATGTATTTCCCGTTGTGATCTGAACATGATATCAGCAACCAGCTAATTCGTTCTCTTTTAATCAAGACAAAAAAAAAGTAGGTGACTTACCTTCTAGATCAGGAGCAAACGACGCAAAGACATACGGCGCAACGCCTCGCTCTTGTGACTTCCAGGTGAACGAAGTATACCAGCCTTCGGGATTCCCAAACGACTTATCTACCGCCACTATGTCCTCTAGAATCAGCATTGCATGTTCTCCTATCCAGAGCTATACATTATAAGGGGGCGAAAAAAAAGAAAACCTACCCAAAGAGGCATAATCAACTTCCCAGTTGCAATAAGCGCCAAGGTTCGTCCCCTCAACTACGCCTGGGTGGACACTGAAGGCCAGCAACCCGCGTTTCCCCAGCTTCTCGGCCAACGAGATGGCCATCAGCATATTAGCGGTCTTGCTTTGTCCGTATGCATGCCATTTATTGTATGTTTTCCCCTCCTAGATATAGCTGGGGTCAATAAAGGTAACGGCCCGTCGCAAAAAGTTACACAGCAAAGGGAAGAGGAAGGCCGAGGCTTTTTTTTTTTTTTTTTTTTTTTTTGGGGGGGGGGGGGGGGGGTGGGGGTTTGGGGGGTTTAAAAAAATGGGGAAAAAAAAAAAAAGAAAGGGGGAAAA
>MU394064.1:0-73987 GCA_022578605.1 Camillea tinctor | reverse complement strand
TCCCCCCACCCCCCCCCGCCCCCCCACCCCCCCCCCCGCCCCCCCCCCCCCCCCCCCCCCCCCCCCCCCCCCCCCCCCGCCCACTAGGGGGTTTAAAAAAAGAGGCAAGAAAAGAACAGAAAAGGGGGAAATCACGAACATCGAAACCATAATCGTACCACCGGATGGGATTCAGACGGTGACCATCACTCGTCACGCTGACCACCCGCGGGGCCTCAGAAGCCAGTATCTTGTCCATGATCAAGTTCGTGAAGAGAAAGTGGCCCAGGTGGTTCGTGCCGAACTGGCCCTCGAAGCCGTCCGCTGTGAGAAAGTAATCTGTGGCCATGAGGCCGGCGCTAGTAACCACTACGTCGATGTGCGGCACGTCGACCCACGAGTGGACGTCAGCGGCTGCTTGGCGCACCGCCGCAAGCGATCCGAGGTCCAGCTTTAGGGTGCGGATCTGGACGCCTGTTGCCACAGCAGCGATCTTCTCGGCCGTCTTTCGGAGCTTGTCATCGCTACGGCCGGTGAGGATGATCAGGGCGGGCTGCGCTTTGGAGATATACTCGGCGTATGCCGCTCCGATCGAGCCGAGAGTAACGCCGGTGACTAGGATGGTCTTGTTCTTGATAATGCTGGCGTATTCGTTGACAAGTTCGCCAGCAGTCGTGTTGGTGTCGTATGTCTTTGCCATGGTGGACTTATAGAAACGTATGCGTAGTGTTCCAGGCTATATTATTGATTGGTATAATGGCGATACTGATTAAATCTTGAAGAACCTAAGTAGGGCAATCCATGTCACCAAATCTTTTCTGTATATTGTTTAAATACAGACAACACTACAAGAAGAGAGGGCTGGAGTGATTACCCAACTGCAAAGATGGTTATCTCTTGATTGGTAATCGAGGTGCTTCAAGCTGAAGCTCAAGATGTGAAAAGGAGGCGTAGTACGTCTAAGATTATCGGCGTTCCAAATCTCCGGATTTCGAAATCCGACCTATGTCAAAGGCCCTCCCTTAACTCCAACTCTATGTGTGCTTTATCTCCGATCACGTAAGTTTATATCCTATATATACTTTGTCGTATACATGTAACTACTCCCAACTCACACGGCTTAACACCGACATCTGCGTTAACAACGGAGTGCACTCCGACGGCTAAAAGTGGGACGATGGAATGAATCCGGTTTCTCATGACGGCCCCACCTTAGTTCCCCCTGCCCTCAAGTGATCTCTAATCATACTCAGTTTAAGTCTAGGATAGTCCCTAGGAATTTCTAAGCAACATCATCTATTCTAACTCTACTAAAGAGATATGAAAAATTGACATTGTATAGCAGACGCAATCTTTATTATTTGTAACCGTTAAGCGTAGTGTCTGTATCTTCCTAATGCTGAGCTTGTTCACGACATGTAAAAGAAATATTACCAAGATCTGGGTCCAGCACTTACGAAGTAGCATCAAAGAACGTTAGTCTTGCAATGACTAACCTCGAGGAACCCGTCGGTTGTCTTGTTGACCACTCAAGATGTATCTAGGTTATAATGTTTCAGGGCTCCTACTGCTGTACAATGGGACGCCATGAGAAAAACCTATGATATTCCATGGTAAGATTTATTGCCATGGGAAAATATTAGTTTCTCTTTTTTATTCTTTGTTAAGTAATGGAGTTTTTGATTATTTTATAAGATTCTGTGGGAATTTGCCAAGAGAAAAGATATCTCATCATGTCTCACGGGAGCGTCAATTTATGGGGTACAGGAAACTTTTGACGGTATAGGAATAAATAGCCGTAACTGCTCCCTAACTAGACCCAAACGGTTTATCTCGGTACCCAATATGCATCTTTTACCTGCGGAAAACACGTCATGAAATAACAACATAAGAGACCAAATCTGACAGTTTATTTAGCCTCTTTTTTACGTAGTAGAAAGGGAGAGAAGCTCCTCTGATACACCCTTCCCGAAATATAAAGCAGCTAGTCTTCCTAACCCCCTCGGTACCGAGAATTAAACGTTACCGTTATTTCGGGAATAGCCTCATTGGCGGTATCGAAATTCGGGAAAGCAGAGACGACCTTAGAGATTGGTGGCCCTCGGGTCTGCCGCAGCAATCGTATACTAAACCAGGAATCGGGCACCTGTTCTAGTCGAACCCGGCTGAGACGTAGTGAGAATTAATCAAAGTGATATCATAGTCCAATTTTCGTATATTCCCCCGAAACCAACTCCTTCTCTCATGCACACATGAACGCCTCTCCGAGTGCAGAAATGCTGGTCGCAGTTGATATCTTTTGGGTTTCGATGGCTTATTATTACGATGACCCTTTGCGATGGTTTGCTTCGACTCAGGATAAAAGGGGGGGAGGGGGATGACCCCTTAGTTAAGATGTTTAACCGTAAGTCCTTTCTGTAGCACTGCGTAAACAATACGGCCGTTGATCAAGATGCTGCTACCGAAACCCCCCCTTTGCATTTTACCAAAGTATAATTTTGTACTACTATACACGCGTATTCAGTTCATTCATTACGTAGGAGTACTTCCAGTGTAATGAATATGTATATATATATATATATGTGTGTGTGTGTGTATGTATGTATGTATATGTATGAACGCACAATTGTCGATAGCCGATTCTCTAGCTCTTCAGTTCATAGCGCTCTGCTCTTCTCTATCTAAGTACATTGTGAATATATCTTACCAATAGCCTCAATTTTCTTGGCTATAGCTATGGCACTGTTCTCTCTTACTGTGGCACCCTTTGCGGTGCTCTTTGGTGTGGCCCTCCACCTTTTGTACTTCAAACGAGGGGAGCACCACATGTACGGCGTCAGATATCTCCAAGCCTTCGTTATTACCTGTCTTGTAGCCACTAGTACACTCACTATCGCCTACGGCGTTGCTTTCAAGTCGTCCTTGGTTATCGTCGGTCTTTGCACCGGGCATGTGTCTGTAGGTTTGTTCGGTAGCCTACTTTGCTACCGGTTGTTCTGGCACCCGTTGCGGGCTTTCCCCGGTCCCCTCGCCGCCCGCATCAGTAGTCTATGGATCTCTACGCAGAACATCAAACCTCAGAACCACCTAGTATCCTTAGACTTATACAAAAAGTACGGGCCGTTTGTCCGCGTTGGATCCTCCGAGCTGATGATCGTGCATCCAAAAGCTGTGCCAGCTATCTATGGAGTTCAGAGCGCCTGCCGCAAGGCCGCGTGGTACGACGCGGAGTATCCTCGCCAGTCGATCCATATGACCCGTGATCACAAGTTGCACCACGAGCGCCGGCGGATCTGGAGCCAGGCGTTTAGCAATCGAGCACTAAGGGGCTACGAGAGCCAGGTAAACGCGTACAACACAGAGCTTGTCTCGCGGCTTGTCGAATTCAAGGGTGCGCCAACCGATGCGGCGCGGTGGCTCAATTACTACAGCTTCGATGTGATGGGAGCCCTGGCGTTCGGACACGACTTTAGGATGCTCAGCAGCGGCCAGGAGCACTGGGCGATCGCGCTGTTGGATGCCTCACTTGCTATACTGGGGCTTAGGCTACCGGTGTGGGCATTCCGCATGCTAACGGCGGTGCCCGGGCCTTCAGCTAAGTATTGGGATTTTATCGAGTATTGCAACCAGCAGCTCGCGGCCAAGATTGCGGACGAGCGAAAGCACGGATCCGAGGGCCGTGACAAAGACGATCTCGCCTCACTGCTCATCGCGCATGCCGATGCGCACCCCTCCGATACGGAGCGGCGGATACTCCAGAGCGAGTCGCGCACCATCATCGTCGCTGGCAGTGACACCACTGCCGCCACGCTGTCTCATATCTTTTACTATCTCACGCAGTACCCAGAACACGTCGAGCGCCTGCGGGACGAGTTATTGCCGCTCACGGACAACGGCTATTCATTTGAGCACCGGAGGAGTGGGTAATCCTATAAGCTTCAAACTTATACTCAATAATCTCCAGAGTGAATACATAAAAAAAAAAAGCTAAATATGGTAATGACTGACCTCCGCCGTGTATTATAGTTCAAAACGCAGAGCATCTAAATGCTGTTATCGACGAGGTGATGCGGCTTAACCCAGTCCCGCCGACGTCACTCACTCGGAAGACGCCGCTAGAGGGTATCCAGATCGACGGAACATTCGTGCCGGGGAACATGGAGGTTTCGGCGCCTCGGTACGTCCTGGGGCGCTCGGAGATGGCGTACGAGCGGCCGGACGAGTTCATCCCTGAGCGATGGTATTCGCAGCCGTCGCTGGTCAAGGACAAGGCCGGATTCGCCCCGTTTTCCATCGGTAAGGCTGAAATATCGAGTATATAACTATACCACGTGCTTTTTTTGATTTTGTAGGAGGACTCTATATTTCAAGAATCTAACCTAATTGTTATTTCTAGGCCCGTATGGATGCGTCGGGCGGCCGCTGGCTCAGATGCAGCTCCGGACGCTGACGGCACAGATCGTCATGAGGTTCGACCTCGAGTTCCCACCAGGCCAGGATGGTTCCGGGTTCATTGAGAATGTCACCGACCGGTTTACGTGGGGCCTAGCTCCTCTTGACCTCTGCTTTAAGCCGCGGAATTAGTATAGTACGGTTCTTTAAGTTGGTGTTCTATAGAGCCATGCAAGAACAGATGAGGGTGGTATGCCCTTATCCTTTTAAGATTGTGTTATCCTCAATGCTTAAATTTGTGCAGCAGTCTAGCAAAAACCATTTATGTAAATGTTGACTGGGCTGAAAAAAGAAGCTATATGCATATAAGTATATTAAAGTGATAAACACCCATACATCCCATGTTATGCTCGCATGTGTTGACCGTTGGATCTAGTGAGCTTATTCATCGAGGTTGAATGCAAACAATGACAGTTTTACAAAAACGTTCATTACATGTATGTAGTATTACCTAGTGAGAGAGGAAGGGACCTCGTTAGAAGAAGTATTATTACGCTAGACTCCAGTAGATCGAGCACGGTAACCCCAAACTCGGCCGGCACCACAGGTCATCTATCTTTATGAGACACGTTGATGTCTAAGTTGAGGTATCACGAGACGCTTCAGTAGTATGGCGCTTGCGTGTCTGAGCTGAGAGGCTCTAGCTGCGGATCTCACGGCTCCAGATATTACCCAAGAATGGCAACTCCTGTGCCCCGCGATATCCGATCACGACGGGCCGGGAACCAATGCGAGGCGGGCGGGCTTGCAATACATTATGATTGCTTATCATATACTCACCTCCATAATCTTATCGTAGGTATTAGAGAAACTTAGAGGAGTGCCAAATGATGAAGCAGCCCGAAACCCGGATCTCGGAAGTAGAAGACGTCACTTGGTCACTTTCCGATTCCAGATATGCAGACCGCCCTAAATGGGAATCTGTTTCCGGATTTGTTGGGGGGAGGGGCAAGTTTTCTTGCTTAGTTGTAGTGTATAGAAAGACACACACGTACACACACACGCACACACTTACACCACACAATACATGTAGTTAATGCGATGCCGGTTTTCCAGATGTTTGATGCCCGTAGAGGTTTCACTTAAACAAGATTTTGGATTTCGATGGATCAGAACATGACTCGGAGACAATACCCTCAAGTCGAGAGATGTGGAAAGAAATAAAAATAATAATAAAAAAGAAGAAGAAAAATATAAGAAAGAGGAGTGACAAGGGGGGTAAAAAACAAGTCTTGAAATTGACTTACACGCGATATACATAGGTACATATCAGCTAGGATTGAATTGACTTTTTGTACTAGTGTACGTAGTTAGTCTTTGTAGTACAAAAAAGTTAGGCTAGGAAAGATCTTGCAGGACAGTTTATGTGGAGCTTGGTAGAACAGAACCCTTAAAGCACTTGCATTGGGGTACATAGTCATAGTGTAGTGTAGGTGAACGTTTTTTTTATGGTTTCTGTTGGGGAAAACCCCTCCTTTGATCCTTTCATGCGATTAGCTTTTTAGCTTCTAGTTTAACCTAGGACTTAGTACGTACATACTATGTTACCTCTGGACCTAGTAATCTCAATAGCATAATCATAATGGGTGATTTATAGATCCCCGAGACACAATATAAACCTCTCGAAATAATATATTAAAGAGGTTGCTTACTGTGATCCAAGGCGAAGGAAGTGAGTATAATAATATGGACTTGCCCGTAATTCGAGGTATTCTTTTTTTTTTTTTTTCTCTTATCTTTGTTTTTGCTCTTGATTTCTCGTCGCATAAAGTACTTAGTGTAGGTATATCCTGCGCTGCGCATCAGCATTGCGGACGATGAGCAGGTGCCACAACAGGCGATCATTTGAAAAGAAAAAAAAAAGAAAACCTTGCTCCCGTGTCCCGCTCATACCCTACCTACGCTCGGGTGCTCGGTCTTGTGCCGAGGTTTGCGAGGATAGGATAGGTTCCTTGTTTGCTCCGCGTCCTTAAGCCTCTTATTTGCGGCTGTATCGGGCGTGTATCTTCCCGCTTTTCTTTTTCTTCGCTTTTTCTGTTTCCTCCCTCTTTCGCCCTTACATGTCGTAATCGGTACGTAACTTACCCCAACTTATCCGTCCCAACCGACTTTGAATGCGAAAATTGATAGTAAGTACCTACCTAGTGAACAACGATCAATCTCAAACCGTTTTTTTCTAAGTTACGTGGAAGAAAGCTAATTAACGATGTCGCGTGTAACAGGAAGTCGTACTGAGAGAACTACAACCTATATTACACTACCTATAAAGCTAATGTAGGTAGTTACATAGATTACGAGCCTTCAAGTTGAGAGAATATGTATGTACATACATTTTAGATTGGGTTTATAGGGCTCTTCAACAAAAAGGGGTTTGTTAGGTAGGACCAAACATGGAATATCCTGGATCGATCGAACCGTCCTGATTGGACACATGCCCGTTCTAGAAGGGACCCGCTTCTGTAAAGTGCCATGACCCCCGACCCAGGAAATCCCAGCTACGCTCCACCGCAACCTCAATAGCCAATCATATTACACGGTATACACCCCAATTTTTTTCTGTTGAGAGGTACCTCGAGCCTGTGGACCCCTGGAATGTCAAGATGCAATTTGCGCCGTCGCCTTGTACACGGGCATTACAACACTATCGACCCTGAACCCCCCCAACCCGGCCAGCTTGAGCCGCGGCTGCTTCGTGCAAGACACATGAATTAAGCCATGGTCTAACACATGATTGGCAATTGCCATTAAACAGAGAATTCTTTCTCTCTTTCTCTTCTTAATAATAGAATTCTTATCTCACTTCTTCTGTCATTGTTATTTCTCTCCCATCCTCCCCCCCTCCTCTGTGACTTATACAAGTTCAACATCGTAGATTTCTCTACACTACATTAGCCATCGTGTGGTTTGATTCCGTGTAAATTCGGAAATATAATCAAGCCAAATTGCTTCACTCTTTTCAGCAAGTGAAAGAAAAAAAAGGGAAAGGAAAAAGAGAAAAGGGGAAAAGGGGTTATATACTACAAGATGGAATCCCCCATCGTCTTCGCCTCCCCTCCGGCGGCCAGTCTTTTCAAATTCCCACCTAGCCCAGTACCACAGACGATTCCCCCGCCGCATTTCGAACTCCCCTTCACGATACCCGACAATCTGTACGTAGCCGCCTTGGATCCCAAGGTTCCTCTCACTATAGCAGCCGTATATGCCGTCACCGCAAAGGCCCTCAATGTCTACAACAAATCCACCGGCAAGAAGCCCTGGGCTATCAGCCAGACCCGGGTATTCCACCTCTTCGTCATCCTGCACAATGTCTTCCTAGCAGTTTACTCTGCTTGGACTTGGCTGGGTATGCTGAGGGCCCTCCAGAGCACAGTTGTTAGCCCCTCTGGTCCCGACGGCTGGGCTGGCACGGTCGACAGCTTCTGCAAGCTCCATGGGCCTACCGGTCTAGGAAACGCCCACACCTTCAACCAAGACCTTGAGAGCTGGGAGTCGGTTTCTGGCATGAGCCCTCTCTCCGGGAGCACCCCCAGCCGAACCCAGGGTGGCAGGATGTGGAACGAGGGGCTGGCTTTCTACGGCTGGCTCTTCTACCTGAGCAAGTTCTACGAGGTTCTCGACACCCTGATCATCCTGGCCAAGGGAAAGCTCAGCTCGACCCTCCAGACCTACCACCATGCCGGTGCTATGATGGCTATGTGGGCTGGTATGCGGTACATGTCTGCCCCCATCTGGATTTTCGTCTTCTTCAACTCGGCTATTCACGCCCTCATGGTAAGTGCTTTTAGACAAAGTATATGTACGGCTGAAAACAACCAAGAGGCTAACAAAAATCATAGTACACTTACTACACCGTGACCGCCTTCAATGTCCGCGTCCCTACGGCTATTAAGCGTACCCTCACTTCGCTTCAGATTTCCCAGTTTATCATTGGTGCGTCTTGCGCCATGGTTCACTCGTTTATCTCCTATTTGGCCCCGGTCCTAGTCGAGGTCCCGGCTACTCATGCTACGGCCTCATGGTCGAGCGTTGCCGCTGCTACGGCATCCCCCACTGCTGCTGGCTTCCTCGGTGGCCTCAAGCGGTCGCTTTTGGGTGCTGTTGAGGCTGCCGGTGCTGCTGCCGTTGTCTCTGCTCCTGAGACCAACGCCGCTCCACCTGAGGTCACCTACGTAGCCAAGCTCCAAAAGGTTGACTGCATCACCACGAACGGTGCCACGTTTGCCATCTGGCTGAACGTCTTCTACCTTGCCCCTCTGACCTACTTGTTTGTATCTTTCTTCATCGCTAGTTACCTTCGTCGTAGCAAGACCGAGTCAGTCCGTGCCAAGTCAGGTGCAGACAGGCGTAGGAGCAATGTAGTCCTAGCTGAGAAGGCTAGCTGGGATGCCGCCAAGGGCATCCAGAGAGAAGTCTACGGCGAGAGCAACGAGGGTGCCATCATCGAGGATAGTGATGAGTCGAGTAGCAGCAACAGCGACAAGGTTCAGCCCAAGGAAACCGGTGTGCGAACCAGGGCGAGCGCTAAGAAGCATTAGGAGCTGTGTCTTGATAAGGCCCGTTCCGCGCCATCGATAGTGTTATTGATGTCGAATCCAAGCCGGGGTTTGAACCAATAATGACAGAACCTCGTCACCATGTTGTTAGACGCCAAACGCATTTCACAGCGTATGAAGCCAATGATTTTTTTTTTTTTTATAAAAAAGGAGTTTAGGGGGCAAGGAAAATAAATAGTATGCCAGTGGGGGCTGCTAACGATACAACTTGAAATGCCCATGAAGGCCGAGGCGGGGAAAGGGGAGAGAGAGAAGTCAGTTTGCTGTATATATTTGCTCTTGTCCACGATTTGTACATGATAGAAAAATACAAAACTTAATGAAGCGATTAGACCACAATGTCAGCAATGAATGAGGTTATAATCAGTATACTATTCATGTGATATCCTGAGTGTTTTGATACCTAGGTAGGGGGGTTGGTTCATGCCAAGCCATGATATCTTGTGAACCAAGATACGAAAAGTGACGAAAGTAAACGTGCGCGAAGATCGGGACTTGGACCCGTGTATGTTCCCTTGTCTACCTACGTAATTTACAACAAATTACAAAAGGGACAGTCGTCCTCCCTCCCCCTTCTCTCTCCCCTTTCTCAGCAGTAGGTAAGTCCATTACAAGCAGAGATCCTTCAGCCATGACACAGCCCCGACCTGGGCCACAGAACGGCCCCGACCACCTTACCCCAGACTTTATCGCCTTCAGCCCCCCCTACTCCCGGGGGACAACCTCCTTGATCAGCCGGATGGCTCGCGCCTTAGCCCGCGCGCCATCCACCATCTCCAGCACCGAAGTCACCCAAACCCACAGCTCGGCACGGATCCGGACGCCTTCTTCTCCACCGAAAACGCACGCCGTCTCCGACGGCAGACCGCAGCCCCGCACCGGGGCCAGCTCATCAGAGGGGTGGCGGTGCTCCCGCGCCGGCGGCGGGAACACCCCGTGCAAAGCCCGCGCGAAGAGCGCAATAGCGGCGCGCGCGTTGTCCCAGGAATCAGAGGAGGGGGAGGGCAGATCCTCGCCGCGCTCCCACGCGGGGCCGTGCATCTGCAGCATGTCCTTCAGGTACGCGGCGTAGGTGTCGAAGCCGTGGTTCAGCGGCGGAGGGGAGGCGAAGAGGGCGCTCGCTAGGTCGGCGGGGGAGAGAAGAGATGCGTGCGCGAGGGGCGGGAAGGGCGGGAAGGGAAGGTCGTGGGCGAGGCCGCCCATGGTGTAGGGGCAGTAGTGGTGCGCGGGCAGACGGCTGGGGTCGAAGAGCGCTGGGTATGCAGGGGAAGACGAGCCTGGGCCGCGGTAGGAGGGCGCTTCTGGGTTGAGAGTGGAGTGAATGACTGCGGCGCTGCGGCCCCGGCGCGTGGGGAGCTTGATTTGCTCCCCGGCTTCATTCGTGATCCGCACTGGGACACGGGCGGTTGGGTTCATGTGGAAGTCTGGTTTGCCGGGGGTGGGGGGCAAGTAGTATCCAGCTGGAGAAGTTCGGGGTTGGGGCGGTTGGTACTCCTCCTCCTGGCCCTGGTTCTCCTCGTCGCTGCAATAGGAGTAGAGCTCATCTCGATATTCGCGCGAGTCCAGGTACCTATAATTATGATCATGCTCAAGGTCCCATCTGTAAGTCTGGTAAAAGTCATAATCGTAATCTCTATAGGTGGTAGAACCTGGGGGGCTTGCGGGTTTATCACCCGTGTTGTCCTTGATATCATTGTTGATGCTTTTATTGCTGTTGTCACTGTTGTGTGGTAGGTGGCATGTCAGTAGATGTTATGGTAAGAAGAAGGGGAGTAGGGGTTAGGGGTCCCAAAGGGAAGTGAGAGGAGTCATTTGGGAATAAATGAAATAATATATAGGAGAACGGAAAGCATTGAGAAGGCAAGCCATATAAGAGTGAGGATAGAATGAGTAAAGTATACAATGGGAAACTAACCTGAGCAGATCAACATCATTGCCATCGTCATTACCGCTGCTGTCGTCACAAGTGGTCTTGCTCTTGGTCTCAGCCTTGACATACTTGGTCCCATTCTTGAAGGGGTCCAAGTGTTGGAAGAAGTCGTCCAGTTCTTGGCCTATACGGGAATCAGGGTTGCCGTCCTGAGGGTCCTGGGGATGAGGTCGCGTGGCACTCATCGTGATGGTTGAGAGTTGAGGATGGATGTGCTTAGTGAGATTGCAGTGTTATGCTTTATGTCAAGATGCGCCGGTGTGGTGGAGTGGGAGGTGAGTGTTTGGGTGCAGGTAGTGGGAGTAGAAAATGTCAAGAAGAGTGGTAGCACACTCAGAGAAGGGAGAAATGTATTTATGAGGGTAATCAGGCAGGTATTTGCGTTGCTGTTGTTACTGGGAACTCAGTCATTTATGTTGTGTCGATAGGTGTTTACCCCGGAGGTGATGATGACTTGGGCGCGAATAGCGACACGAACTTAGGACGCGAACTCAGAATCTAGAACGCGAACTCAGAACACGAACTTAGAACTTAGAACTTAGAACTTGGAACTCAAAAGACGCGAACCCAAGGCGAGATAAGGAGGAATAAGCATTGAGGAACACCTTCTGAAGGCAGTCGCGACAGCAATGAACTAGATAGGTACTTCTAGCGTTCTTTCCTTTTCTCGTTCTTGGTTCTAACTGGTCTCCTGAGGTCAGTTGATATACTAATTAGGCTAGGTATAGATACCATTAGAACAACTAGACTTACAAGTACCGAATGACATAGATTGTATTGTACCGTATATAGAGGTACCTAAGTAGCCATCCATACACCCCGTAGAAGCATCCGTATCAACCGCGTGTAAAGGTACACTGATATTGACCCCCTTTGTCCAGCTGTCAGGCTTCTACATCAAATACCTGTCATCTAAAAGTACCATCAATGATAAGAAATGCATGCAAAGCCTCGTACCTTTGTACTATCTGACGCGAAAGAAGTAGACAGTCTCCTATATTTACATTTCAATGCCTGGCTATCCTTCACCTTGACCAATTCCTTCATGAGCCAGGTATCTGATACCCCTTTAGCCAAAGCAAAGCCAACCCTGGAGGCAGTCCAGTCACAAAATGTAACAGTACTCACAGGTGCCTTGTCTTCAATATTTACAATCATGATTGCGAATTTTGAACAGGGCAAACTCAATAGTGTATATGTGTCTGAGAGTGCAAAAGAGTTGTTTCCATGTAGAATGAGAGGTATCTAGCTGTAACAAGGCCATTTATTGGGTCGCCTTGTATCGTTTTGGAGGAAAAGACAGTCGTCGAATCGTAATCTCAATGATTTCGCTGGGCTGGCAAATATATTCGCGTATCTCGTAGGGCACCACAGCTAGTAAGCATTATGTAGGTCTCTCTCAACATTGGGAACCTGGCTCAAGATAGAATGACCCAAATGTAAACCCGCTGTGATCTAATCGCTGTCTTTATCGAGCGCGTAGTTAATGGCCGAATATTCGAGGACTAGGTAGTCGATTAGCTAAATAGATTAATCATGGGGTAGTAGGTATATTGAAGTAACATAATAGAATGCAATGTTTCTCCTAGAAACGGTCAATAAACGGAAGATGACATGTTGGTCCTCCTCCTCGTCACGGAATATGCTGTCTAGACTTGTACTTCTTTTGACAAAGGTGCTAAAGTATGCCGCCTGGGTTTTGAACCAAAGGTGTTATTTTCTTCGATGGTAGTTCGGGCATCCAATATGACTCCCAAGGATGTTTCGTTCTAACTGTACAAAAGCTCAATTGACTTTAGGTATGCGGAAAGCAAAGCTCTTTGATTATTGCTTCTTCTAGATGCTTAGTAACATAGAAAATTGGGATCAGGATCATAGTGGCCTACTAACGAGCCATACTGAAGTGGTGGCAAGGGAAACAAACGTTCAACTTTGGTGCCGAGTTCCACGATATAGAGCCCCATACGTATAGGTATACAACGAAATTTCAATTCACCAATTAACCAGCTCAGAGGTTATAAATTAACCTAGGCGTTAACCAACTGTCGGACATGAGAATCCGAAAATAAATTAATAAGGGGTTTTCAAAGAGTTTGATCATGTGAAAGGACCGACAACTGGAAACTGGAAACTGATAACTGAGAACTGAGAATTCTGGGAGGGCTTGGGCCTGGCAGAACAGGGATGGCCAGCAAACAAGGAAACCCCCATATGTATGTACATACGAATATGAGACATATCAGCCTGTGACCGTAGCTGTATTTTCTCGCACTGCAACAATAACCTTACTTTACCCCGACCTCGAGAATTCGAGGCGTCCGTTCCGCATTTCGTGTTGGGGTTATGTGACGTGCAGCTATGTGTAAATTTTCCCAAGATGGGGGAGTTAAGCAGGCTGATCGAGGACTGAAAACCCGGGATCAAATTAATGAGCATCTCTAATCATGGAAGAAACACTGCTCGAACTGGGAAACCTAGTTAGCGCTGATTCGACTTGGAGGCCAAAAGATGATAGTTGGCTAGCAATATTGAACTCAACATATAACCTATAAACACATCACATACATCTATTTATATATGATTCCATTTATTGTTTGGCTTGTATGCTTCTAGTAATTCAACCTGTCGAAAATAAATTATAATAAGATTGAAAGATCACGGGAGACTGACTTATCCAAGAACAGGTACCGATATAACGCCCACGACCCTTACCAGCCCTAAGCAGGAGCACGAGACATTTAGTTGGTATAACTATGAACAACGTTGAATAATCTAGTGTTATAGTCAATATTTGACTTATATAGAATATCATTTACTTTGCAATTTCTAAATTATTAACATTGCTTCTCTATATTCCCCGTATAGTATATTACCGCATTGTGTGTACCTTTTTAAATACGCATACCCAACCCCTCTCCAGAATGGGCATTGCTATTTAATAAGTTATATATAAAGCCCCCAACTTCTCTTACAACACACACAGTGGACATATATAGTTACACTCCTTCTCTTGATGTACATATGCGATGTATATTCTCCTATTCGTTCCCCTTTTCTAGTCTATGACTCTGACACCTATATGTAGTGTACCGTACTCCAAAAAGTTCTACCCCTTTTGGCAACATAGTAGGCCCCTGTACGCTCATGACCTTCATACGCCTAACCAACCAATCCCATCTCCGGCCTTTCCATTTCGCCGCGTTTCCTATACCTACAAAAACAACGTAACCTACCCAATTCCAGCAACACAGACCCGCGCCAACCACAGCATACATACCTCCCATCAAGAGCAAAGCCCAACTTCAGGTCATACCTAGCGAATATCCAGTTACGTTATGACCACGTCCTCATGATTCCACGATCCGTCGTACACAACGGCATTGCACATCCCACGAGCCAATGCGCCACCCACACGCTAACCTCCTGACGCACGTATTACACAACATTGCACTTAGGTAAACGTTATAGCTTGCATGCAAGGTTTTTGTTGCGGTTTTCGGAGGTCTAAAACCACTACGTACCTTACTAAAAAAAAGAAAAAAAAAGTGTAGTTAGGGGAGGGGTAAAGGGAAGACGGGACGGGAAGAGGCGAGACGAGACGAGACACAAAGACGGTGCCGGGCTGAGTTCTCCGCTGCAGCAGCCATCAAACGGATTAAATCCATTTCTATTGGTGGTTGGGTGACGATCGGATGGCAGGCCGGTCGTACGATACGACAGCTGATTGGAACGCCTGTTTTTTCTTTTTCTTTTTTTTGTTCCTTTTTTTTTTGGTGATGTAGTAGGATTGATTTACTGGGGTTTTTTACCTCCCATCTATGTTAGTAGAGAAAAAAAAGAGTCGTACGGGCAGCAGCGGTTGAGATTGTATAATCTCATATTTCCTAGCTTAACATATTGGGACTCGAGTAGAAAATAGCAGAAAATTATAGTCAAGTATGATTCATGCTTAAATGCTTTATATGTAGTGTCTATAAGACCTTTATTCCCAAAGGCCCATCGAAACAAAATGCTATATCCATAATATGTAAATGTCAACGGTATCATGATCATATGAACGCCCTCCCCCCCTCAATCACGTAGCCAAGCCTAGATGTAGGAACTGGCCCGGCAAATTATCAACGCCATCTCAAACGCCCCTGGGCAACCTCCACCCAGCAACCCATTAGAAATACCGTTACCTTAACACCTCCCCTTCCTTCCCCACTGGCCGGTTCTCCTCTGCTTCAAGGTCCCAGTCTACAACTATACTTCGAGAGGGGTACCCGGCTTCGGTTCGCTCCCGCCATACCTTTACCAAACGCAGAGTCCATGCTATCTCATGATGAAAAGAAAAAAAAAGGTCTATAGCCAATACACCTAAACCCCGTTCCCCAATGAATCTCAGTAATATCCCCCATCTTGACAAAAAATTGAAAAATAATAAAGAAACGATCGGGTATCATCGCGCGGAAAAGGAAAAAAGAAATCCAGATCTGATGTCATTCTCACACCGTACAATGAAGAACTGCACAGATTAGGGATGTAACAAGAGATAATCGGTCTATCCCGGGCAGCCTCTAGTAGTTCTATAGTTGAAAAAATCGTAAGTCCTCCGTGTCTCAGCCTTGAGTAAAGGTTGTCTCTTTCGCAATTATATCCTAGCCATAGCTTCGTAACACGTGTTCGTCGATTAGATCGTACTCGGTTGGTCTGGGTTAGACCCGTGAGGTAGACTTGTATTCACCCGTCCTGGAAAGAGGAGAACACATCGGGGGTAATAATGATAATAATAATAAGTTCAGCTGAGCTGAGCTGAGCTGAATTGAGTTGCATTCAGAATGATTCAGAATGTGCTCCAGTTCCAGTCACGTGGAACACTCATCGCCACTTCTTGATGTTGCGTGAGAGGCCCCTTTATGCCAGTGGGTGTGGAGGCAATAGGGCTGACCGGAGCTGTCCGGACGCCTTGTATGACCTGCGGGTCATCGGTAGAAGACTGGCTGTTGGTCCTGCTACGCCACGACTGGAATTCCGAGTAGCAGTGGGAGCATGCCCGGCTCGGGGTGCCCCGGGGGTTGTATTCGGCATCTTGGTCGAGAGGAACATCGAAGGCCGAGTGAGAATCACAGAAGATGTTACCACATCGCCGACAGTGATGCCGCCGCGTCCAGTAATTGAAGTGGCGCATGCAGGAAGGTTCATCGCAGATTGTGGCTTCGGTGTCGGGCTAGGGAGACGATGTTAGTACGAACTTTAGTGCATGGTGTTGCGATTCAGGCCAAAGAATAAAGGGGGGCCAAAAGTGGGATGAGTGAGACAGGACATGAATCCGGACATACCTTCCAGTGCCGCCGCGTGGGTTGCGCCGTCGGTTTAGGAAACAGATCTAAATTCCATTCGCCATCCGTGCACTTCCCACTGTCACCAGTAGATCGTCGGCTCAACCGGCCGAGGGCGCTGAGTCCGGCCAAACTGATGAAGCTGCCGTTCAACCCCAACGGGCTGTCATCTTCCTGGCCTTCAGACTTTTTGGCCGGGGTGTTCTTGGACGGATGCTGAGTAGGCCGCAGGACGGCAGGCATATACAGAGGCCGTAATCGCTGACGGTGATATGACTTGGGTGAGGTTGGCGAGCCGTTGTTGGAGGTGCTCAGCGGCGAGATCTGCTGGGATTGATAACCACCATGATTGGCATGTGGTAGACAGGTAGGCGAATGTAGCTGCGTGGGCGGTTGGTGATGGTGTGGGAAGTAATGCGCCTGGTGCTGGTCTGGTAGTCTGGGCATGATGAAATCGGTAGCCATATCCTCCTTTGTTCCGTCAAGACCAACGACAACAATGACAACAACGACGGTAATGAAAGGAACAATAACAAAAAAGTTCCAGTTGGTTCAGCTTAACTCGAAATGCGCTCGATGTAGGAATGTAAGTAAAGAGATAAGATGAAATAGAATATAAAAAGAATCCTATTATCGTGAAATCGAGGTTTGGTGGTCTAGTGGTTTGCGACTCGTTCGATTGTCGTGCGTCTCTCTTAAGCCGGGTACGAAGTAATGGGGCAGCTCGGATGTCGCGCAACCAGATCTATTCCAAAGGAGGGGAGGAGGAAAGGGACCGGACGATAAGGTAGAACAATGTTCTTTGAATGGGAATTTGTTATCAATAAAAAATATTGAAAGATGCAAGTTGTAGAAAACTCAGGTCTAGGTCTAGGTCCGGGTCCGGGTCCAAAGTCAATGATAACAGAAGAAGAGGTTTGGGTGGTGGCTGTCTGACAGCTGAGTTGACAAGGAAAATGCTGGCGCGAACTTAAAAAGAGTCGTATTGCTTATTAGTTGTGTGGCATAGGCTGGCACAGGCTGGCATAGGCTGGGTAATATCGGAAATCTGCTGGCATCGATTGGGGAGCGTGCTGGAGGGTTGCTGCACACTAATGTGCCACTTATTGATTTGGATGGCGAATCCTGAGTCGGTCAAGAACCAAACCTTATAGGTACAGGTATGGGTACAGGTACAGGTACAGATACAGATACGGATACCTAGTACCTAGTAGTACAGGGAGATAAGGTACGTAGCAGGTTTCTTTTTAGTAGCAGTTCTTTCTACCTTAGATTAGACTAAGATAGTTAAAGTCACTTATAAAGGTAGTGTATGAAGAAAAGGAAGAATAAAAAGATAAAATCATGAAGATATTGCTGGTTCTTTCGATAATTATTTCTTGCCCAACAAGAAAGAACATGTGAATAGGTAGTATGTTATAGTAGTAGTAGTGTAGGACAAGACTTTTAAAATAAGATAAAATAGAAAAAAAAAACCCCCCCCAATAATAAAACAAAATAAAACATGTTGTAAGCGTGAGAAGAACAAGGGGGACAAGGACGAGGGTGTGTGCAGGCTGACGATGGGTTCTGGATTATGGTGATGGTGATGGGTAGGTAGCTAAGGTAATGTAATGTAAGGGTATGTAGTAACGATTGTCAAATAGTAATAATACTTAAGGGAGACAACTTCCGACACGAGCGCCCGTAGTTGATGACCAGGATCCCCTCTATTGATCAATAAGATCCTATCTGATTCGACAGACGGGTCCGTCGTCGGTGGGGCATCCCACTGTACCCGTACTGTGCCAAGCTAATAAAAGATAATATGTATACTACTCCTACATACTACTTACTCCTACCTATCTACCTACATAACCTACATAACAGGTTATAACCTATTGTGCTTTACTTAGCAAACCGCAGCTACACTAAACTACATAGTAACATATACCAGATTGAACCGGCCAGAATCAGCCAGAACCATACATATATATGTACATGTATCTAGCGCAGGCATGTACGTAGGTAACCTAGGCTAGTATACTTTCAGGACTATATACACATTAAATGTGGGCGGCAAGAGATGGGTGATGCGTCGCTAGCAATAACACGTACATATGTGCCTCTCTGCTGCCCACAATTACTACATCTTCCTACCTGCATCATCCGAACCATCGTGTGAACTATACGGTACTCTTGAGTTTCTTTTAAACTTTCTTTTACGAGATGCAAGTTACAGAATGACCAACCAGATCTAACTGCATGATTGCCCGGGTGCCTGTCGAATCGAAAGAGTCAATAAAAAGAGAGAGATTTAAAACACTACAGCAACGAGAAGAAGTCGAGTCCTTTCTGGTCGCCTGTCCGCTTTCCTATTCCAGGTATACCTTACGTAGGCAATTATACCCATGTAGCACGGCCTATACTATGTAGGTAAGGTATTTCCGTACTCTATGTAATTAGATATATACCTTACCTACTACTCAGCCCGGCACAACCCACAAACCCACCTCCCAAACCCACTAACTAAGCTCAACTAAGGTAGACTTTACGTCACGTTTGATCTCGGTGCCTCTCCGAAATATTCGAGACTTTGGGAATAGTCCATCTTCAATCCTGGTCGAGTTGCCGCTGTACGTATGTAATACCTAATGTACCTAGTCTTTGCTTGTGCGACGCAATCTAAACCACAACTTATTATTACTCGCAGAAACCAAGAAACCAAGCCAACATAGGCCACCGAGGAGTATACAACCGCTAATGTTCAATGTTGCCATGCTCCCTCAAACTGACTGATCCTTTTTTTTTTCTTTCTTTTTTTTACCCCATCATCCTCGCTGATCCAAACCCCTTCTCGTCGTTGTTGTTGAGCATCAACCCGGGTTTGCGGGACTATGCTCCCTCTCATTGCTCCACATACTGTAGTGACATCCTCATCTCAGATCTGTAGCATCGCAAACCATTTGGTTCGGTTTGCCATGGCCCCCTGCGACTCGACAATGTATCAGAATGGCGCCGACCGACATCCAGCCCCGGCTATACGGCTCCAAACCACGGCACCACGCTACATAAAACTAACCTTACGATGTGCCTGGGGGTGTTTCCCTTTTCGGGGATGAGGTTGGCCTCCTCCCATCCCCATTCCCGTTCTCAACGCAACGTTAACGCTCGTCGCGGTTTGAGCCGCGGACTTACTCACACCACACTAAAAAGGGAGTGAGGCGGCGACAAGTTTACTACCTTACTTTGCCGAAGGGGGTAACCACGCTTTGTGGATAATCATCGTGGTCCACGATGGTATGGTTAGTAAAATGGCCGTGCAAAACCGCTTCGTGTCGAAATCTGGCCCGACGACGGGTTACGTCGATCCTGCTATTTAGTGTAGACCCTGGAAAAAGAGAGACAAACCCCACTAACACAGGCCGACAAGCCGACATGACGAACTAAATTTGTGCGCGGAGAACGCGGGCTATCTACGGCGATAAGATATTAGTTTAGTATGGATGTGGTGGTAAATGTGGTAGATGTAGATGTGGTAGTAAAGCCTTCATGAGTTATTCGACGATATTCGACGATATACAACAACAATCGTTGCCGATAGAGTACATACCTACATACATAGCTACATAAATAACCTACGTACATAGACACGCGCATACATATGTATATGTATATACGCATACGCATGCATGGTATACCTTTTTTTATAACACCATTCGTAACTCTACTCTACACAGGCGATGTGTTATGATCGACAACCCATACGCAGCAAGAGATCATTGGCACGATTGAAGAGAAGCGCAAGCACAGTTTTATCACAGTGTCCACGAAGAGCTGCAGGGTTATCTTTCGGTCGATGCTGATTGGAAAGTTTCTGCATGGGGCTAACGTTGGCTAGGCTTTTTAAACGCCGCACTACAGTCAGGGATTCCTGGTTTTAGTACGCTTGACCGCCCCAGTTCCCTCCCCGCCGACTACGGCGAAAGCGCTTTAGGTGGCTGGAGACAAACGCATCCCACCAAATTCTCACGTGCCAATTCCTTTACAGTTAGGTAACCTCATAACCTACTATAACCTACCTAGAGCGACAAGGGAGAGAGGGAAAGGAAAGAGAGATTTCCTTTTTAGGGAATAAGGTAAAGTAAGGTAAGGTAAGGTAAAATTGGTAACCGTACCACCGGCGAGAACCACCTTATATACAAGTTTGTTCAGGCCTATCAGTTGGACCTTCAGCAGTAATATTGATAAGTTCGTAATCCATATAACCTACTTGGTAGACAGCTTAACGGGACGCACGGGGCACGAACAAAATGTCTGAGCACGATAAGGAATATGCAAGTAAGAGCCTCATGGGAGGTTGACATCATCAGCAAATCTACAATGACACAACATCCATTATCGACAGAATACACAGACACACGACACACTCTCAACGAAAGTTGATCGTATAATGTTACCAGCCAAGGTATAAGTGTCCCCGTCGGATCAACTTGTCCTTTTTCGTTTAACTTGATTTTTTTTTTTTTTTTCCCTCATCCCTCTTTTTTGAAGACATCGTGGCAATAGTCGGCTGGTTTTTTTTTTCTTCTCTTTCATGTCGCCTCGGTCGGCCTCCCGTGTACTTTTTACCAATTCCACTTTGCACACAGAATTGTGTAATAGGATTCGTCAGAGAGGAGACCCTTATACTAGGTAGTGACTTATTTTGTATCGCGCTAGGATATCTTTAGTAACTATGTACATTAACCCTACGCAGCTACGGGTCCGTACCAAGGGGCCCCTTTCCTGCGCGGTGGATCTTAGTGCAATTTCATTATCGTTTGGACTTGATTGGCTTATTCCTCATCGTTAACCAAAAGGGGAAGTCCCAACCAGCAGGGCCTACACTGACCCGTCCTTTGCGCCGTCTGTGCGCAGTTTTCTTACCTTTTTTATTTCTTTTTCTCTTCTTTTTTTGATTGCCGGGCTGACCGGCACCTCGAATCGGACTAAACCTGACGGCTTGCTTATAACTACACACTACGACTACACTAAGTTACCAGAAACTCTGTCTAGATCGCGGACTTGAGATACTACTGTAGGCTACATATATATAAGTTATACTACAGCCTCTACTACTGCAAACTCTTGACTCTATTCCCACCAGCCAAAACAACACTACTGTTTGCTATTCTCAAACATATAGTAATAGTAATATATAGCAGTGTGGGGTGAACCGACATGACTAGCTACCTAGCGCGTTGCTCTTCCAAGATACCTAGTATGGAGCACATAACCTAAACCTTACTTACATATGCCACTTACACGAATCGAGTTTTCAGAATTACATTGCGCGGGGATGGGGAGGGGAGTCATAGACAAGATGCGGATAGCGCGTACCGAGAAATTTATTTCCTTTTTTTTCTGCTTTCTTTTTTTACTGCCCGATATGAATTACCTTCTATGATGGCACACGGCAGAGCAGCGTGGTCTGATTATGCAGATGCACGATGCAGGATGCATTTTTTTGGTCGTTGATGCACATTATAGCGCCAAGGTAATGAAAGAGCAGCCGTTCGGGCCAATGGGCGCTCAAGATGGCACCAAATAGTATTTCGCCCAAACTCTAGGACATTCCATCCACTTATAGAAAACAAGAATGCACGATGGCGGCAGCAGCAGCCCCAACATTTTTGGTCACTCATCCGCGTGCCGGTGCCGCCGGGTCGCCGTCCTCCTGAACGCCCTCAATCCACCGGCCGCTCTTCCCACCCTCCTTCAGGACCACCCTCAACCCTTCGATTCTTATCCCCTTATCCACTGCTTTGCACATGTCGTAGACGGTGAGGGCCGCCGTAGATGCCGCGGTCAGCGCCTCCATCTCCACCCCCGTCTTACCTTCGCAAGACACAGTCGCGTCGATGTCGACCCGATTGGCTTCGCTGATGACAGCGAGCTCGACGACAACCTTGGAGATAGCGATTGGGTGGCACAGTGGGATGAGGTCCGGCGTCCTTTTGGCCGCCATGATCCCAGCTACCCTCGCCACGCCCAGAACGTCTCCTTTCTTCATTTGATTTTCTTGAATGAGCCTACAGGCCGTCTCGTCCGTGAAGTGGACGCTGCAGCTGGCTTTCGCTGTTCTCTTGCTAGGTACTTTGTCCGAGATGGAGACCATGTGGGCGGAGCCAGAATTAGATACGTGCGTCAGCGTAGCACCTGCGTTCGCATTATCTTGCTTATCGAGGCGCGGGCGCCCACCCGAGAAGTGCCGGAGTTGGTGACCTTGCATCGGGCTGATGATTGGCATAGAGGTAAGCCACGGCGCAAGTTGGTTAAGAGCCGGCAGCGGCGTCACTTGAGGACTCCCGATAGCTCCCCGTGCCGAGATATGGCGGCGGTCGATAGGCTGCACGTGCCGTGAATCTACCAGGCGTCCGTTTAGCTGATGGGTTTGTGCTCCAAAGCCACCTTGCAGAGCTTGATGTTGGGTAACTCGAGTGCAATGACGTCTTTCCAGGGGCTAGGGCCTTATCACCCACCTATGAGGATCATGGGTCGATTCTTCATATGCTCCAGCTCACCAATACCCGCGTGCTTTGCTTTCTTTCTTTTTACAGCCATACCGACGACGTCTAGAAGCTCGTGTTCATTCGGGGCTAGCCTTAGTGACGTCGGTTGACCCGAGACGGCTTGCTGCCTGCTCACCTCGATTTGCCTCATAGCCTCATATGCTCTCTCATCTATTGGTTCCCCACCATTGGACTTCCTCAATATGTCACGTAGTGAGACCTCGGCGTTACCAAACAAACAGACCTTGAGGTTGCCGTCACTCGTGATACGAAGACGGTTGCAAGTGCCACAGAAATTGTGAGTCATGCTCGTAATAAACCCGATCTTGCCCACGAATCCAGGGACTTTGTACGTCTTACTCGTATCATTCTTGTGATCTTGGACCTTTTCCAGCCCGGGGTAGTGTAATCGAATAAGGTCCAGCATTTCGGAGTAACTGAACATTTTGCCTTTGTTCCACTTGTTGCCGTCGAAAGGCATGTACTCAATGAATCGGACTTCGATGTCCTTTTCACGCGTCATCTCGATAAAAGGGATGATCTCCCGGTCATTCACCCCACGCATAACGACAGAGTTGATTTTGAGCTTAATACCTGCTCCATGCTTGTTGAGCTCCAAGACTCTCTCGATGCTTTTCATAACCGCATCAAAACCTTTACGCCGGGTCATGATCTGGAATTGCCAAGGATCCAGTGTATCGAGGCTCAAATTGACTCCTGTCAACCCAGCATCGACCATACTCTCGAGTTTCCGGTGCAAAGCTAACCCGTTCGTAGTGAGACAAAGCTCCCGCAGTCCATGTGACCGAAGAGCACCAATGTGCTGCATCAACGGCAGTATGTCCTTCCTCACGGTTGGCTCACCTCCCGTGAGACGAATTTTGGTGACGCCTTGCGATACGAAAATGGATGACAGCATGATAATCTCCGGGGTGGTCAGAAGCTCCCTCTGGGGTGACAGAGAGACGCCCTCCTCAGGCATGCAGTACACGCATCGTAGGTTGCACCTCTCAGTGAGCGAGATGCGCAGATAGTCGTGTTGGCGGCGGAACGTATCTGTGAGAAAGTCCGAGAAGGGCCGAGCATCCTTCAAGAGATCTCGACGGGATGACCGACCGGATATCGTCGGGCTTGGGCCATTTGGCAGTTCATCATCGTGACTCACTGACGGTGTTGGCACCGCCACCGCAGCAGCGGCAGTATTCAAATGGCGTATCCGTGCGACAGCGTGTTCATTGTTGACCACGGGGACTTGTTGTTGCAACGGACGAGATGCGGCCCATACCCGGCTGGCTTGTGAAACTCTCGGCAACATTGTTAAACGAGGCGATTGGAAGAATACCAGGTTAGGAAATATGATACATCATGAACTTTTATTAACGGAAATAGTCGACGTTTCTATTGTGATGCCGGGGCGAGAGAGAAAGTTGAGTGTATCGAGGTTGATTAGTAGCCCGTCAATGTGTTGTATGTTCTATGTAGTAATAGGTAGTGAGTATTTAATTAGGTATCGCCACATGCCGAAATCCAATAAGAATAAGAAGAGGTTGAGATGAGTAAGCTGCGATTATAGGTCGCTTGGGCGCGCTTACCTCTAGTATAGTGGACATATTGTCTAAACTAGGTAGGTACTAAGCTATACCTACTATCTATCTCTTTATCTGTTTGCCTACAATCCTAACCTCTATTACCTAATAAGGAAATGCACTGTAGCTGGAGATGACACCTGGGCATCTGACTTGTGACTTCCAAGGTTGCCCCCTCAGCCCTCTAACCCCTCATATGAGAAAGAGAGAGAGAGAAAAGAGCGGGTCTCAACGACTTACCCGCTAAACCTTAGCCAAGCACCCAAAGCTTACACTAGCCCCTAAAGTGTAACTCCATAAAACGCGGTTGCCCCACTAAAAACGCTATTTGGTTCATTTGGGACCATGTCTCGGCTGCGTTGACCTTTGCTTTGCTTTGCTTTAAGTCAACAAAGAAAAAATAAAAAATAAAAAACAATATGTCTTCTTGAAGCTCTCACCACATTGGCCCGTTTTTTTATGAGCTAGAACAGCCTGCTCACCACTCCCTGTCCAATCACACGCTTGATTCCTTCGTCTTGATCCTTTCACATGTAATGATAGGCTTGATCCCTCACGTGTTACCGCCGATTGTACAGATTTGTCTTGTTTACATGACGTGCTGCTGGTGAGTCCAAGCCTCTTCTTGAATGCTCCTTGTTGACCGGCTTCATCGTCGCCCAGTATAAGTCACATAGTCGCATATTGCCACATACCGCACAGTACGGAACGTTAACCAAGTTGGCATAGACCAGATCATGCACTACTCAGAACCCCTTAAATGTGCAGTCCTCTCTCTCTCTCTCTCTCTCTTGTTCCCTCTCCCTCTCACTCTCTCTCAATCCCCCCTTAAGTCCTTAACTTCTGCTCTATTCACTCTCGTGATTTCAGTCTTGCCCTATCACTCATGTTAGCTCATGTTAGCTTATGTTAGCTCATGGGAGTTAGAAGGATGAGAAGAAGGAGAAGAAGAGAAATGAAGCATATTTGCTGACCATGGACCCATAGCATCCCCTCATTGTCTTCCAAGTCCGGATGGAAGATTCATCGCTACTGTTCTGCCCTCGAGCATCGTTATTCGGGCAGTTGACTCATTAGATGTCGTCCGGACAGTCAGACTACCGTCAGACCTCTCTGGTGGTGTAACTGCCTTTATATGGTCTCCATCTTCCAGGCGGGTTTTGCTCACCACTTCCGATCAGTTCCACGTTTTCTCCGCTGCGGAAGGGGACTTCCATGGCACTGTTCGGATCCCGTCGTCGGTTGCCACCAAAGCCACTTTTGTTGACTTCGGTGCTACCGACAACGAAGCTTGCGTCTGGTCTTCCTTCGGTATCAAGCTGACCATCATCAACCTTGCATCGTCAAAGGCGGTCGACATAAGCAACCCCAAATTCTACAATGCTTTGTCTGCACCAAAGGGATGTTCCTTCCGACCGAAGACGCACCATTTGGCCTTGCTCACGAGGACTGCCGGCAAGGATATGATTAGCATTCACTCCCCCGACGCCAGAGACGTTCAGCGGTCCTGGCAACCCGACACTATCGACGCTCAGAGCCTGTCTTGGACCCCCGATGGACGATGGTTGGTTGTGTGTGAATCCTCTGCCCAAGGGCACAGGGTTCTTTTCTACACTTCCGATGGTCACATTTTCAGGGACTGGCGTGGACCCCTCCCTCATGCAGCCGAGGACATGGATCTCCAATACGGTGCAGGTGTCAGGACGTTGGCATTCAGCCCGAACGGGCGACACGCGGCAATCGCTAACGGCTCCAGCTGCATATGCATGCTAAACGGCCAATCTATGGCAGAAGAGATGCGGCTCCGTCATACCCAGACCATCCAGCCCAAGGACACGCTACAGGTAAGGGGTCCCCCTCGGTCAAGTCGTGGAACACGTATTGATGATTAGCGAAGATCTGGCAAGAGCAGATTAATCCACCAATTGTCGGATCTTCCCTTCCGACGTTTGTCAGGGCCATGCAGCCAGTAATCCCCCCAGGCCTGTTGTCCGCTAACGCGCAAGAGCCGAAGGCTGGTTGCAACCTTGTCAAGTTCGACTCGTCTTCGGGCTTGCTGGCTACAAGGCTGGAAGATGCGCCCAGCACGATCTGGATCTGGGACATCTCCGCCTTCGAGCTTCGAGCTGTAATCATGTATCATGCAAACATTTCCAGGGTGGAATGGCATCCTGTGCAGCCGGAGATGCTCCTCATAAGATGCGAGGGTGAGAAATACGGTGGTCTCGTATTTGTCTGGGACCCCATCAGCGACGGACCGCGCACAATCGATTTCGCACACCGCTTGGCGGGCGGCAAGGTTAACGGTAGGACTTATGCCACATGGCTGAAGACGACGACGACTCAATCGGAATCTGCAGCCGTGTTTTTTACGGATCACGCGACTTGCATGCTGGCCTCCCTAGCAGAGACGGACGGAGAAACGCTGCCCTGGAAGCAGGCATTCTCCAGCAACCAACAGCGCAAGGGCATGGATTTTCCATCTAAATCTGCGGCTTCTGCTGAAGATTCGGAGGATGAAGGCAGTACTGACCTAGACGAGGGGATGAGCGACCTGGACGATACATTCCACTTCAAGAAGGGTCAAATCCGTTGAGGTGACAATTCATCGTCACGATTTCTATCACATTTCAAAATGAGATGTCAGATTATCTGACGTTCCAGGACCGTGGAACTACTTCAGCACCCCGCCGACGGATGCAGTCTTTTCGCATCCGGACATTGCTACATACAGGAGGGGTCGTGTTGATCTCTCATATCGTGGCAAGGTGTATGCATATCTACACCGACCCGCAATTTTTCGTCGACCATGGGCTACTAAGAGGATGCCGGAAATGTCTTGACGTGCAAATTTCATCTTCTCACTCCAAGTCCTCGGCCCGGCTAGACCCAGAAAGGACCCCCAAACGGTGCCTCCCTATCGGGAAACCTAATCGCTTGACCCTCGAATGGCCATTGTATTGTCGAAAAGATGCCAAGCCAATATTTGCACGGATTGGCTGGCTATAGGCCGGGGTGTGTGTTAAACGGCTTATCAGCCCATTGCTACACCATGTATACTAATATGACAACAACCTCAACATCTGACAAGTAGCACAGGTAGCTTTGGGGCTTTTTGATGTCACTTATGCACAAGGACATTCTAGGAACAATTCAATCTACCATCAATTGTTTGCTATTAATGACGGCACGCCTCCCTTGTTTTCTGAGCTATTCGCCACACCGATATTGAGTTGTTCGCGGCACATCGGTACCCTTTTGCGAGTAAATAGCTCGAGTCAATATCGTTGGCAGGGCTGGGAGATGGACCAAGCCCGTGGTCGTTTACAGGGGGGCTTGACGAAACCATCGTGGTGCGCCATGCCTGTACGGTAGCAGCCTTGCTTGCAGAAGGCTGGGATAGACAACCCGGTTCAACAATTACCGGTGGCTTGAGCATCGCCGCAGATGTAATAAAGTGGGCAAAAAGTGTGGGTGATCTCGAACACTCGATCGACTAGTCTTACCCCCACGAATACCAGGCTTAGGCCACTTTGGACCGCCTTGGGCCGCCTTTTTCTTCGTTTTACCAGGTACCTGGGACGATATACACTTAGACGCTAGGACAACAAACTAACAGCCGAATCATATGTCACCATAAGCGCCACGCCTCATACGCGTTAAGACAACAACTACATAGACGCTGCTATGACGCCCATCGTTGTTATCCTTAGAATAGGCAATTCACTTGTTGTAAGTATCAAATACATGGTAGCACTCTAACAACTAGTCTGTTGGTCACATTTCACCGCTTAGAACCAACCCTGAGCCCGTATCCATCGTGCAAAATTCCTACCTGGTGTGCAATAACGCTACGGTGTAGTCATGGATTTTCTGAATTCGTTTTTGCTTTTTAATAGAATAACTCCACACCATTGCAGCCTGGCTTTCCTCTTACACCCCCCTTCATAACATTCCATTGGGCTGGCCATCTGGGCTTCCTCTATAAACTATGCATGCAGACATATTCTGCCCATCACGAGAGGCTATCTCATTTGGAGATATGGGCACGTAATTGGTGCTCCCTACTCTCGTTTGCCAGAAACCTACGCCTGCATCCCCTACACCAGAAAAAAAAACCAGATAGCCCCGGTAAAAATGGTTTTTACATGGACCCAGCTTACATTATATCCGAGGTAAATATTCATCCTATCATCTTCCATATGTGTTACCTCCTCGATATGGCGTTCTCATTGAAGAAACTGTCTACCTTGCCAGCATATTCGAGTATAGAGTCTTGTCGTGCAGCATATATAGAGCCTTCATCGGATCGTTTCCTCTGTCGTGTCCGTTCCACCCGAACACCTCATCTAGGGTCTTCCTTGCGAAATAATCCCAAGTGTTCTTCTAGGAGCTGCAGCTGCCCGCTGAAGATGTCAAACGCCCTTCATCACCAGGTCCCCATCAATGGGACCATTCAGACCAAAGTCCAACCTGGAAGCAAGACAAATCTGTACTTCATATTGGTATCGAATGTGAGTTTACACCAGAGGAAACTATAAGTTGAGGGCTCAAACATATTAAAGTGACTTCTTTTGGGTTATCAAAGCTAACATGTCTCTCGTGACAGTTACCATGGCAGACATCTTGGCAGCAGCTCAAAGACCATGTGAGGAGCGTCTGTTCAGTCGAACGAGTCGAGGTTTTCAACGATAGTACATCCGGATGGGTTTGTGTCCGAGGTCGGGAGAACTTTGAGCTAGCTCACCGTACGGGATGCCTTACATGAACCTTTTATGTGTACAAAGTTCTCGACTAACGCAAAAATTAGACCTATTAAATGGAGGTGTCTTCAACGGGCGGGCCCTCTTCGCGGACGGAAAGAATGCTACAGAACCAATCATGATTAAGGAGCTTGTAGACACCTCTGCGGTAAGCGGATCATCACCAAGATCTCCTCGGATCCCGAGGTACACAACACCGCCGTCCGTGCAGTACGCCTCCGGTACACCACCGATGATCTCGTCGAGTTCTGCAGTCTATGAGGAAGTAGGTTTCTCATCGGCGGGAATCACTCCCCTTCCAATTTCTATCTCTTGTCAAAAGTTTTGTAAAGACAATTACCAAACAAAAGATTTGCTCGTCCCTAATTGACCGTCTTTATTGTAGTGGGCCACAACTGGTACGAATACTTCCGCCTGTATGATGACCCCTACGTATGAGTGCACCTCATATACGGTCCCCATGGCCATGCCTTGTGACTACGGCGACGCGACAGCCTGCTATCCCTGTGATATATCGAAGGGGGGATACTTAGACCAGACGATGATGGCCACAAGTATGGCACAATACCCGTACCAGACAAGCTACCCGCCGCAGTACCCGACGGCAGGCGAGTACCGTCACCCGAGTAGCGATTACAAAGGACTAGCGGCGACAACCAATGCGACAGCAGTGCTAATACCGACAGAGATGCGCAAAATAATCATCAGGCAGATCCAGGCAACGGCCAACCCCAAGCAGGTAAAAGACTTTATCCGCCGCAAGGCAGGCCCCGACGCTGATCAACTTCAGCAAATCGACCTACCGCTATTGGAAGGCCAGAAGGCGCGCGGGAACATCCTTAACAGGGGGTACGCGCTCGTCACATTTGCAACGGAGGACGCAGCTAGGAGGGCGATCCGCAAACTCCACGGTTGTGAGTATGACGGCCGCCGGCTCGAGGTCGAGTACACCAAGGAGGGCGTATCACGGAACGAGACCGCTACTAGTATTACCACGTCGACGCCGTCTGCGCCTGCCCGCGGTCATGGCCATCATTCTTCATCGCGTCATAACCATAATCATAATCATCACAGCAGTAATAACAACAGCAATGGGCAAAAGGAACGACGGTCAGATAAGGATCATCACCGCAGCAGTCACAAAGATAAGAAGGACAAAAAAGATCAGCAGCAACATCAACATCAGCAGCAGCAGCAGCAGCAGCAGCAGCAGCAGCAGCAACAACAGAGCATGGACAAAGTTAAGTCTTCAAAATCGGATGTCATCATCGCAGACGGATCCTCGTCGAAGAAGTCAGATAAGAAGAAGCATTAATGATCACAATCCCTACATGTTTTGGTGTTTGGAATCAGGTATCATCTATGAGAGTCTGAAATCTAACGTTCCCCTTTTTTGTATTATGAATGGGATGGGCTATTTATTTTCACACGGAAGGACAATTGGAGGCAATTTTTCTCAAATTTATTTTTATTCTTTTATTGGAAGGCATTTTTGTGGCACTGGTAGCGAAGGATTCTTTATAACATTTTTTCCTCTTTTTTCCTTTGTTATTTTCAAAAAGGGTTGGTGGTGATGGAGGCCGTGATGGCAACAGTGGAAGCTAACTCAGAGATCAAACTGTAACTAGTATTATATGTATATCTACGCCTAACCCTGTGTAGTAGATATCTATAGTATTTTCCCCTAAAGCAAAAGAAAGTTTGTCGTCCTTTCACTTCCTCCATCATTTCATTGCTTCGTGGTAAATTAAGTTCTACTGCACTTCAATCCCAAGAACCCTAATAGCAGCAGGGGAGCTGGAACGGATAGATCTTCTTAGCACCACCCACTTCTTCCTCGCCCCACGAAGCATATTTTGTTTTGGTCTTTTTTGTTACCTCTTCTTCGGGAGGAGCCGTGATGAACGCTGAAGAAAATAAATGCCGTACGAAAGGGGTGGGTCCCAAAATCCCCCGCTGCCAGCACTATCGTATAGAAAACGGAAGGGGAATAAGGGTCCATGGTACATCTCGCGTACATCCTTCCTCGTGCCCGCGGCTCCTCCCCTGTTCGCTTCCGGAACGCCATCCGCTGTGACATCGTTACATGATTTACCACGTGGACCGGCTTATTCGTAGTTTGTTTGCACCTAGGGGAGGGAGCCAAAGTGTCCTCCTGTGCCCTCTCCTTTTCCTATACTCTCTTCTCTTCTTGGCGCTCTGCGCGCGAATACAGGGGCGAATGTACGGAGGGGGGGGAGGAGGGGAGTAAAAGGTAAAAAAAGAAAAAATAATATATCTACCGAGAGAAGTCTATAGAAGGTTGGATTTTGCCAATCATCCCCAAGCCACATAAACCCAGGCATGCTGCGGCGGTATGCGAGTTATCACCTTCCTGTTTCCCCGTTTCCTCTTTCGGTCGCCCTGTTCTGCATATGTGTATCTTCTCAACGAGACGAAAGTCACATTGCCATGTGCCTGTGTACATGTGCACGCTGTCGTTATTTCTGCCCCCATTCTCTCCGCTCCCGCCTTCACTATACCGACGTCTCATCCTTGCAAGCAGATATAGGTGCTTTCAAGTACCTTATATACATTATAGGCACGTACTATATCTCTTGTACATATGCTTAAACATATATGCAATGTTAGCTTTCTATATATAAGTACATGTGTACATGTATAATATCATATCCAAATCAGTGTATACAGATGTCTATAGAAAAGTTTGCATGTAGATATGCAATGCGAAAGAGACACATACATAAGACCTCGTCCTTGTCCCTCGCCGTTACCACGGTTGCCTCACATATACATAAGCATCTAGAGATAATCTTGCTCATCACATTTTTCTTGTGCCCCCTGCCTTCTTTTTCTTCATCCCCCCCACAACCAACCGGCCGGTTACCCGCATGGCCTACATGAAGCATCCGCACGACAACTACGGTTCCGCGGGTTACACAGCATCGAGTAACCCTTGATCCTTCATAGATCCCCGTCGCCCGGGTGCATATTAGCAGAGATAGAGAGATGCGTACATATTGCGCCGTCAACGAAGTATCCATTCCCTACAGGAAACATTTAACAAGGGAAAGTTGTGCTTACATGGATAAGATACAGGATACATACATCCATATGGGCTTTTCCTCTATACAGCTTTATAGATTCTTCACCCCCTTCCCCCTTCCCCTTTTCGCGCATTGCATGTCGCAGACCCGGCAACAAGGGCTCAGCTCGATTTCCCGGGGGGTCAAACCCGGGTCTCGTGGAAGGCTTAATTTTTTTACCCTGCATGTCCAAAATTCTTCAGCGCCAGCCTTCGCCTCCTTCCCCCCCCCCCCCCCCCCCACGCTGCGAGTCATGTTAAGATAAGTCAGTTATGATTAACCGGGCAATATACAGGATCATTCATCTACTTCGTACGCGTTCTGCAGGCCTCTAAGAGGCGGTTTTCGATATATGCATGATGGCTATATACATATTAGCCTTCAATATATCCACATCATCAATATATCTTCTTCCACCCCCACCCCCCTTTTTTTTCTTTAAGGATTTTCGCCGCTTGCATTCTCGACCTGCTTGAACCCCCAACGCCCCTAAAAGTCTTGGCAACTCGACCAGACCCGTCTGATCCCCCACGGATCAATCACAGATAGAGAGATGAACATATGGGACTTTACAACACTTCAGGACATCATAAAGGTAACATAAGACGGAGGCTCTGTTAATATGGGACAGGGAAAATAGACGGCACGGGGACCTGCATTATCATATGTATGTCTTTGCCGGCCCACCATACTGGGAGTCGAGAACAGGCTTTTCTCAGATCTCTGATCATGAAAATTTCCTTTCTTTTTTTTTGTTTACTTCTGTTTGTACTGTTGTTTTCCTTGGTCATTACCATGTCTTTTGGTACGACTTGAGGGTCTAGCCCCGTGGGGGGACAGCAGTTCGTGGGCAGCAGCGCAGACGCCGATGAAGAAAACAAAATAGATAGATTCGTGTATGCATGCACAGGCGTGCGATGTGATGTGCAAACGGATGAGGGTAGACAACGAAAAATAATCGCGGCGAGATGCGTATCTGTAGCCAATCTAAGACCATCCGGTGTAGATGATGCTGGCTTCCTTCCAGACCTTTTTCCCTCTCACCTTGTCTTTCATCATTTTCAAACCCCCCCTTTCCCCTTACCACCCCCCTTTACCCCCCCTTCATCATCCCTTCCGTTTGCTCATATCTCCTCGATGTTGATCCCCCGCATATCAATTTTTCTCTCTTCCCTCTTTTCTCATCCACCCCGGCATGTCTATCTGCTACTCGATGTTCTCCCCGGTGATCTAAATCCCGGGCGGCACGGCGCGGAACGTCCCTATATCTCTACCTGCCTAAGCGACATGTAGGCGGTCCTACCGAAAGCCAAGCTGATTTTTTACCTTGTTACACGCCCGCTTGCCTGCTTACCCTTTGTGTCCCGTCTTCCACGTTTGGTAGGTTTCTGGATTTATGAACTTTTCTTTTTTCTCCCCGAGCCACACGTCAGATGTCGTCCACCCTTCTCGCTGTAAGATGACGGGACTGCAAACAGAGCCTAGACCCCATGATTCGTCCTCTTCTCGGCTTCCGTAATAGGAAAGTATGTTTACCGGTCTGGCATCTGGGTAAGCGGGAGGCTTTTTCTCCGTTCCTTTTTTCTTCCGTTTGACATGAGCGGGTTTCCCTTAAGGGTCGAACACGTGGGGTCTTGTGTCTTTGTGTCCGCTTATATGCTGATGAATATTGCATCCCTTTGGCACTTCTCTCTCTGTGCGTGCATTTCTTCTCATCTATGGAAAAGAAAAAAAAACGGTCTACCGGCCGTGTCTCACATGTGGCATATCGCATTCTACATTATTACACCGCATTTGCTGTAATCGCCCGTTCTCCCCTGCCATACCCCCTGGGAGGGCTTATATTACCGGAAAGGAGAAGAGAAAATTAAAGACAGGGTTTGTGTTGGAATTTCGGCCCCCTTGGTCGCAATGACATGACCACCAGACCGACCCTGCATGATCTCATCTAGGTCACGATCACTGGGTATCTGCAGACGGGATTAGAACTAGACCTGGTCTTTGGAACACACGTGAAAGGCCGACTTCTAGCTTAGAGAAGGCATTAAGTGGAATGTACCATTAGAGTAAGCCATGTACGGGTGCCCGCCCGGCATTTCCTAAAGTGGGAGGGCGATGAAGAAAGTGATGGACAAGAGAACGGCTAGTGATGGGATTATAGCGTTGGATTGATATCGATCTGATCGAACTATTTCGTTCGTAGGAAATACAGACAAACGGTTCCTCTTACAAACGCAGTTGGCTTGTTACGACCTCAGTTAATACTGTTGTCCTATCACGATGTTGATGACTCCATCAGCGGTTGATGGCTTCCGAAATCCAAAGCCACTAAGCACAAACCCTCTCATTCACCTGACGTGCGAGAATTTTGACTCGTTGAGTTCACTATGACCCATGAATAGATAGATCATCTTTTGACTAATATCTTTACGTATTTGTGATGAAATTTTCGAATATCGATAGTAATGAAAATCGCTCAGAACATACCCCCATTCAGTATCACTCCTCACCTTCATAGGTCTATTATGAACTCGCTGACCTTTAACAGTAGTCTGTTATCTAGTTTCAGAGAGTAGACAGTGAACCTGCAATTCCCGTAATGCATAGATGTCAAATCCCGCTCGCTCTGATCCTCTCCCGTTCCACTCTTTCCCGTCTGCAACTCTCCTCGGTCCAGTTCGAGTTTCCCAGAAAGACGAAATGTTAAACATAAATATGTGATAGATCTATTATAGTAATGACTATAATGTAGAGAAATCCGAGGCCAAATTGGAGGCTTGGCTATTACAAGATGCCATAGAGTCGGGCTACTAGATTCGAATAGCTGTATTATGGACTTCATTTACCTCTCATTATCTAACTGTCATGATGTTAGACTATCCACAGCTATGTACGTGAGGAAACTAGGAAAAAGAACATGATGTCCCTAGGTCATGAATGAAATTCATGATCGTAATCATTTTTTTCTATAGTCGTAGTTTTGTATTGAGACAATAGTCATAATTTGTCATGATGTATAACTAAGGGATATCAAGGCTGGACTTAGTCGTCATTATCCGATTATCTTTCCGAATGCCGACTTCTTTGTCCAGGCAGTTTCAGGGGGTATTTGCAGGGGAAAATCACGGCAATAGAGAGTCTGATTCAAAGTCTCAATGATTGCATGAAAATTTTAGAATTAGTTGAGCGTTAGTCTCCAGCTCGGTTCACAGCTTGACCTATACAGCTTGTAGAATCCCAACACTCTCGAAGGATGTAGCCAACAAAAGACTTTCAGCCTTATACTCTTCCGTCCCCTGGTTTCCCTTAACTTTCCCCATCAATGACGCGTTGATTATCGATTGATCAAAGCAAGTCTAGTATGAAGTCGCCCACAACCACCATGAGACGTCTCCCGCCAAAAGAAATCACATGTGCTCTATTAACTCCTTCCCTAGGATTGTAGAAGCGTAGTAGGAGCATCTATTTGCAGTGTATTAAGCTTAACTTATATTAATGACCAGACATGGTTGTTAGAAACGAGAATAGAAACAAAAATAACTAAACCAATATATAGTTCTTTTGTCTGTGTTAATAGCTTGATAAATTTGGCAGAGAAAATCCATAGCATTTCCATCCTTCCTTACATCCCCAACTTATAACTATAGGGTTCATGTCTAAATAACCATAATATTAGTCTTCATCCATCTCTCTATCCAAGCCACTCTAAAAATATCACGTCATCGGCATATACCATATGGGCGTGAAAGCGGATAAATAACTCCTTATAGTTGTCTAGACCCTGGATAAATTGTTCTCGACCTTGTGCGCCGACGATCCAGCAGCGTTATTTTCCAAATAGCCGGCGACAATGGCCCAACCAACCCAAGAGCCGAAGCCATGCCAGGACCATTTCCCGCAATTGGGGAGACAGGCATAATGGATGGATATTATGAAGATCGATGAAACAACCCTCTCGCCATGTACGATTCTAGTCAGCGACATCAGGAGTCGAACACGGTGGATACGTTCACAGATGCAATAACGCTAGCAAGCCCCTTTAAAACAAATCTATCAAACAGAATCTAACCATCTCATCGACTAGACCATGAGCAGCGCCGCCTCTATCCACCGGATCCTCCCTCTCTTCCTACTACTCACCCCGACCTCCCTATCCTTCAACCCCATCCCCATCCCCCCGATCCCCCAGATCTCCCCGTCCGACTTCTCCCTAACCCCGGTCCTCGTGCTCGCCGCCACGAGTCCTAACCCGCACAGCACCGTCGAGTGCGCCGCGTCCTCGTCCTCGACCGCGTTCTTCCTGCGCTTCATCAGCTACGGGAACTACACCGCGCTGCCGTCGCAAGGGGACGACACGGCCGTGCCGCGGCTGGAGTCCGTCTCCTTCGCGGTGTCCAACGCGGCGAACGAGGTGGACACGCTATGCGCGTTTGCGCTGCCCCTGAGCGGTGGTGGTAGTAGTGATGGTTCTGATACTAGCACCGGATTCCCTCCCGCCGCAGGTAGCGATGGTGATGAGGGGACGGGGGGAGCTGGGGCGTGGCAGCCGTGCGCGGACCGCAAGGACACGGATGGCACGCATAGGTTTACGATCGCGACGGGGGCGGCGTTCGCGATTGAAGGGGGCAGGATTGCGGTGAATCAGACGTGGTTCTGCCACGACGAGGATGGCCGGTTGTGAGTTGACTTTTCTGATCTCTGTCACCCCCTTCTCATTTCCATCCCGCCTCTGCCCCTTTTCCCAGTTACCTATAAAACGTTTACCTATATGCCTCCTTATGTTATATCATCTGCGTAAACCTGGGGGTCCATCAAGGACGGCAAACTATGCATGTGAGTGACAAGGTAGAGGATACTGCTGACTCGGCTTGGCTTTGTGCTTAGGGTCGCATACACGGGCGTGGCGAGGGGTATCCTGGAGATGACTTGCAGCGAAGGCGAGATATCAGGCTACCATGTGCAGAATTGCACAGCGCCCGATATCCGACTCCCTGTCATGCTGTTATAGTCTCAGGGGCTTGACTATCGCCGTGAATACAGCGGGTTTCAGTTCTAGGGAGAGAAATGCGGCACACCCCTGAAAGGGGGGCAACAGAGAAGGGAAAAGATATGAGGACTCTGGGCTTCTCTAGTACTAAGGTTACGAAAACACCAATGTCGAAAAAAGGGGATATAGTAATGTACGTATGGGTTCATCGAGTCATTTAGGCTTAGAAGCTCTTGCACTTGATAGATTGAATATAACTAGCTTGATTAAACGTTTAGATGGTTTCGCTTTTGGGATTCAGTTCCTTAGTGGCTCTTGATATCAACTCAGTCCAACGGTATATCACTAGAGACGACTTCGCCAGCTTGTCAGAAGTCTAGCAGGTTATAGCGTTTTCATAGAAAACATTGGCTTGAATACATTGTATAGTTATGTCCTGGCTTTTCCCATAAAGGACCAAAAACAATAGACACCAGAAAACCGAATCCATCGAAACCTACTAAGAAACCATACTCAAAAATATAAAGAACATTATAGCAACCCTGAGTATGATTATGGTATAAATTCGATACTAGATTTTGGACGAAGAAACCTCGAGATTCAACCTCATAGGGAGAATAGCTAGAGTGTCCCAAACTATGTCGATATCACCGTAGCAAAGTAGCTTGAAATTGTCGAGACCTCATGCTCCTATAATCATTTCACTTGGACCGGTTAGACTATGCCCATATTGACGTATTACAAATTCCTTCTCCTCATAAGATAACCTGAACTCAGCTCACTCACTCGGAGCGCTCCATATCCATAAAGTATCTGGGAATTTCCTGGGGGTTGATAACAAGGATAGAGTGAAATAATACATTTAAAAGACCACAAAATGCCAACGACAGTGAATTTCAACGAAGACACACTATGAAGATTGGAGGGGTCTTACAGAACGTTGCGACACAAAATGGAAAGTTATAAACAGATAAGTGAGGGAATTCGTTGTCCACAGTTTAAAAACTGCGTGTAAGTGGTCGTTCTTGTCGGTTTATGTATTATAGTGGATGTTATAAGTAGGGATATATGTACCTAGGTAGGTATAAGGTAAAAAAGGGATGTGATTAATGATACTCAAGATGATAGATCTGTTTTTTTGGCAATGAAAAAGACTTATACAGATGGGCTACTATCTACTTAACAGAACATGATAGCGATTCTGTAAGCAGAATATTTCCAGTTGGTGTAAGACATAAGAACTATCTACATACATGCATCAAAGTGTATAGTGTTGGCGATAACATGTAACTACCTAGGTATATAGTTAGACTGGTGAAGCTAGTAGGTTTAGAGTTCGCTGAAGGTATAAACCGTACTCCGTAGTACATACCTACCTACCCAGTGTAACTTTCTTAGATAATCGCACGGCTCAACACACCGCCTACTTGATTTGGCACGAGATAGGTAGTAGGTAGCCTTACCTAACCCGCGTTTCTTTTCCAATTGCCTAGTAGTGCCATTGGAAGCTTCAACATTTTAGAGCTTGACCTTGCATACCCATACCCATACCCATACCTACCTATCTACTTAACCTAATACCTCTCTCTACCTACTCACTCAAACTATTTAACTTCTCCTACGATAATCTCCCAAACAATTGGCACCTAGCAATTTCAATCAACCCGGAATTATTAAAGGACAAAAAAAAATAGAAGTAAAAAAATAAAATAAAATCATGTCTACTGTCACCGCCACGGCGCTGCAGAGCGCCTATCCGCCCACGATACCTCTCGCGTTCAACTCGAACCAGCCGAACACGATCCGCCTGTACCCGCTCTCCAACTACACCTTCGGCGTCAAGGAGACGCAGCCCGAAGAAGACCCCTCGGTGATCGCGCGGCTGAAGCGTCTGGAGGAGCACTACAGCGCGCACGGGATGCGGCGGACCTGCGAGGGGATCCTGGTGTGCCACGAGCACAACCACCCGCACATCCTGATGCTGCAGATCGCCAACGCCTTCTTCAAGCTGCCGGGGGACTACCTTCGCCCGGAGGATGACGAGATCGAGGGTTTCAAGTCGCGCCTCGACGAGCGGCTGGCCCCCGTCGGCCGCCTCGGCGAGGGCGAGGAGGCTGGTAGCTGGGAGGTCGGCGACTGCCTCGCCCAGTGGTGGAGGCCCAACTTCGAGACCTTCATGTACCCCTTCATCCCCGCCCACGTCACGCGGCCCAAGGAGTGCAAGAAGCTGTACTTCATCCAGCTTCCCGAAAGCAGTACGTTCCATTTCCTCCCCCCTTTCCTTCATAACATCCATCCATCCATCCATCATCATCCCAGCAAAAGGAAGAAAAAGAGAAAAGAAATACTAATGTTTACCCCCCTCAAACCCCCCCAAAAAACAGAGATCCTCAGCGTGCCCAAGAACATGAAGCTCCTAGCGGTGCCCCTCTTCGAGCTCTACGACAACACGGCGCGCTACGGGCCCCAGCTCTCGGCCATCCCGCACCTGCTGAGCCGGTACAACTTCGAGTTCGTCAACGAGGCGGGCGAGGTGGTGGCCGCGACGCCGGGCTCGGGCCCCGAGGGCTTCGTGCCCCGGACCAAGGTCCTGGCCGGGGGCGACGAGGACATGCGGGACGCGCGGGAGGAGAACGGCACGAGCTGATGGCGATGACGATGATGATGGAAAACACATACGACGGGAAAAGAAAAAGAAAAAAGAATGGAGGGGTGGGAGAAGGGGGAAGAGGAAGAGGAAGAGGAAAAGGGAAGGGGAAGGGGAAGGGGAGACAATTCTATTTATTCATTGGGTTTCTCTCCCCCGTATACTTTATGCTCACAAGGTTGATTACGCACACGTTACCCCTCCCCCCTTTTGTTTCGCCTCCCCCTTTCCTTTCCTTTAAGGGGAAGAGAAGAAGAAAAAAAAAACGAAATCATAGGCGTTTGGCGTTAATTTTCACTGCATAAAGGCGTCGAGTGCCGGAAATTCAGGTTTTTTTTTTGTCTTTCTGTTTTCTTGTGTGTTCATCTGGCTATCTAAGTACTTGCAGCTGGATGAAATGTGTGTATGTGTACTGGTAATTTAGTACTTTGGAATCTGACTTGCATCAAAAAAGTGTCTTCTTTTCTCCCTCTACCCCCTTTCTCTTTTATCCCTTTACTTTCTGTTAACCATTCTCTACCCGTCTTCCCTTATTTTATTTTTATTTTCGTTTCTATCATGCCTTCTCGCCCTGAATCGTAGCTACCACCCGTCTTGTGTGTCTGACCTGCCGGAACTCGAGATACCAGATGCCCTGCCACGTCCCCGTCGCCTGTTTTCCATCGTATCGACAATTAGCTAGCAGTCCTTTCTTTTCCCCGTTCTATTGTATCTTGGTTCAACCTAGGTAGGTAGGTAATGGTGCATAGGCTTGCTCGCATCGACTTACAAGTTTGCCGTCCTTAATCGGAATGGTAACGCTGGCGCCCACCAAGGCGCTCTTGATATGTGCCTACAAGTTGTGTCATGTCATCATGTTTTCGTTAGCCAGCTATTCCTTATCTCTTTGTTTTACCTAGCCCCATCCACTTTCCCTGTCTTTTCTGTCCAAAGGAAAAAGAAGAAGAAAAAGAGCAGGGAAACAAAGAAGAGGTAAAACCCACAGGCATATCGTCGGGCCCCTCGGCGCTATGCCGGTACAGGTCCTCGCCCTTGGGACCGGCCTCGGGCGCAATGCGGTCGAGCGCATCGCTCATGTCGGCGCGCACGTCGTCGTCCCAGTTCTCGTTGAGGCTCAGGGCGCAGCTCGTGTGCTGGACGAACAGGTTCAGCAGGCCCACGCGGTACTGGCGGATCTCGGGGACGGCGTCGACGACGTGGTCCGTCACGAGGTAGGAGCCGCGCGAGCGTGGGGGCAGGGTGAAATGCTTCTGCGTCCAGGACATGGTCGGAGGAGGGGATAGGTTTTCTTCTTGATGGTGGTGATGGTGGTGGGGATGGTTATCACAGCTACTGGGAGGGGTACATGTACCGGGACTGGTGCTGCTGCTGAAGATATAGGTCAATGGCAGAGTAAATACGTAGTGGAATGCGCCGGGGAAGAAGGCGAGGAGGAGAACGGAGAGGAGAAGCAAGGTGGGAAGATTGTGGGAAAAAGATGTCGTGGTGGAGGATGACGGCATAGCGAGGTCGGTCGCATTATTAGTGTAGATTTGGTGGTAAAAGTGACAGGCATGGTGGGGTTGGTTTTTTGGGCTCAATTGCTAACTCCACTTGTTTTTATAAAAGGTCATGGACCAATGACGGGCAGGGAATATCCAACACAGCGTTTGGGGTTTGAGACTTGTGATACGTTACGGGCGAAAGTAGGTACCTCAATGCATAAGTAAATAGGGGAATATACTTATAGTACCTAGAAAGGTAAGGTGGGTGATATAAGCCAGGAAGGTAATACATAAGTTTATAGCGGTAATAATGATGCTCATATAAAGAAAGAAACTGGTGGCAAAACTAGCTCCCATCTGGGGTCTTTTGCACTCGATATATAATAGTATGTACATACACAACACAACATAAATCAACTCGACTGGCCTTACACTGACTACCAGAAGATGTAGATCTTCTCTTACTGAACTTTGCCGCCCCCTTTGTCCCACCCTCCTCTCATGCTAGAGGGTAAGAGGTCTGGGGCAGTGCTTCTAAGTGCTTCCGGTGGTGCTCGTTGGCCTGCAGTCGATAGTTAGCTATAGATTATATACTATACACATAGAACATAGACGTGCGACTCACAAATGGCAACCCGCAGTAACCACACACAGCTATCTCGGGCTTGTCCGTGTTGATAAAGATTCTAGGATGCCCGGCAGGTCCGCCGCCGCCGTCACAAGCAACTGTCCGATCGTGAGTCCACCGGACCGGCTGTCTGTGGATGAGCTCGATAGCAGCTCTTGGTTGAGGCTGAGAGGGAGAAGAAGAAAAAAGTCAGCCCACACTGGCTTTGGCTAGTTGGTGAGTTTATATCATCATCTCACTTGAAGACTGAAATCCGTCTGTTCGAATCTGGGGCCGGTCATGGCCGTGGCCCTCGGTCGCTGACTTCTCGACCATATCTCCTTGCGGTTCGGTGCCTGCGAGATACCTAGCTCTTCGTTCTCGACCAGCCCTAGCGAGTCCTCTTCGCTCTTGGTTTCCGGGGTGGTCTCGGCCTTGTTGGAGAGGGTGTTGGGGTTGGCTTCACGGAGACGGCCCGAGACGGCGAAGGTTCGTTGAGCTGCGCATGTCGTTCGCTGAGGAAGCTGCAGCGCCCTTCGGAAGGTCACGCGCGAAAGCATTGCGTTGTGGGTTGAGTTGTGCTGTGTTTTGTTATGTTGGTGCGAATTGAGGGATTGTTGAACGGTAAAGAGAGGTTTTACGCAATAGCTAGAGTACAACCTTAGGTAAGTTAGGGAAGTTCAATGGATGAGAACTCTCTAAGGAGCTCGGGCCACATTTGGTAGGTGCAAGTAGCAAGTTCTTTCTCTACAGACCCACTTATCTAGGTTTACCTAGGTACTACTATGTACCTGGTATGTATGTACCATACATACCTAGCATATCTACAGTACCTAGAGAGAGATAAACCGTTAATAACATACTAGGTTACAGTACTACACTACACTACATACATCGCGGTTCCTTATTTTTTTTTTCTTTCTCTTCTTCCCCTGTTCTCTTTTCCTTCTACAATTATTTTCACTCAACATTCAACATTATCCATACCTTCTAGTATCATCATCACCATCATCGCTATCTAATTTAGAATTTCCCCTTGCTACTTGCTTCAACAAAATATTTCAACCAACAGCGAAATTCTTACTAGATTTTCTATCTCTCTCCGTACATAATCGCCTAACCTGCCCACAAGACCTCTCTCTCGTTCGAGTGCGCGCGCCCAAGATGGCAGGCCAGACCACGCCGAAAGCCATGTCTTCCAGACTGTTAACCATGAAGTTCATGCAGCGAGCAGCTGCTTCGCCCTCCTCGGCACCTTCTACACCCAACTCAGAGGAGCAGTCATCGAAACGACAGAAGACATCGCATAGCGTCACCCCCCAGCAAGACGTAAATTCGCTTGTAAACCAGCGCGCAGTTCAAGCCGCCATCGCCGAGGAGGAACGGAAACGTCAGGAGGCTCTGCTGCAGCGTGCCGCCGAACTTGGAGATGCCCGCTGGGTACTTGACATCCCCGAAAAAGCACAAAATTCCCAACATGTGATTCAACCGCCCCTCAACGTTGTTCAAGTTGGCTTTGCGCAAATTGACTCCCCTGATGCCGCCGGGGATGACAGTGATTCGACTAACGCTGCACACGTCAAGCCACAAGCGCTGCAGCGATGGAATATGGGTAAAAAGAAGGCAGGTCTTTTTCTTTCCCCCTCTCACCCCCCTCATCCCCCTCCCCCATAACGACTCCCGCATAGCCGCTTTTGCCAATTTCATGACTTACTTTATTACAGGCTCCTAGAAGAAACGGAAGCGATAGTGATGATTCTAATTCGGATTCCGATTCCAATTCTGACTCCGACTCCGACGCATCATCTCCAGAACCCGGATCAGGGCGGCAGTCCTATGGCCAAAATCGGCACTTGTCCTCCCCTGCGTCCCAGAGCCCATCCCGGAAGGTATTACAAGGCAAAAAGAGCGCCGAACGGGCCAAGGCTATGCACCTTGCCGAGAAGCGCAGGAAAAAGGAGGTCAAGCTGAACAAAGGCTTATCGTCGATATCCTCCGGTGGCAATTCTTCTCGCCCCGTGGTCTTCACGTGCCATCGTTGTGGCAAGCCAGGCCACAAGGCCATAGATTGCAAAGATGGCCCAAAGTCCAACGGACGTAAATCATAGGCACAAGGTGTACAGTAATCGACACCTGCCGGCTCTGATCAAAATATCGATACGATTTAGTGTACCTGCAGAGCCAACCGCCCTTCGATTTTAGCAATTACCGCAGACGTAGGATCCAAAAACGTTCCAGTCATTTTTGCCTGAACCTCAGCGATGCATATGTATGCGATATCACTCCATTTTATACCTCATTCCAGCGGGAAATCCTAATCCTCAGCCCCTAATACCCGCAGTCGGCTAGATAGCAGGCAAGTTAATGCCCCATGTCGCAGTTTTTCTTCTTCTTTTCCCTTTATGTGGTATGTATGGCGCATTGTGTTGATGTACATTGATTCGAGCCTGCGTTCACTACGGGATATTCAGCATTGCTGGGCTAGTCATTCAACTTCCTCCCCCCTAAGAACCTGTAGTTGTTGGGCATACAGGTTGAGCCATGGGAACGAGTTGATTTATCCTCTCCGGTAACGCGGAACTGACCAAAGTTATGCCAGCAGCGGTGAGAAGATCGCCGGCAAAAGGCAAAAAAAAAAAAGATATTTGTTGTTGCATGCATCTGCATTACGCAGTCCTGGCGTGCACTACTACGTAAAACGCATCGGTGCCATGTCGTGGTCCTCTACTTGGGGAAAAAGGCAGTATTGGAACGGTCAAGAAATTCCGACTTGGTGGTTGCCAAGACAGGCACGGCAGTTGTCCCAATTTATTCTGGTCTTCCCCTTGGACACAGGGTCTCGAGACCGGCCGGCCCATAGACCTGGATCGGCTAGTTACGGAGCGCCTCCCTGAACCTCAACTGCTCTTCACCCCTTAGCGCTGGAACCGCTAATCCGTTCCGGGCCTCTACGTGATGCATATAACGCAAGCACGAAGAGCCCGCATAGCCCGCAGAGCGGTCCGGCCAGTTCGTCACGGGTTCCTATTTGATAGTACTTGTGATGCCGGCTATAATTTCCCGTCCTAGTTGGGCTGTAACACTCAAGCGACATGTACAATGCTGGTGGGATATTTCGCGGACGCATTGCGTACCATAAGTTCTAGCCACTAACAGACGAGTGGAAACCAAGTTTGCATTTTAAGCGGTCTGACTCTCCAGTGCTACTTTCGAGCGCCATTTCATAGATAACCATCTAGCTAGACCGCAACCTTGTTGGAATGCCTTGGTCTTAGAGGCCAATGGGTCAGACTGACAAACAGCAATGAGCAATTGTCCAGACAAGGCAGATGTGATACAGAACAGCAGCAGCAATCAAGTCGAGCAGGTTTTTGCCTGTCCCGTGATTACATATTGGGATTGACCAAAGCTCTCTGATTCAGCATTAATATTTACCCATTCGATATTATCAGCACAAGCTCAACAGAGATTTTAACGGTTTGGGCACCACCAGAACCTGCACTTCCGCGTAGCCTATCAACGAGTAAACTCTCAAGGATAAGCCCTAGTCATATCATCTCAACATGGCAGAACAGAGGCCCCGCTCCTAGCGAGGGGGTTTTAACGCCATATCCGACTTTTTGCTCTGGATCTAGGTAGAAAGACAAAATCTACCTATGCCACCCCGTTAGTTGGTAGAGTCCCGATGTGGCGTCAAACCCAAGCGATTAAGCTGCCGAGCCCGGGTTTGTAGATGCGGTCCGGACAATTAAGGCGGACGGGGTGTCGCAAGCCTCTAGGGTTCCAAGTTTGATGCAAATCTGGGTGAGTTATTAGTTCCCGGCACAAGACATGATAGGCATTAAAGAGTCGGTGGCAAATAATGGTAGTTTCCTTTCCCTTTCCGTCGTTATTCAACTCGTTCTATTGCATCCACTCGATGCCCAGCGGGATAAAAGGCCCTATTCATTGGCAGGTTCCATGCGTCTGTCGAATGACTCGAACGTCAATACCTGCAATTTATACCAGACGGTGTGTGGAGTAATAAAAAGTCAACTAAAGGTCATAATCCTTGTATATTTGGCCAGGTCATGAGAAGCCAACCTGCGGGGCACCCATCTAGGAGGACGACACACCAAGCCCGGGTCGCTGGATTTAGGTTTCGACATCTAGGAATCAGATATGTGAGAAGTTACAAAGCTTTTCTTGCTGTCAATGGAAACAGACCCAACCCAAGACCCCCTGCCGTAAGCAACGTCATCAAGCCTTTTACCTTTGCAAGTCTCGGGTACGGGTACTAGGTAGCCCTTTCTGTTGAGCCTTTCTCTCTCATTTCCGCCTCACTTGTAGTGTATGACATGTAACTGCATGGTGGCAAAGCCTCAACGGCCGGACGGAGATCGCCGGGGGGGAGGGTAAAAGTTGAGATCATATTCCGAAATTGATGGATGGTTTATTAAGTGAAGAAAAAAAAAGAGGGGGGGAAACGTCAGTGACCTCACCTTAGTGACCTCAAGTGAGGTCGGGGATAATTCGAAAAGGTCCTCAAGGGTTCTTCCACCTCCAATTCAAGTTCACTTCCAAGGTTCTACCAGACATTCATCAACTCTACCTAAGCTCCAGCTCCTAGACTCTTTCCATTACGCTACCCTAAACTTTCCTTCTCCCCTCCCCCTCCCCCCCTCTTCCCCCCCCTTTTTTTCCCTTCTTCTTAAACTAACCTAGGTTAGTCTCTTGTGTGCATACGAAGTTCTCAAGAAAGGTCGTACATACTACGTAGGTTAGAACACAAAGGGCCATACCTAGTATCCCCTAAACATCGATCATCTTCCATCGGACGCAACACGATCCAAATTTCAGCTTAATATTCCCCGAATGCAATATTTATAAGTTGTATGGTGCCCCGTCCTCTGCCCTGGCGGCCACGTGTTATTGTCCAATATCCCTAGTCAAGTATCCTGTTATAATGCATTAGTTGCTGGAAATCCTGGAACTTGAAGCACTCACGTCAAGGACAAGCTTGACTCGGCAATTTTTCTGTATGTATGTACACTATACTACACTACACTACACCTGGGCACTACACCACAATACATTACATTACATATCGACGACAATCTCCCCCACAATCTATCTCCCTCCCCCCCTGACCTGTTACATATCCACTCTCCCAGTGAATCAATCATTGACGTGAGCCTGCTTTTTTTTTTTTGGTTACAGTTGCACGTCTTGCTACCTATATTGATTGTATATTTTTTGCTGCATGTCCCATCCCTCCCTCCCTTCCCCCCCTTCCCTCTTTCGTATAGGTGGCTGGTCCTGCACGACCAATCTCACTTTTCCCTTCACCGTTCTTCTTTCCGCTTCAATCAGCTGACCCCATTTTGGTACATCTGGTGCTCGATTCAGATATAACCCTCGTGCAGGCACCTTGTCACCTGCCTGAATCGAGACGGTTGGCCTCCCGGCACGTGGATCCCAGACCGCTAATAAGTCTTGAAGGGTTTAGCTAGAGCTAAAGCCTGCGTACACTATACACTGCAAGCGACGGTAGAAACACCCACATTCTTCTAGGCGCTTGTTTCTTGTTATCCTTGGCTCTCTCGCGTGGGTGCTTTGCCGCCTATTCGCGCTTGTCAAGAGGACCTCTGCCAGGTTGCGGTTCCGTTCCTGTCATCAGCGGGCCGGTCGTAGCGCGACAAACCAATCCCCTCCCCCTTCCCCCCCCCCCCAGGAAACATCTACATACAGAGTCGATCCCGGAGTACGGTTGGACAATTAGACACTCGCGTAAGCGCAGTCATTGCCTAGCCATCCATTCTTTAGGTACATATTTCCGCGCCCCTAGCGTTAATATCATCCCGCTCCAGGGTTGTCTACCCCCCAAAAGGACGATTATTACCTTTTCATCTCAAAGCTCGTTCTTGACTAGGCCCTTATTGACAATAGTGGACCGCACAACCCGATAGCTATTATCGACTCTTATACCGAGTCAACTATTCCTGCGTGTCCTTAGGCGTATCATTTTACCTCCACTACTAGTAGTTCAGGGGGGAAAGGGGACCCTGATAGATATCTGCTAGGGGTTGAGAAATCTGCTTTAACTCTTTTTTTTTTCTCTTTTTTCCCCTTTTTTTCTGTCCTTTTTTGGTCTCCCCTTTTTGACTTCGTTGGTTGGAGAAGCCCTAACTATTACTCCCCCCTCCTCTTTATAAGTGGATGCGTTACCGGCCTCGTACCGGAGTACATAAACTAGCAACTTTTCTCCTCGGTTAGATGTTGTATCAGCCTTGCTGCCGCAAGATAAACAGTGTTTGGGATAGTCTATAATACATACACACCTACACATACACATACACATACACATATACGTACATACACCGCAACACACGCATATTCTCTTAACGCAGAACCCGTCTTAGACTAGGTCACTGCCGAATATCAGCTGACATAAAGGGTTTATTGCGTATGGAACCCTGGAGAAATCCATTGACCTCCACGTATCAAGTGCAACGACGCTTACCACGGGGAACTTTGTGTGGTGTTTCCTAAAACGCAGCCTTTTAAACTACCGAGGCGAGAGCCAGCTGTTCGGACTCTTTGGACTGGACGAGCAAATCTCGACGGGGTACAGAAATACAGGTACAGAGGCAACAAGAGGCACCGGAACTTACTCGAGCCCAAGCCGCCGGTACGGACCTGGACCTTGTCGCTCCGCTTTAGTGTCCCCACCGGGTAAGAACTAGGTGGACTGGACTACCAATTTCACACAGACTATATCTCTCTGTCCTATCGTTGGTTCATCTTGGTATTGGTTGGAGTGGTCATCTATCACAGGACATCCGTCCAGACAAATTATCTCTCTGTGTGTCCGCCACCAACCCCAACCAACCTTTTTATTCTTTTTTTTTTTAATTCTTCACCGACCCTCGCTAGCAAACTTCGTATCCCTCTTCGCGATAGTTTTCTCAAGAAGAAGACAGCGGAAGAATAAGAAGACGAAGAGGTAGAAGGAAGAGACGCCAAATCTCGGGATGCCTGTCATAAGCCCCGCCATGTCGCCGGATGTGCCTGGGTTAGGTGTTGTGATGCAGCGGGACCAGATGCAGAGTCCCGTCGAACGGATTACGGATCAGTTGGAGATTCCTTCGCTCGATGATCGGAAATATCGGGTCATCCGGCTACCGAACAAGCTAGAAGCCTTGTTAGTGCACGACCCTGAAACGGACAAGGCCAGCGCTGCTCTGGACGTCAATGTTGGTAACTTTAGCGATGAGGATGACATGCCTGGCATGGCTCACGCCGTAGAACATGTAAGTCCTCTCCTCGGAGACATGTCAAGCTCCCCTTGTATGTTAACAAATCGTCTCGCAGCTGTTGTTCATGGGTACGAAAAAGTACCCAGCTGAGAATGCTTACAACGTCTACCTTTCCTCACATTCGGGAAGCTCGAATGCGTACACGGGGGCTACCTCAACTAACTACTTCTTCGACATATCGGCAAAACCAAGCAATGGCGAGGAGCCATCTGAAACTAATCTTTCGCCACTGCACGGCGGTCTGGATCGGTTTGCCCAGTTCTTCATTGAGCCTCTGTTCCTTCCTTCCACGTTGGAGCGGGAACTCCGTGCGGTCGACTCGGAAAACAAGAAGAACTTGCAAAGCGACCAATGGCGCCTACACCAGCTCGAGAAGTCGTTGTCCAACCCCAAGCACCCTTACTGCCACTTCTCAACAGGCAATTTCGAGGTGCTCAAGACGAAACCAGAAGCGGAGGGCATCGACGTTCGCCAAAAGTTCATCGACTTCCACGCAAAGCACTACTCGGCTAACCGCATGAAACTCTGTGTTCTCGGCAGAGAACCACTTGACGTGCTTGAGAAATGGGTTTCTGAGCTCTTCTCCCATGTGCCAAATAAGAACCTACCGCAAAACCGGTGGGAGGACGAGGTTCCATTCAATAAAGACCATCTGTCGATGCAGTGCTTTGCTAAACCAGTCATGGATTCAAGAGAAATGAATCTCTACTTTCCGTTCATGGACGAAGAACACCTTTATGAAACCCTGCCGAGTCGGTATATCAGCCATTTGATCGGACACGAGGGGCCAGGAAGTATCATGGCATACATCAAATCGAAGGGATGGGCAAACTCTCTGAGTGCTGGTACTTACAGCATATGTCCAGGGACACCCGGCATTTTCGACTGTCAAGTGCGGTTGACTAAGGAGGTGAGTTATTCGTCAATAGAAAAGAGAATAATTTACAAATATTAACGTGCTAGCAAAGGGTCTCAAAAATTACAAAGAGGTAGTCAAGGTATTTTTCCAGTACATATCGCTTCTGAGGCAAACACCACCTCAGGAGTGGATCTTCGAGGAGCAGAAGGGCATGGCCGATGTGGACTTTAAATACAGGGAGAAGACGCCAGCCAGTCGGTTTACGAGCAAGATATCTTCGGTCATGCAGAAGCCGCTGCCGAGAGAGTGGTTATTGAGCGGGCAGAGTCGTCTACGGAAATTTGACCCCGAGTTGATTATGAAGGGTGTGAACCTTCTACGGCCCGATAATTTCAGGATGACAATTGTGTCCCAGGACTTCCCAGGTGATTGGGACCAAAAGGAGAAATGGTATGGGACGGAATACAAGGCTGAGATGATACCAGAGGATTTCCTGGCCGAGATCTCAAAGGCGGTGAACTGTACAGCTGAGGAGCGTCTTCCAGAATTACACCTCCCGCACAAGAATCAGTTTATTCCTACTAAACTTGAAGTGGAAAAGAAGGAGGTAGAGAAGCCCGGTGTGGCCCCTCGAATTATTCGGAACGACGACATTGCACGGACATGGTACAAAAAGGATGATACCTTCTGGGTACCCAAAGCCAACCTCATCGTTAGCGGCAAGAGCCCGATAATATTCGCGTCTGCGGTAAATTCTGTCAAGTCGAAGCTCTTCACAGATTTGGTACGAGACGCCTTGGAAGAGTACTCCTATGATGCAGAGCTTGCTGGGTTACAGTACAACGTCAGCCTCGACTCAAGGGGTTTGCTGATACAAGTGTCTGGGTATAACGACAAGTTGGCAGTTCTCCTAGAACAAGTTCTTATCACGATGCGAGATCTCACAATCAAGGACGACCGATTTGAGATCATCAAGGAGCGGCTGATCAGGGGCTACAAGAATTGCGAATATCAACAGCCATTCACACAAATCGGAGATTACGTGTCGTGGCTTACATCAGAACACGACTATGTGGTTGAACAGTTGGTAGCCGAGTTGCCCAGCATCACAGCGGATGCTGTGAGAGAATTCCGCAAGCAAATCATGTCTCAACTACACATTGAAGCTTACGTGCACGGAAACCTCTACAAGGAGGATGCTCTCAAGTTGACAGACTTAATCGAATCGACATTGAAGCCGCGGGTTCTACCGAAGGAAGAATGGCCAATAATCCGATCGCTAGACTACCCGCCAGGATCGAACTTCCTTTTCAAGAAGACGCTGAAAGACCCAGCCAACGTGAATCACTGTATCGAGTACTATCTGCACACCGGGCCCAAGGGAGACCGCTTAGTTCGGGCAAAGACGCAGCTACTAGATCAGATCCTTCACGAGCCAGCATTCGATCAGCTCCGGACCAAGGAGCAGCTGGGCTATGTTGTGTTCAGTGGATTGAGGGGTTCCTCAACGACCTATGGCTTCCGTTTCATCATCCAGAGCGAGAGAACATCGGAATACCTAGAGTCCCGCATCGATTCCTTCCTACTATCACAGACTTCCGTCATTGAAGAGATGAGTGATTCCGATTTCGAGGGCCACAAGCGAAGTGTGATTATCAAGCGACTAGAGAAGGTGAAGAATCTAGACCAGGAAACGGGAAGACATTGGGCACAGATTTCGAATGAATACTACGACTTTGAAGCAGGTACGTTCTTGATTATAGTTTTGTTCGCATGTTATCTTGAAGAATCTGTTGACTAACAAATCATAAAATAGCCCAGCAAGATGCAGCTCAGGTGAAGAAACTAACTAAGGTCGAATTAATCGATTTCTACAAGACTTTCATCCACCCGACGTCGCCAACACGAGCGAAACTGGTGGTACAACTCATTGCACAAGGCTCTAGCCCCAAGACTAAGGAGAACGGGGAGGCCAAGGAAAACGGCGAGACTACACCAGCAGAGTTGCCATCGAACGGCACCACACCTCTGCTGATCACGAGCGTGAGAGATTACAAGGCCACCCTTGCAGCCACCGCGGGAGCCCGGCCGATCAACGACCTCAGCGAGTTTGACGAGATAGATTCAAAGCTATGAAAAAATATAATATAGGGTGGAAGAGGGGTTGGAGAGAAAAGAGGAGGAGGAACAGATATTCCACGCTTAGGGTATACAAAAAGCCACTTCATTAAATTCATTTTTCGGAGGAAACCCCCGAATTTGGAAAGAGAAGAAATCCAAGCGAAGGAGGGAGAGAAACCAAGAGAAAAACACTTGAAAAAAAAATTGAAACCTAGATGCTAGAACAAGAAACAAGAGACAAAAAAAAAGACCATGCTTGGTTGGTAGGTTTTTTTTTCTTCTTCTCCCCTTTTACCCCCCTTTTTCAATAGAGAATCAATTCCTCCAAGGTCTTCCCCCTTGGTATTTAATACGATGGAGAAAAGGAGGGAAGGGGCCAAGGCAAGGGCAAGGGCAAGGCAAGATAAGGCAATAGCAGAAGCAGAAACTTGAAAGCAACAAAATAAGGGTTACAGCAATTAGTTCTTTTTCTACTCCTTTTTTCTTCTTCTTCAAATTCTCTCTTTGCATTCTATTTTTTTTCCCCTTCTCCTATCTTTTCTTTCTTACTTTTTCTTCTTCTCTGTCTTCGAAGGTAAATCGAAGAAAAGAGAGAAAAAAAAAAGAAAAGAAAAAGATTCTTTGGTGAGAGTGGATAGTGTGCATTTACATTGGCGCGTGGTTGGTTGGCAGTGTGTATGGTTTGAGAGTTCGATTTTGCTTGGGGGAGGGGGGCGAGATGAAGGGATGGGTGAAAGGGGGATGGAGGGGAAGAGAAAAAGGGGAAGGGGGTATATCACAAGAGATGCGATATGATGTGATGTTGTTTATGCTCTGTGTGTTTTTTTCCGGTAGGATATTAGATTTCTAGGGTTATGTCTTCTTCCTTCTTCTTTTTTTTCTTCCTCTTCTTATTCTCCTGAAGATAGACTGGAAGTCTATTGGTGTGTGTATGCGTGTGTGTGTGTGTGCGTGCGTGTGTGTATATGTGTGTATGTGTGTTTTCTGGAAAGGGGGAGAGGTGGAGTTGATTAGTTAGGAAGGAAGAGAGTATGATGGGATGGTGGGATTTGCCTTACAGAGGTTAGGGAGGGATCGTGAGGGAAGTAGGGAGGTAAACTAGGGAAAGGTAGAGAGGGATGATGATGATAATGATATCAGGGTTAGGCGCACACGCCTTTACGAAGTTTTTTTTTTTATCGTAATAGAAGACATATGATTTATTTTAGAGGGGAAAGGGGATAATACAATGAAGCTATGAAGACTTTTTGTTGTGGGAGGTATTGTGTGTAGGTGGTCTAGTTAGTGTGATGGTTTATAGAAGGTTGGTTATTTATCTACTTGGATACCTATGGACAGGATGAATAGATGTGGTAAAAGCGTAATTTATTGTCGTTGACTTGCCTAGGATTATGAGTATATTGTTTTTTAAAAATTTGAGGTCGTTATGTATTAATAGAATAAACTGGATAAATGGACTGGTTCTATATAAGTATATCAATGCGCTGTATGCTTGTTGCCTTAGTTTTAGTCGTTTCTAGGAGTTTGAATTGTACGTACGTTGATGCAGTTGTATAGGTTCAATCAACCAACTACCTAGTTCAACGCTACAAAATCTACATCTACCTTCTTCGACATCCTACATTATTGATACCAACATGTACCTAACATAAGGCAGTATCAAACATAATCATTGTTACAATCTAAAGAGAATTGGTGTCTCTCTCTTTTTTTTAATGAAACAAAAAGAAACAGAGAGATGGATTCAGGTCTTAGATGTAGTGTTTTCCCCGGCACCGGTACATATAACATGCACGTTGATGTAAGTTGGAACCTATAGTTCAATAATTTATAGAATGATACATCATAAAAATGCAATATCCCCCTGCTGGTTTTTTTTTGGTTCTTTTCGAAGAGAGGGAGGGGGGAAGGCGGTGAAAGTGAGAGAAAGCTGAAAATTACCGACTATTACTTATTACCTTACCTAAGCGGGATAGATGCAGGCAGGTAGGTTACCTAGTTAGTGTGTATTGGCGTATTGATATAGGTAAGTTATCAATGTGTATGTAAAAAGATTTCCCCCCTTCCCCTCTCGCTTCGCTTCTCTTCCTAGTCGGGTTCCGTCTATATGATGTCAGAATGCTGGTCGTACTCTGTAATATGATCATAGTTTAGGTCGGGTATATCAATCAATGTAGGTAGTATATTATAGTATAGGTGGAATAGGGTTACTACCTAGGCTGGTATGTACTAGGTTAGTTAATTGAGTGATGGGTTAGGAGTTTATTTGGTTAAGCACATGCTTTTGGTTACACGACAGATCTGATCTTGATCCGTGGTAAACGGCAAGTTAGATAAGATGGTAGCTGGCAGGCAAAGGTTAACTATAAATGGCTTTCACACTAACAAATATTTTATTGTTATTTTTTTATTTTTGTTCTTTAAAAATTCCCCCTTTCGATCTAGGAGTGAGATCCGACCTTGCCGATAAGGGCGATTTCATATACCTGCCCGCGACACACATACGACATACGTAAGGCCTCTATTTTTATCTGAGGTGTACAATTAGTAAACAGGAGGATGTAGGTAGGCAAATGATACCTAGCCCCCAAGTTTAGGCATATAAGTCAGAGACAGTAGGTACATCTACTTTGTCTCTTGGGGGGGAAATGACCTAGGTAGAGTTTAAAAAGGGTGCAGATGAGGCTGCTTTGTCCACCTGCACGAGTTGAAGAGGAAAGTTACAAAGAAGGAAGCAATTGAAGTTGAAGCAGCCTCCTGGCCGATTGAATCTATCCTTGTATAGGTGGAGGTATTTAATGGTCTATTAAAAATGACGACAAACTTAAACTCTCTTTTTATTTTATTTTAATGGCAAGCGCCTAGGCTGCTAGGTGGGTAAATAAACTTTGAAGAAAAGGCAGAGGAAGGAACCTATTGATATCAATCATGGTTCTCCTTCCTACTAGATATACATATACCTATACGTAATCTATATAGTGTACAATACAATACAATACAATACACACAAACGACTAAGACTGAAGGACTAAGCAGTAAGAATCCTAGTCTGCACAGACAGCAAAGTTGTGGTTGTTGTGTAAGAAGTGTGGATGCGAAGATCATTATTCCTTTCTTTCTTTTTTTTTCTCGCTAAAACCTCAATGTAGTTTGTATGTAGCATACATATACTGATGTGCTGTAAGTATATACCTAGAAAGGAATTGATTAGTGTGTTAAGGTTAACCTTAGATGCAAGCCCCCAGGGGAACTTTACCTTTGTTAGGTTACGTATGAATGTACTATATGTACGTACATATGTATTACCACCACTTCCATGCCTACGTATGCAACCTCTAATCTTGGATGGGATACCCAACAGTCCAGCAACCATACACCAACACCAGAAGTTACTACTTAGGCAGAGACGGTGTGAAGGTTACTTGCCTTTTGACAACCCCGGAACCTTGAAAGCTTAAAAAAATAATAAACCTGCCTATCAAATTACATAGTTCCTTAACCTTCTATTCTCTGCTCTCCCTCTCTCTCTCTTTTTTTTTCTCACTTCCACTCTCAGCTAAGATCCCTCACTTTTTTTTTTCTTACTACACCCCACCAAAATATTACCACGCCTTAGGTTTCCCTTATTTTCTTTTTCTTTTTTTTTTAAAACCCTTTCCCGACCAAAAGGCCTTTCCCCCCAGGTTTTATTTATTCTTATTTTATTTTTTGCCCGCAACCGTTTCCCACCCACCCCCCGAAACCCAAAAATATTCTAGAGCTGCTTACAGGCAGCTCACCGGCAAGACGTCTTCATCAAAGAAAAGGAAGATCTCAGCCCGCCAACCCCCCCACGACCAAAGCTTGGATAATAGCAATAGCAATAATAATTTGCATGACATACCCCTCCAATCCTGCGAGCAAGATTCCGATCCTAGCTTTTCCTTTTCTGCCTCCTTTACCGACTCTACTAGTACTACTACTACTCCTCCCACCACTGCTAGTGCTGCTGCTACTGCTGCCACCGAACCGGCTTATCTGCGTGCCGACTCGTTCCCTCCGGCTTCCAGTCTACCTCCGCGTTTGCAAACAACAAATAATAGCACCAGCTCCCAGTCGTACGCCGACTACGCCTCTTCGGCTGCAAGCTCGCCATCCGCTGCCTACGCCGACCTGACCATTCACAGCGATCGAGGAGGTGATACGCCAGCACCAGACGGTGGTCCAGTCCCTCCACCTGCCTACTCCTCCGCCAGTGCCAGAGGCTCCTCACCTTTCCGGCCCACCTACCATCGAGCCATAATGGGCGGCGCTTCCGACGTTCCAGAGCGCGCTTCTTCTCCCTTGAAGCGAAGGGCTTCCAGCATGGATGCAGAACCGAAAGAGCTAGATGCCAGTGAAGAGGATGTCGACATGATACCCGCTCCTCCCTCTGACACCCCAGACCCTTCGAACGACCCCTCGGATTCACAACCAGCACCGGCACCAGCACCGGTACCAATATCACAATCCCAAGACGCAAATGCTAGTAGTCCGACTGCCATGGTCACATCCGATTCAGATGTTAAGATGCAGACGGATACCGCAGACCAAAAAGACACACCCTCTACGGGCACATCATCCTCAACAACAGTAGTAGCAGCAGCAGCAGCAGCGTCGTCATTGTCATCATCAACATTATCATCATCGTCAGGTATGTATGCATCTACTAGGAAAAGAAAGGACCAAAGGGAAGAAGAAAAAAGAAGATTATAAAAACCTCGTTCTTCTTCCCTCCCGTCCTCCCCCTTTTCTTCTCCTATGCCGAACTAGCCAAATCCACTAATATGGATCTATGCAGCACTTCAACCGCCATCGGAACCGGAAGCCCATATCAAGTCCATCCGGTCCCTCGTGGACGAGTTGGATAAATGCTCACTCAAAGAAGGTCAGAAATGTTATCTCGTTTCGCGACTCTGGCTTGGAAATGTGCCCGATGGATCTTCCCCGAAGCACTCTGTCTCCGATCTGGCTTCGATCCCCCCAGTTGACAACTCGGATCTCATACGCGAAGTCATAAACGACCCGTGTGTCGGTGGTGGTGTGCAGGATGTCTTAAAGAAAAAATTCGTACGGTTGAAAGCAGGCTACGACACGGAACAGTTTGTCCCGTTTCCTCCAGCTGCGTGGGAACTACTCATGCAGTGGCCCGGGCTAAAAGAAGACCAGATCCCCATCGTCCGGACAGCTCACGACAACAGCCGGGAGAAGGATGGTTCGAATGTAATGTGGGAGTGGCACCCGCTCGTTCTGACCATACACCGTCTTTGGTCTGCCCACAGCACAGTTCCTGTCGAAGCAGCGCTGAAAGCAAGCAACCCACCACCGCCCAGGCTAGTGCGCAGTCGCTCGTTCAAGTTCCAAACCTTCCTTAAGCAGGCTAAGAAAGTCGCTAGAATTGACTTGAACCAGAGGATACGGGCATGGAGTGTTCCCCAGACACCAAAACCTATCACTGGTGCTACAGGCCTAACCCCGCCAACGTCCCCAGAGCCTGGCCAAGACGAAGGAAGCATGTCCGGTCCTTGGGATCATCTACTTTTGGATGTCGAGGCTTTTTTGGCGCTGGAAAGAGGGCCCGAAAGAGATCTGGTTGATTTTGGTGACCGCTCACATGAGTCCTCGTTCGAGTCGAGTCAGACCCTTGGTTCTCTTTCACTTCTGATGGACCAATCGATCGTGCTAGACCCTCACGAATCGGGCAGTGACTGGACCTCTAATTTCACCACTTCTAAAGCAACCACCGGGCTCCCTAACAGGAATAGTTCAGTCAGTTTGACCGTGCAGAACCGCAACAAAAGTGGGCGAACAAGTCCGGCACAAGGACCTCTCACCCGTGGAAGGACAAATCGAACGGGCCGAACACCAGGGTGCGTAGGGTTGGGAAACATGGGTAATACATGCTACATGAATGCCGCTCTGCAATGTGTCCGGAGCGTGGAGGAGTTGACCAAATACTTCCTCGCGGGAGAGTGGGAAAATGAGCTCAATAAGCAGAATCCGCTTGCTCATAATGGCGAAGTCGCAGGCGCATACGCCCAGCTTCTTCGAGAGATCTACAAGGATTCGACCCCAAGTTCCGTAACCCCGCGGCAGTTCAAGAACACTATTGGCAAATACTCTACGGGGTTCTCGGGGTATGGACAGCAAGATTCACAGGAGTTTCTCGGGTTCCTACTAGATGGGTTGCAAGAAGACCTTAGTCGGATCAAGAAGAAACCTTATATTGAGAAGCCGGACTCCACTGATGAGATGATAAATGACCCAGATGCAATCCGGCGGATGGCCGACCAGGTATGGGATATAACCAAGCGACGCGATGACTCGGTGATCGCAGACCTCTTTACCGGTCTCTACAAATCCACCTTGGTTTGTCCGGAATGCTCCAAGGTCAGCATCACATTTGACCCGTTCAACAACCTCACCCTGCCTCTGCCTGTAGGTAATAAGTTCAATCACACCATCAAGTTCTTTCCGTTGAACGATCGCCCTATCAATATCCGGGTCGAGCTCGATAAGCACAGCAGCATCAAAGCCCTCAAGGACTTCGTGTCCGCTCGCACCGGAGTCCCTGCCGAGAGACTATTTGGTTCGGAAGAGTGGAAGGGCAGGTTTTATAAGCACTATGCCGATCTAGCGTGTGCTTCCGAGGAAATCAGCAACAATGATAACGCCTGGATATTCGAGCTGGAGGCAAAGCCCTCCAATTATGGCGAAAAGCCCCAAAAGCAACAGAAATTGGGTATGGCCATTAGATCGATGGTAGATGATGAAGAGCAAAATGCATCTGCGTCGTGGGACGATGAACAGGCCGAGAGGCTACTAGTCCCGGTATTTTATCGACGGCCAGATACAAAGCGGTCCGGTTTTAGTAACAATCGCTGGACGCCCTGCTGTGCTCCACACTTTGTTATACTCACGCCACAGGAAGCCAGAAGCGAGGATGCTATCCGTCGCAAGATTCTAGAGAAAGTAGCGACATTCACAAAACACCCTAACTTTCTGCGGCAAGATGACTCTGACGGTTCTGACAATACGGAGCCTGAAATGATAGGACCAAATGGATCTGATGCCGGCTCCGTAGGAGGCAAGGTTGTTGCGCAGTCCATCAAGGGTGAGGATGATATGGTCGACGTGCAAATGAAGGACGCCAGCGATGCCAAGGGGATAGCGCCAGCGTGAGTCTCGTAGATTTACCTACCAGTTTCCGTGGCCTAGACTGATTGGATCTTTAGGTATCAATTTAACCGCAAAAGGCCTGCCTGGGTAGATCCCAGCAAGTTCCTTCCATCCCACCTACAGAATCTGTTCGAAATGGGATTCTGCACAGAGGGGAGTGCGTGGCTCCCAACTGGGATGAACGGTGTCAGCGATGACAAGTCATACCCCAAGCTTTCCTCACGAGCTATACCCGAATCCCCGTCGTCGGAAGATCATTTTGACAACGCGACCAACGGCACCGCCTCAAACGAGGATAGCAGCTCGGACGAGGCTGAGCGACGCAGTATAGATACTCCTCAGACACGGATGAACGATGAAAGTGATGAGGAAGACTTGCCAGCAGTCAAGGTATTTTCCAACAATCCTAACAGCTGGTACCAGTGGACATTCAACATGGGCCAGCGAGTGAGAAATGTCAGACACAAGCAGTTACTAACGTATTTCCAGCAATTCCCACAGCAAGTTGTCAACAAGCCACCGAGGTCAAACACGAAACCTGCCAATGGTCGTAAGAAGATGAAGAGGTATGGCAGAAATGCCCAGAGCAAGGGCGCCACCAGGAGACTGAACCGCCAGAACCGCCAGAACCGTCAAAAACAGCAAGCTTATGAGGCGGAAGACGATTTCGATGTCGCGGAACCTGTTCCAGATGGCGGTCCATTGATTCGACTCAAGGAGGCTCTCGTTGTTGATTGGTCTGCTGATGCTTATAACACCTACTTTGTTGAAGATCCAGCTTTACAGGGCGAACACTCGATTAGTAACTGGGATGTCTGCGAGACCCTTCCCGACCCCGAACTAGATAGAGCTCAGGCAGCTCGAGCTAAGCGCAAGAGAGACGGTATCTCTCTAGACGAGTGCTTGGACGAGTTCGAGCGCGAAGAGATTCTCTCGGAGCAAGATATGTGGTACTGCCCTCGCTGCAAAGAACACCGCCGTGCCAGTAAAAAGTTCGATCTGTGGAAAACGCCGGATATCCTCATCATCCACCTCAAGCGCTTTAGCTCTAGTGGGTTTAGGAGAGACAAACTAGAGGCCTTGGTGGATTTCCCCACTGAGAATCTAGACATTACTAAGCGCGTTCTAGAGCGGGAAGAAGGCAAAGAAGAGGTGTATGATCTCATTGGAGTCGATTGTCATTTCGGAGGGCTAGGAGGTGGACATTATACAGCCTACGCAAAGAATTTCGTGGATGATCAATGGTACTCGTACAATGGCAAGTAGCTCGCTCTTCTTACCCTAACCCCTCTCTGTGAATACTAACAGTTCATAGACTCGGTGGTGAGTAAGACATCTAGCGATAGGATCGTTGACGCGTCCGCCTACTTGCTTTTTTACCGTCGCCGCTCCAACATACCGCTTGGGGGACCTCGGTTTCGGCAGATCCTAGCCAAGTTTGAGGACGATGGGTCGGATAACGAATTACCCGAGTCGGGGGGAGGGCAGCGACTCGGCGAGGGCTTCTCCCAGAATGGGTCGTCGAGCGCATTTCAAGGAGCAGGAGCAACTCGCCTGCTTCAACCCCATAGTAAGGGCCCGGTGAACGCCTCAGTGGTCAAGAGCGAGGACGACATTCCCATGGTTATGTTGAGAGGCACGGAAGATGAAGGCATCGATTTAGGTGAAGACACAACTAAAACCACCGACTTCAATCCGGTCAAGGGCATCAACTCGTGGAACTTTGGGAATTTATCGGCGGATGAAGGCATCAGCACAGGACCTGGGGGACCAGATAGCCCCCCGGGTTCTGGCGCCGCTTCCGATGCAGCTCAGCATGATTCTTCCGACGACGAAAGGATAATTAGTCCCTTAGGCGATGATTTCGCGCCGGAGCTGCCGGGCATGTCACATTATGAGCTCCCAGCCCAGCCTGAAGTAGACCCGTCATCATACAGCGAGCCTCCTGCTCCTGATTACGAAGGTGGCCTATCTCGGGATGACATGAACGAAATCTGGAACCAAAAGCAAAACCAAGTTCATGAAGTGATTCCGCACAACGAAACTGAGCAGAAATCCGAAGATGCGGCGGAGATTCATCTCGACGAAAATGACAAGGCCAAATACAAATTCACATGAAGGACGGCTTACTATGACAGGGACCCCTTCCATTTGTTAGTGGTAATAGATCCCAGTCCATCAGCTCCTTCTGACCACGCCTTCGTGGAAGCAGGAGGTGGATTTAGTGATTGTGGGAAATAGTCGCCAGCTGCTACTAGCATCTAGCCGTCGTATGATTTCATGAATACTCGCCGAGTACACCTGTGGCCGCTTGTCGCAATAGGAATATCGACGTGGCGGGTCTTGGAGCTCGAGGCTCTAAGGAAGGGCAGGGCAATGATGGCTGATTGGATGTTTATGTCACCCCAAAAGAAGAAGAAATGACATGCCATAGATACACATATACATATCACAAATGACGTATGACCACCCGACACATTCAAAACCACAAAAATACACATACAATATACACACTCATACACCACATGCATTTTAAAGGATACGACGGCAAGGGATCGCTGCATAAGGGGGGAGCATGGAAAGGTCCTCCCTCTCTCTCTCTCTTTCCTCCTTAACAAACAATCGTTCAGGGGGATAGGGGTTTTTGGGAAAGGAAACGGTGCATTGGCATACATACCTACATTGTGTCTTCCATAGAGGTATACAGAGGAAATCATTAAAGAAAAAAAACAATGACAGCAATATGTCATTTCAAAGATTTGTTGGATATGTGTCTGGTGACTTCAATGTGAGGCTGACGCTGACGTTGACGTTGATTGTATGTATTTGTACCTAGTTAGTGCCTTTGTACCGCATCATTTGAGGAAGTCGAAGGTTTGGCAGCCCATTTTTTAATCCCTGGAACCAGTCTTTTTACGTAGATCAACCAAAAATGGGTGTTTTTTATTGGAAAGTAACAGAGAGTTAAGGGATACCCGTGCAAACCTTGACTTCTGGTAGGCTCCACTACATTACTTGTTGCTTATTCCTGGTTGATCTACGTAGCAAGTCTGGTTCCAGGGATTAAAAAATGGGCTGCCAAACCTTCGACTTCCTCAAATAATGCGGTACTTTACCTGTACCCGTACCCGTATGCGTACCCCTATTGGACATTTATGTACCACCAACTTGTCTCGAGCACGTGACTTGCGCACCAATAAAGTTGGTCATGGTTGCCAACACCTGCATATAAACACATTAGGTAACCAAGATTTGTAGGTTATTTGGGTTTAAGTAAGTACCCAGGTATGTAATTAAACCTAACACGATTATATATACCTAGGTATATATATATATATATATGGTATATTGAAAAGGTGACGATACCCTACCATACCATACCATACCATACTACGATACACACAAAAAGGCGACAACCATGTCTTCCCACGGGGTTCCCGAGGTGCTAATGAAGAAAGTTGACGATTACGTCGACTCGCTTGCCCCGCAGATTCAGCCCCGCATTACTACAGAACTGGAGGATTTCCAACAGAAGACCATCGATGTCTTGGAGAAACAGGTCATCGATGCCTTTCATTCTCTTTTCGATCGTGACGGTGATGGCCATTCAGGGATTTCGAGAACTCTAGATGATGCAATCCCGAGTCTCTATGGCAGCCAGTCCCTACCTTTCGCCAACGAGATCGCCAGCCTCACAGGCAGCTTCAGCAAGATTGCCGATGAGACAAGCGACGACCTGCGTGACATTTTCAACCTGACTGAAGGCCACGGCAGCTCTGATGGCAGCCGGTCCTTGGGGGGAGGGGACCACTCGGACCACTCCCAGGGGGTTCGGGGTTTCCTCTCCGCTGCCGTGAATGTCGTCCAAGACCATCTGGATAACAACAGCGGCAGCCAAGGGCCGGGCGGCCAGAGACTCGAACTCGACGGCATCCTCGGCGTGCTCAGCAGCAACATCAAGGACGTCTCGCGCAGCCCCGAGGACACAGCGCGCCGCATCAGCCCCGAGATCAAGGACAAGGTCGCCGCCAAGCTGCGCGAGCAGCACGCCCCCATCGCCGAGCAGTTCACCCGCATCGCCCTGGACCACATCAAGCGCTGGCTGCGCGGCAACACGAGCGCCCGCGACCTCGGCGACGGCGCCCGGGGCGAGATCGAGGACCACGTCAAGGACCTGGTGAAGGGCCTCGGCGGTCTGTTCGGGAGTAAGAAGCACCACGGCGAGGGGGGTTCCTCCTCCTCCTCGAGGGGTCTCGACGATCGTGATGGGGAGAGTGGAGGTGGCGGGGGTGAGGGAGAAGGCGGAAGCGGCTTCTCTCGGGTCATCAGCGAGAAGCTGAGTACGGGCCTGGCCAGGGTGCACAGGGAAGTGCGCCTCGAGTTCCGCAAGATCCTCGGCGGCATCGAGAAGCAGCTGTTCGAGCTGCTGCCCGACGACCTGCAGGGCCCGCTCGAGAAGATCCTCGGCGGCAACCCGTTCGATGCGCAGCTCGAGCGCGACGCGGCGCCGAATGCGGATCGCGGGTTCGGGGACGATATCAAGACCAAGCGTGAGTAATTTTTGGAGTCCTTCATTCCCCCTTTTTGGCCTATCTCGGGCCGGCTCGGGAGTCAAATTTCCTGTCATAGTTAAGCGTATGAGTTTGTAGGAGTTCTGACTCCCGAGACACCGGCCCCATGAGTACAAAAAGCTACCTAATGTGGCAATTACTGACTCCCAGCATTGTAGTGGTGAGCAAGATCCGCGGGCTCGTGCGCAAAGTGCAGGACATGCTGCGCGAGGGCATCCTCGGCGTCGTCAACGGCGGACACCGCAAGTTCGAGCGCGAGAGCTGGGTCTTCGTGCAGAACATGGTCGAGCAGAAGGTCCAGAGGTACTTGCCCAAAGTCAAGATCACCGTGCCCGATGACATCGGGAACGAGGGCGTGAGCTTGGGCGAGCCGAAGCCGAGCGCGCCGCAACAGCACGGGGCGAGCGACAATCAGACTACGTTTCCTCCGCCACCGCCTCCACAGCAGTATCAGCAGCAGCAGCCGCATCAAGAGTATAGGCCGGACCAGTACCAGCAGAACCAGCCTTATCAGGAGTACAGGCCTGATCAGTATCAGCCGCCTCAGCAGACGTTTCCGCCTCCACCGGGCCAGCCATATCAACAGGGCCAGGACTATCAGGGGGGCAACCAATGGCATGGCCAGAATCCGTCATACTGATCGATTCTTTCACCTTACCTTAGAGGTATCGTTCCGCCATGTCTAGGCATAACATGACGAGACAATAGCATACAATCCCCTGAAATTATCAATAAATGTCAAGGTTACCTATGGCTTCATGGTCCTGGAGAGCTCTGTTACGAGAGAGCCACGTGATGACTATTTATGAAAGAGGGGGAAGTAGGGACGAGAAAAGGGGGGACACGTTTACGAGAGGTTTTTTTTCGGTTGTTGGGTAAAACTTTCTAGTCTCAGCCACGTATAAGATGTAAAATAAAATAAAAGAATACAGCACAAAACAGGAGAGAGTGGGTAAGAGAGAGAGAAGTAGGGGGAACTAAACAAAATGGATAAGGCAAGGAAAGGGGAAGAAACAAAATATAGCAGACAGCTATTAATTCACAAGTCTTTGACACCTTAACATCGAACCGCTCAGCTCATACAAGGCTAGGTACGAGATATTTGAACACGTACCGCTTGCTTTATTTGAGCACCCTATCTCGCCGCCGTAATCCTAATATGGGATCATAGTTGTATTTCCAGGAATGCGTAGTATTACAGCCAGGTGATATACACATATAGCTTTTCTCCCTAGTAGCTATGTATGTTTCATAGGGAGTGGTATATACCTGTATGATCTACGTATGCGTCTTATATTCATCGAGTGTAGCTACCGTTACTAAGGGGGGTGTCGAAGGAGACTGTGTTATATAACCTACACGAATTCTACCTTAGACTAGTTACAACCATCCATGTTTACGCATATATAACTGTACCATTATGTGTGTATACCCGGCACTGTATACCATGGAATCAAACCCATACGCGCTTGATGCTAGAAACACGTTGCCTCCCCCCATTTCCCCTCTCCCCTCTGCGCCAATGTTGCGTAATGAACTGTTTGAACTGACTAGTTCTAAAAAAAAAAACGAAATCCTTCGTTACCTTTTTACTCTACTCCGCTTCCGCTAAGCTACCACTTTTCAGCAAGGAAATATCAGAAAACAGTCTGCCTAGACATTTGGGTCACATATCTACATTCACCCGGATGACCGATTCCTTACAAAAGAGCCGTTTGGTTCCACCGCAATGCACGCAGTAGACACGATGGTGTATAAACTACATTGTGTGTGGCATGGCCAAGGAAGCTCGAGAACATGAATTATATTACCTACGTACATAGGTTGTCTTCTTGCGTAAACATATTCTCTATTGAAGAACACAAGAACACACTGCTCTAGTGGGTTATTTACGGTCTTGATTTGGGACTCAATGTTTACTTCTTTGTGCGGAAATCTATCTTGCGTATTTGTCTGCTATAGTTCTCATAGCACATATCTACTGATTTTAGGGGGAGACCAAAGAAAATACTGGCTTCAAAGCCATAGTTTGCTATATTATGCTACTAAATGCAGCCTTTTATCTTCACCGAGTCCTCCGTTATGATATTAAGAGTTAGTGGCATAGTGCTGCGAGGTACTCTTGCATATCTCATATACCTAGCCATCGTATCAATCTAGATAAACTCTTTTATCTTGTCGAAAAGTAATTTCTTGTTGACTTTTGTTTTCTTTTCGTAAGATTTACTGTTTCTTCTCTTCCTCCGTTGTTTTATACCACAACTGTGACTAGGGGGAAAACCATCGTTAAATATATGTACGGTAAATCTACCCATTTACGCTACTTAGCCTAGCCTCGGCGGCAGCTCTTTGATTCTCTTAGCTGAGAGGGAAGATCATACTAAGAATAACACCGCAACGAGTTAGTAGCCCCGGGAGGTTAGAGTCGAAAAAAAAAAATCGCGATCCGCAGATCCTAATATCTTGGGGTGGGCAGGGGGAGACACAAACATCCCGTCTATCGCGGGGCCGCCGGGGCCACCACCAGCATCGTCGTCGTTTAGAAAACTTACCTACCTAGCTAGCAAGCAGCCAGCCAGCCAGCCAGCTAGCCCGACCTCGGGTAAAAGAGAGCAGAAATCGAATTCTTTTTGTTTCACATTAACATGTTTGGGTTTGTCTCCCACGATAGTATACCCAGTTCCCTTGCTCAATTTGAACCCACAACCACAGAGATAACGTTACCGTTCAAGAGAAGTTACTTAACCATTGAGAGGAAGGTATGAGTTCTTTTGGCGCCCAACGACGATACTCATGGTATGATATGATATGAGATGAGATGGAGAGACAATGTCTCCCATGTTCACCACATTCCAGATAGATCGGCCCCGTTCGGTCCGTTGTTCGGGGATTTCGTCCGGGGAACGTTGCCAACCATCTTATACAAACCAGTAAGAAGCTGGTCTAATGAGATGGCGTGATTTGACAGCTGGGCTCGTCCGGCTCTTTTGGGTGAAGATGAGCTATCGATGATCACGGATCTTTCTATCTGCTGCCGCTGCCCCCTAGACAGGGTCGGCCGCTAGCACATTAATAGTAATCAGACATCACCAACACCGTGAACTGGAGCTACCAGCCCAACTGACCATGGATGAAACTGCCTATTTCAACGCGGCGTGTTGCTTAGCCGCCTTCTCGTCTGCCGTGTGTTGCTTTAGTCATGGTTTTAGTCACCGAGATGGTAGCCGCGTTATCACTTGCCTGATTAAGGACGACTAGCCTCTTCTCTCATTTGCCCGAGCCACTTGGTGTCCGTCCAGTTGGTTCTCGTTAGTAAGCTAGGTCTATGCATGATGCCAGACTTTGCAGTATCAAGCATATCCACCCCGACAGAGCTGTTTCGAAACACAGTTGGGGTCCCCATGGCATGTGCTCAATGTGCATAGCCCCTGACATATCATAAGGCTATCTATCATTCACTTGCATCTTTCAACCGGCTCGGTGTGGGGGATTCCTGGGAGAAATAGCTGCCGAAAAAATTGCCACGAACCGGATGATAGACCTCATACGCCCATTCATAGCTGAGCAACCTGGATGGCCTGCATATCTCGGTGCAACTCCCACTCTATATCCTCACGATGATAGGATTGTAACCACCGGAATCTTCAGCTTTCGTTTCCTCTTATGGGGAGCTGCGGTTACAAGACTAGTATAATCGAATCTTTGCTACTCCGTCAACGGATGTGATTTCCCCTGCAGATATATCTTGGAACACCATGTCTCGGGCTCTCCGCTGCAGAAATACCCCTAGTCAGGATTGCTTGAAGGGTTGCAACTTGGTTTGCGATAGAGGGGCGCTGTAGGTACTAAATAGATCGGTGTCCACGAGGTTTCATTTTCTTTATCAGTCCACATGGCAGATCGAGACGTCGACCAGGTTATGAAAACCCGTGAACGACATGTCGGCAGCAAAGCCGGGAAATTTCCACGTTCAACGACGACAAGACCCTTGAAGAATTTGGCTGCGACCATGTTGTCGGGTTGTGGGGATGAGAAAAACCGCATTGCATCGGCCATAACCCCGTTTCAGGTTGTCCCAGCCCGCCTGGCGTCGCTGTCATCACGCGCGGAGGTAGGAATACCACGGGTATGCATGTCGTTATAGGGTTGTCCGAGTGGCCACGAACAATAGCGCATCATATAATGGAAAAACTCAAAACTATCATAAAGAAGCATAGAAGCACCATGAGGGATATAGCAATCTGCTTGACGCGTCATAGCCACAGGCACGAGCTTGGTGGCATGTGGATAACCACCCAAACCAAAAGCTTGGCTTCCGGGAGGTGGAGGAGAGGAGCGGAGACGGGCCAACGTTACCAGGCCTAGAGACGTGAAGCGGGAATCAAGACTTCTCCGTAGTGGACGCTTGACGGACTGTCGGCCTCATTAGATCCCTTGAGCTAAAGATATTTGGGTTGGATTCAGATTCAGATTGAGATTCAGATACAAATTTAGATCCAGGTGTAAGAAAATAGTGAGTGTATGGACATGAACATGATCTGATCTGATTCCTCAAAGCGATAAGCGGTAACCGGAAACCAAAAGAAGAAAGACAGGAGGTTTTAGATGTGTATAGTCGTGGTGAAATTTGATACCCAGACGACGGAACTAGGCTGATTGGAGAATACCTAAAGGTATTAGCAAAGCCGCTTTGGGCAGTCAGCTATGAAGTAGAAATTGTAGATAGTATGTAGAGGGAAGTATGGCCGGTAGTGTAAGCCGCAAAGGTGAAGGAGAGCCGAAGTGCTAACCAACATCGGGAAGATCTTCCAACCGTGCCACGCCCGAGTTGGATTGGGGGACCCTCCGCAACGTTTGATGAACTCAGCGTTCCAGTGTTAAAAAAAGGCAACATAATCTAACAAACCCATCCTTCTTCTTTTTTTTCATCGTACAAGCGTCAAGGATTTTAACAATCCGCAACGCATTGACACCACGCACGGGTTTCCGGGGCGATCAGGGGGAGGGGGTGAGAGGGAAGGGGAAAAAGAAGAAGGACGCGCCAAGAGATGTGTTTGATCTCTCTTTCTCACTCTCTCTCCCCTCCTTCACATTAGATTTACATAGTACGGAGTAGATGGGTGGTATAATGACAAAGATAGGACGATGAAGGACGAAGGACGATAGGTATGCAGAGTGGTCAATTCTCGGGCGCAAAGCTCGCGGGCGGAGGGTCGCGAGCCTGCCTTGCCTCGTCGATCGTGTCGCATTCCGCCAGTCCACCCGCAGCCTCACGACGGATAAAGAAGGTAACTATGGATCACCCCGGCCGAACAGAGGCCTAGAGAGGCAGGAAGGCTGCAGAGCAGGATTTAAAAAATAGGGGTGGGGAGATGGAGAGAGAGAGAGAAAGAGATGGGGAAGGGAGACAGGGAAAGGAAGTAAGATGAAGCTTTCTTCTTCTTCTTTTTCCTTTTTTTCTATTTGCTTCTTCTCTTTCGTTCCTTTTCTTTACTAATACCAATGTTAACTACTGTAAATAGTAGGTAGAAGTTGAAGAACGAGGGGAGACAGAAAGAGACGAGGGGGGTAAGCGAGGGGCAGTGAAAGAAACAAGACAAGACAAGACAAGACAAGAACTTGTCGTTCGCGAGCCTTGGTTTGTGGAGTAGGTAAAACAGATGTAATAATAAAACGTCGGATTATGTCGTGAAGAAGCTGCTTGATAAGGAAGGTCGACAAGAGGGAGGGTTTGTGGTTGGCGACAACGATCGGAAGAGATAGTGTCGCACATTGCAAATCACCGGCTTGCCGAGTAATAGACCAGATCCTGGTCCCTGCGTCTTGCTTCTTACCCTATACAGAAATATGGATCTCTTTCCTCTTACACTATAGGTACACAACATTACACACGCTAAGCCCATACGGAATATTCCGTACATCAATCAATCAATCAATCCAGTCAATCAATTAATACACCGGACAATGTTTATTTGGATATGTGCAACAGTATACACCTATGTACATAACTTTGAAGAATGCAGTGCTCTTTAGGCTGCCAACAGACTTTATTACTTACATACCCAAAGGCAATAAATATGCATTCCAATTGTACCCGTATATGTATCTACCCACTCTCACTCTCGCTCCAGCCCTGCAGCTCTTACACTACACTACACTACATTACATACAAAAGATACATATGTACTCCCGTACATACTACAATGACAAAGCTGGGTCTTACCGATTATTAATCAAAACACAATCAATGTTGTATGTATGTAATTTCCATCAACATTAGACAGAGTCCTAGGTTATGTACGAAGTAGATAGGATTTTGAATAAAAATATAAAGACAACACATTAAAAAAAGAAAAAAAAAACGTTAAATCCTCACCATCACACAAACACGTAACCCTATACCGATAGATGGAACGGATGACTGCAGGGCATCGGGCACTAGAATTGTTCTGGAAGGCATTTAGGCATTGTCAGATCTATTCTAAGTAAAAAGACTCGTCGGGCGATCTCTTTCGTCTATCTACGTATCTTATTTTTTTTTTCTGACGTAGATCACCTTTTAGAAACACCAACAGCGAATCAGGCTACGTCACACACGATAGTACGTTATGTATATACATAATTTAGTTAGAAGGGAGCAAAAAGAGACGAATGAGAAAACAAAACCACTAAAAAAAAGGAAAAAAAAGAAGACGATGAAGAAAGAAGATTGACGATTGCATGTCTTCTCCGCACAGAATTCCGTCATAGAAGACCTATCGGCAGGGCGGCAATTAGGCGATGGCGAATAGTTTGCTAATCTGATCCTGGAGGAGGCGAAAAAGGGTACGTTCCTTGGCTTTGCCGACTCATGCAAGGAGGGGGGACGAGGCTTATCGTTTGAAAGCTGCGCAATTCCCTTTCCCGGATCCTTCGCTCTTTTGTCTCGTTGTCTTGTCACCCTCTCAGCTGAGCACCAAGTTTCAGCTGAAACGTACCAACATCTAACAAGCCTATCTTTCCGAACGAGACAGCTCCCGGTGTCCCCGCATGATTACTGATTGTCGATAAACCAGGGCTGGTGGTCAAGTGGTGGTGAAGCGGAACTGCTGAAAGCACTGAAGTAAAAGTAACGGCAGCGGAGAGAGGTTGGGCAAACGGAGTCCCCCCTCCCCTCCCCCCCTCAAAAAAAGCTGCCAAGGTACTCCCCGTTTGGAGTTTTTAGTAACGGGCTTTTTTCATTTGTGACTGTTGTCATTCGTGTGACTGGTCAGAGACTCGTCATCCGAACCACGCTAGGTTGATGGATGGGTTGCATGGCAAGCATGGCTCGATGAAAGATCATCAGAGCTAGAGCAGGAGCGTGTGCGGTATTGGCTGGTCGCGCGTCTTTTACCCTGTCCATCCTTGTCCACCCTTGTCCAACCTGCCCAACCCTGTCTCCCTTGTCCCACCCCGAAGCCTCCCCTCGCCCACTTTTTCGCTTGTTCGCAAAAGCTTCCATCGTTTTTCTCGAAGCCTTCGAAGCTTTCCAAGCCGGCCAGAAGCCTGTAGGGCGGGAGCCGTGCAGGGGATGACCTGGAAACCTGAGCCAGCGCTAGGAGCCAGTAATCTTTGTGCTGGCCTTTTCCTGAAGTTTGTTCGTTTTAGCTGGCGCTGCTTACGATGCACACACATGGCGTTATAATCATGGATAAGCAGGGTACTGAGTCGTTGCCAGGCTTTCTACTGGGTGGAACGTCCCGTTCTGCCTGCCATCCCGTCACAGAAGGGTTCCCTTTCGCCTTGCCAATTACCTTCAGGCCAATCACAAGGGTACTCTATCGGCATAGACATCTTAGGTGTCTGTATTACAAACCTACCTACATCTACACTACATTACATTACATTACATACCTACACCTCACCTACCTACCAACCAACTCAAGGATATCAGTAATGACCTATGCATTTCGATTTGTTCTAAAGAAAGAAAGAAAAAAAAACAAAAACAAAGATGTCCATGCCTAGTGTCTCGCACGGATCCAAGAAAAAAAATAAGTCGGTGCCAAATGGTCCAAATCGTGCTAAGTTTACAATCTTGGGTCTCTTATAATTGTCCTCCGTGCCCTTGCCCACTCTTCTCCCCCCTTGTTATCCACTCTATGTTTGCAGATGTATACCTAGATTTTATGTACTGTACATACTCCGTACGTGGGTAAGAAGTAGATATGTAAGTATGTACTAGGTAGCGTAAGTATAGGCCCTATCTATACCGCCTATCGCGCCTCCTCCTACCCAGACATGAGAAATCGCAGGACGACATCGATAATAATAATGGTAAGTCGAGGGCTGGGCAACAACAATCAGTGCTCCGTCGGGAAGGTACCTAATGCCATTGCACCTTGTTTCTCTATACCGGTTATTACTAGTTTGGCTATTATACATTACCAACCTTGCTTTTATCTGTCAATAGGGAAATGATTGGTGTCAACTCTATATAGAGAGTAGGTTTGGTAGGCACCTGATACGGAATCTCTACACTACGTACAGCGTATATGTATAGAACTTAAATAAAGGTACGGATGTTAGGTATATTAGGTAGTTATTTACGTATGTACCTAACATACATATGTGCACGTACACAAAGTTATTTATGGAAAATAAGAGAAAGGGAAGGGAAGAGAAGTGAGGGAGAAAACGATAGCCGTGAATAGAGATAGAAAAAAAAAGAGAGAGGTAGGTAAGATCAGATCAGATCAGAGCCAAATTACCTTTACGTACTTCCAAATCATGTCCTAGGGAATGGAATGTTCAGCTGTTATCTGTGCTCTTTTGTTTTTCTGCTTTATTTTGTTGTTGGGAATAGATATACATAGTATACAACATACTACACTACAAATTATAGTGTATTGCATACTGGGATACGGAGTGATATATGTACAGTACACTTGCATAGCACCCATACCCATACCCATACCCATGCCCTTTCATATACCCTTTCATACCTACATACATTACCCACCTAGGAGCTTGCACTAGAATATACAAGGTAGGCACGTTCAGGTATTGTGCAAGACCTCTCACGTTATGTACTATACACAAAAAAAAGTAGTGAAGAGGAAGAAAGATACTTTTCAAGCTTTCTCTTATGCCACTAAAAAGGGTAAAAAATAAAATAAAAAAAAAGACGAGACTAAAGCTACCAGCATTTTACTGGTCGCGCGCCCCGAATTAATCAGAAACACAGAAAACCTTCTGGTCACCTTCTTTTTCTTCCAATCCTTCTATTCCGTCACCCGTAATTCCGTACATCTCTTGGAGATCTACATCCTCTTTCGACAGGTTTTTTTTTTTTTTTCTTTTCCCTTGTCTTCTTTTTTAGGACTCGATAACTCGTGTTCCACTCTCATTGTACCGGGTCTTCTCCGTTTCTCGCTGACACACGCTACAGCACTTCATTACTTGATTGCTACCTACACTTCGAAAAATACACACGTTCCCATACTTTTTTTTCGCATTTGCACTTGCACTTCCACTTCGCATCCATCTTCATCATCCACTTCACGTTGGGAGGGGAATTTCGAATACTTACCTGCCACCACACCTTCATCCGCTTTTTTTTGTTGTTTTTTTCTTATTTTATTTTTTATTTATTTTTTGTTATTTCCATAGTTGTACATATACATACACACTCTCCCAACCACTCCTCGACGGTCATCTTATATGTTTTGGATCCTTTCAATTCTGTTCTTGTCGAAACCTACGCATTTTCATTGATTCGAAAGAAAACCAAAACCAAAATATAAAAAAAAAATACAAAAGAACACATAGATACATAACTAAACCTACATATATACATACCTCAGCCTCTCCGATCACAACCGACAAGCAAAAAGGCAAGTACTAGCAGCACCGCTACTGCCACTACTACTACCACCACCACACTACCAATACGTTCGGGGGGGGGGGGGGGGGGGGGGGGGGGGGGGGGGGGGGGGGGGGGGGGGGGGGGGGGGGGGGGGGGGGGGGGGGGGGGGGGGGGGGGGGGGGGG
>MU394063.1:643238-767538 GCA_022578605.1 Camillea tinctor | reverse complement strand
AATATAAAACTATTAACTTAAATATAATATTATAAATAAAAATTTATTTATTAATTAAAATATTTTTATTAAAATTTACTTTATAATAATAAATAATTTTTTTAATTTAAGTTGTTAATTTTTAATAAAAAGCGTTAAATTTTATTTATTTTTAACAAAAAGCGTAAAATGCAGCTAATTTACTTAAAAAAATGTCGTTTTTAATTTATTTTTTAATTAAAAAAGTTTAAATTAAAAGATTTATTTAATAATAATAAAATAAAACTTTTATAACTATGTTAAAGTTAAACTTACTGCATTATATAATGCAAAATATAGCAATATAAAATAATATTATAAATATGTAAAAAAATAAAAAAATATAACTTTAAATATATAGTTACGCTACATATTAAATATTGTTATTTTTTTATTTTATTTACTAATGTTAATATTAGTTTTTATTTTATTTATATAAAGTGCTATGTATTTTTTAATATATAGTGATTGCATTATACGCTAAAGCCGTTATACCTTTAATAATTAACCTTTTAGCTTTTATACGTTAAAATAAAAATGGCTTAATAATTTAATATTAATAAAAAAGTTTATTAAGCCTTAAACGTAATAAAATTAAGTAAATTAATAGTTATATAATAAAGATAAAAAGTACTTATATACCTTATATATAAATAAATTGCGCTTTTTTACATAACTTTAATTAAATAGTTTTTTTTAAACATAAATATATAACCTTTTTTTATACTTAACTATTGCTTTTTATTTTTTTAATACGTATATTTATTAACATAAATAAAATAAATAAAATAAATAAAATAAATAAAATAAATAAAATAAATAAAATAAATAAAATAAATAAAATAAATAAAATAAATAAAATAAATGAAATAAATAAAATAATTTGTAATAACTTTATTATAAAAAAATAAAGTAAGTATTAATTATATTATAAGTAATAATTAAAGGCTTTATAGCCTTAATTATTTTATATGGCTTTAATTATTTTAAAAAACTATAAAAAGGTTAATAACGCTTTTAACTTTTTAACTAAATAGTTCCCTTATAAAAAACACTTAAATACACTAGTTTTTAACTTTTTTATTTATTATTATATTATTTCCTTTTATTTTATATATACGTACATATGCTTAAAAGCATATTTACATTATTAATGTTTTATTAAAAAATAAATAAAAATAAAGTTAATTTAAAAAGTGTGTATATATAAGTAAATTAAAAAGCGCCGGTAAGCCTGCTATTAAGCAATGCTTTTTATTGAAAAAAGTTATAACTAAGTGTAATTAAAGGTATAATTGCTATATATTAAATTTTATTATTAACTTAACTATATATTAAATTTTATCATTAATTTTTATATATTAAATTTTATCGTTAACTTAGCTATATACCAGATTTTATTGCTAACTTAGCTATATTAAATTCCATCGCTAACTTCTATATATTAAATTTCATTATTAACTTAGCCATATAAGTAGTGTATGTAGTTAAAGGTAGCTAAAGGTGGCTAAGGGTGGCTAAGGGTGGTTAAGGGTGGTTAAAAAGAATATGTAGGTTAACGTAGCGCTATAACTAATAAAAAGCAATATTTAATAACTAATTAAAAAAAGTTTTTAAATAAATTAATTAAAGCATAAAGATTTAATTAATTAAAGTAAAAAAAATAAGTAAAATTTTTTTTTTACATGTAAAATAATAAACCTTTTTAATAAAAAGTAAAAAAATTATAAAAAGCAACTTATTATTTTAAAATAAATATAAAAGTTTAAAAATTAATTAATTAGTTTAATTTAATAATAAAATAATATTAATTAAAATTATATTAAAATAAAGTTAATAATTATTAATTATATTATAAATGATAATTAAAGGCTTTATAGCCTTAATTATTTCATATAACTTTAATTATTTTAAAAGACTATAAAAAAGTTACTAACATTTTTTAACCTTTTAACTAAATAGTTTCCAACTTTTTATTATTTTTTTTGCTTTTAATATTAAGTATTATTAAATAAGTCGTAAAAGTGCTTAATAATGTAATATAACTTTAAACATTATTAAGTAATTTATAAAAATATATAATAATATAATAAAATATAATGTAATTTATAATAATTATATAAAGTATTAAATAAAGTATAATAAAAAACTAAAAATTAAAATATTTAAAACTATAGCGGTTATATAGTTAAAAACAACATAATAGTTAATTATTTAAATAATTTAAAATTAAAAAATAATTTTTAAACTTTAAACATATTATATAACATATATAACCAGCACTTTATTAAAAGTTTACCTATTTAATTTATATTTTTAAATAAAGTTTTAAGTTAAACCCGCTATTAAGTTAATAAAAATTATAAAAAAAATACTTATATATACCTATATCACAATGGGGGTTTAGGCACCTAGGTACGACCAAGAACTGAATGTATTTCAAAGATAATAGCTAACGAACTTGAACTAATGGCAGCTATAAGGGTTTATATAGACGGCTGACTAGCCATGCCACGTACAGGGTCAGGGACTAGCCCCTGCCATGACAACCTAGGTAACAGTGACATTCATGGTTGTAGGTTAGTCAGTTCCTTGCACAGTAACGTATTGATTACCTAAGCACTTGCTTGGTCCCTCGTGACAGTACGTATATTGGATGTTCTGTTGGTGATCTTAGAACAGGTTATAAATACAGCGCGCATCCGGTTTTTCTTTGGTCCATGGTACATACCTTAAGCTTCTACTCCGCACTAGGCATCATGCCAGCGGCCATACAAAGCCACTCTGTTTGTCAACCACTAATCATTATAGTAGACGGCTGTCAGCTATGTACGCAGTGCTTTCTCAATCTTGCCTTATAGAAGCTCAAATTTTAATACCACATCCCCTTTAGCTGACCTAATGGACTACTACAGTAGCTATCCCTCAAGTTAAAATCGAGTTTACAAGTAATATAAGAGGTAAATCACAGATACCTAAGTGTATACACCTAGCCAACACAAAAACCTAGTAAGTAGCCTTTTTAAATGAGGTCAATAATGTCACAACAAAGGGGTCACTGTTGCCGACCGTGGCCAACCTAACCATATATACCACCATAAGTATCCTAACTATTACGTCAGGATGACTCAGCAGGCCCTAGATGTATTAGTTCTCCTTTTTGGGTTCACTATCCTTTCCTCTCTTTCACACACACACACACACATACACATTTCGCTTGATAGCTCAATAGATCACATTGAGCCTTGAGCCCTCGTGTGTGTGTCCTAGGGGGTTATCCCCCACACTAGCAGTCGGCTCTGAAATTCTGATATCTTTTTGTGGGATAGTGTGGGGGTGTGGCGTGAAGAGCCACTGTGGCTCATACTGTGGCCTGGTATGCGTACATATATAGGTAGGTAGTTACTCTAGCTTATAATCACATTAGCTGATCCAAGATAATCCATACCAATTACTATCCATCCTAGACTATCTGTCATACACCTGATCAATAGTTAATTTTTAAAAAATTATTTATTTCAATTAATTAATATGAAAAAGAAAATTAAATAAAAACATTTAAATTTTTACATATTTTACGTAAGTTTTAATTAATTAATTTCATTTTAAGGTAGGTCGCTTTAGTTGATATTATTCCACCACTGGACTAAACTAACTAACTAATTTCCGAACGCTGTGTCTACCTGACCAAGCGAGGGTATATCCCCCTAGCTTCATACATCAGAGGGATATACAATGCGAGCAATATTCTTTCTTTCATGGCTGCACCTTGGCCGTGCCCACTTGGAAACCCATGCTGTAATGAACTCCGTTGACTGCAGTGAGAGCAACCTTACTCTTCTCCTGAAACACCATAACAATATCCGACCCCCCGAACTGGAAGTAGGAAATTTCTTCCCCTTTGCGCAGCGAAACCCCCTTCTCGGCCGTCACGATTACCGAAGAGACCTGGGCCATCCCAATAGGAAGGACCGCAACCAGGCCGATGGGTGAATCAATGACGATCAAACCACGTGTTTGTACAAATTGGTATCCAGGGTTGTCCGGGGCATCTACGCTTCGATGAGCTACAAGATGACCATCCCCGCCTTCTTCGTCTTGACAAACGGTAACAGTCTCCAGGTAGGCTTGGCCCTCGATGACCCGGGCTTCAAGCACACGGCCAGGCACGGGCGTGTGCTGGCGATGGTAGTCGAACGTGTTCAGGAACGAATGGGTAAAGACTCCGCCATGGAACTCATGAGCATAGCGGCTGCCCTGGAGAAGCTCCATGATGTTCCACTGGATGCCCTTTAGGTTCACGTTAGAATACGAATCCACGGGCCAGTACCCGCTGAATGTGCAGTCCGCCGGGCTGACTATACATGTCGGGTCTGTGAGCCCATATATGGTTCGGTAGCCCGGCTTGAAGTCACGTGCGAAGAACTGGTTGAACGTCTTCCAGCCACCTCTAGGCTTGATGTAGTTGTCCAGTTTATACGAGGGTGTACTGGCGAATGTCTTCAGTGTCTCCTCAGTTAGGGATTCGGGCTGGTCAAGGAACTTGCCCATCTCCTTGGCGTACTCGACGAGCCAGCGAGAGACCCATGACAACGGAATTTTGTCAGGCTGAATAGGGGTTTGCTGTTCGGAAAATGGTGGTTGGTTGAAGATGAAATAAAATATGACGAGGTGATAGTAGACATCTTTGCCATCGAACTGCTCCTGTGGTACCCACTTGAGCAGCTTGTCGGCGTAGGAGAAGAAGCTTGTCGCATCAATGATATTAAGGATCTTCATTTCCTTTATATTGAACGACAGAGCCTTGGCCACAGAGTCGTCAAAGTCTCTTTTCAGCCCGTTGTCATTGATGTAGTTTATAAGATCCTGGACGATCTTGGATTGGACTGGCTCTGAGGTGGCTGCAAGGGTGATATCCATGGTTGTGAATGAGTTATGGAGTATATGAGCTGATTGAGATGGAATGAATACTCTGCTAGTTGCGTCTAGATTATTGCTGTTAATGAGGGACTGGCAGATCATAGACTGCCCTCAAGTTGGGGGAAAAACCATTCCTTTTGTAGTCAATCGTCTAAAGGACGTCCATAGAGGGTATTACTAAGTTCATATTGACTTTCAGATCACGATCTCGCGTCCTGTGGTGACCCACTACTGTCCCCGGGACTCAGTTTCACTATCACGTCACAATCAGCCACCCACATATACGGAGGCCATACACTTATACCAATGAGTCTCACAAATAACTGCCAGATGTTGGAATATGGGGTTACCACCCCACTCTACGGCAATACACTTCATCCTTTCCCTCACCTATCGTCTCACTCCAATACCGGACAGGAATTCCTAAGCCAGCGTTTAGCTAACCAAAATATTGTACAGCTTTGTAGACAGATCGATGTCATGGAATGTCGAGCAGCCGACCTGTCTGTTCAGCTCGCCCCGAACGTCTTTCTTATCCTAGAATAGGAGGTTGCGCTAAACTAGCGCATGTCGTTAAGGTGAGTCTACGAAAAAGGTAGCCAGTGTCTTTGGAAGTAGCAGTCCATGGGAGCTCGTCTTGATGATCGCGGAAAGACTTGTTTCTAATTTATAGCTTGTGACCTCACTAGCCCGTTGCCTTCTTTTTACTATATATCCCTCTACTAATAAATAGTATGTGAATTTGCCATAGACGACGCACAAATACGTACGATCGTCATTACTGGTCTCATACAAACTATCGGATCGGCAATCCATAAGTCTGCATAGCGAACTGCACTACGTTAAGCAAGGCCGCATGTTCAACACTTACATTCTGGCGAATACATTACCCTCGCATTATTGATAGTATCAACACATACTATGCTAAACCTAGGTATTATAATATTCTTCATTTTTGAAGGTTTAACACTATTAATGAACTGGGAATAGAGGAGACCTCCTGCCACGCTTTGTTTCATGAGTGTCTAAAGGGTTAAATGTCTTAGTTTACCGCGCTTAGCTACCATGCTATTTAATTTAAAAAAAAAGGTGATAAAAATATGCAAATAAAAAAAAACCTTTTATATATAATTAACTGCTTAAACAATTATTTTAAAATTTATATAAATAAGCCTACCTGATTTTAATTAAATGTTATAACTTTAAATTAAAATAAAAGTATTAACACCGTTAAAAAAGCCGAACGACCCCTGTGTAAGAGCTCACCTAAGCTCGTCATTCACAATTAAGTAGTATTCAAGAAAGGTATTCCTTAGTGGCATGCGAATTAGTTATGTCACGATAGAGTGGTAGCAAATTTATAACAACCTGCTGTTGGAGAAAGACAAGGCCCTGGCTGCAACAGCTGTACTTCTGCATGAGACTAACACCGAGTTGCTTCGGGAGCATACAACAACGGTCAGCGGCAAAGAACAGTCTGAGAGTCATAGACTTGCGCATGAGGGCCAAGTGCCATCTGACGGCAACGATGAGAGCGAGCACAATAACAACAGGAGAATGTCAAACCTGAGGTAACGGGACTATTCTTCACTGTTTCAGCCTCGCAGATGGCCATCATATAACATAAGATAGAGAACTGAACAGGCCGTTAATTAGTAATTTCACTACACGTGAAAATGGACAAGGGACAGTGGTAACATTGGAAGCTTGCAATGATTCATCATGCTTCCTTATCTCTTACATTTTCCTCGCTGCTGTCTGAAACGCACTCAATATTCAGTGGAATCATCCACCTAGAGCAATTACAATGTCATCGAGGGTCATTGTTAGGGGTTAAAAAGGAACAAAGAAGAGATATTTATATATAGGTAATAGTAATATTTATAGTTATAATTAGTTTTTTACACAATAACGTATTAATTACTTAAGTACTTATACTTAATATTTGCTTAGTTTTTTATAATAGTTTGTTATGTTTAAATACTTTTATTTTAATTAAAAGTTATTAATATTGATTATATAAATTATAAAACTTATAAAAACTATAAAAATAAAAAACTATAAAAATAAAAAACTACAAAAATAAAAAACTATAAAAGTTATTACGACTTTTTACTGCAACTTTTTATTATATTATCGTTAATTATTAATTTATTTAAAAATAATATATTTAATTACTAATTTAGCTTAATGTTTTACTATTAGCTTTAACTATACTATTATTAATGTATATAAATAAAAAATTTTTATAATAAATAAAAACAGTATTTTTTAAAATAAAGAAAATATATTAAAATATTAAAGTTTATTTTTATTTTATAACACTTAATATTTACTTAATAACATAGGAAATTAACATTTATATTACATATATTTTAAATTATTAAACACGTTTAATATATTTAAAATAGCTTTTTTATTAAATAACTTTAAATTTAATAATAAAGTTAAATAAATAATAACATTATTTATTAAATAACTATTTAATAGCAATTAGCTAATAATTTTTAAAATATTAATTAAAAATAAAGCAAATAATAACTTTAATATATTAATTGCAGCTATTTATAATAATTAGTAATTAGTTAATAAAATATTATACTTTTTTTATAATAAAAAATATAGTTATAAATTAAAAACGAAAATTAAAAATATAAAAAAAAAACTATTAACGTAAAAATATTAAAATTGCGCAATTAAAAAATAAAATTAACGGTTTTTATTAAAAATTATTAAAAGTTTATAAAAAAATTTAAAGCTTATAAATCGCTAAAATAGCAATTAATAAAAAAAAAAGCTAAATAAAAAATAAAAAATTTTAAAATATTTAACAAAAAAAAATATTAAAAAGTAATAAATGCAATTTAAAGCATAAAAAATAAAATATTAACTAAAAATTTATATCGAAAATAATATGTATAAAATAAGTTATAATTAAGTTTTATATATTATATTACGCTTTTTTAATATAATTTGCTTAACAATTAAACTTTATTTAACGTTTATTTATAAAAACTTATAAAATTAAACTTTATAAGCATAGTTATTAATATAGCACTTATTTAGTTTTTTTTAAAAAAACATATAATATAATAAACAAAATAAGTTAAGCGTTTTAAAAAATAAATAACTTATTTTAAACTAATAAACTTTTTAGCATATTTTTATTAAATTTTATAAAGTTATTAAGTAATTTTAAAATAAATAAATATGCAAAAATCGCACGTTTTAAAAGAAAAGGTTTTAATAAAATTATAAATAGTATTAATTAGTATATATTTAAAGCCGTTTTTTAACAATTTTAATATGTAGGTAAATTTGTTTTATTTACTATTAAAAAGCATTTTAATTTTAAAACATTAAAAAAATAAAATAAAAAATAAAAAAAAGCTTTATAATTGCACTTACTTATTAAAAAACAAAAAACAATAACTTATTTAAAAACTAATAATAATAATAAAAAAAAAGCTAAACTTAATAATTAAAAAGTAACTTTATAAATTTAAACTTTATAAATTTAAAACGTTTATTAGCTATAAAAAAAATAAACAAATTAAAAAGAACTTTTATTTATATTATAAAAAAATTAGCTATAATAAGTATAAATATTTTAAAAAAGCAACATATATGCAATAAAATTTAACTTAATAATATTTAATAAATTTACAATTTTAAAAACTTATATTAGCGCTATTAATAAATAATTTATTTTTTAAACAATAGTAATAATAATAACAATAATAGCATTAATAGCAATTATAACAATAATAATAAAGCAATAAAAATAAATTAAAGTTTATAATAAATAAAATGCAATTTAAACTTACTTTATTATAATAATTATTTTTTAATTATATATAAAAAATAATAATAAAAAAACTTAAAAAACTAAGTTTTAACGAAAATTACAATTAAAATAAAAAAAAATGTATTAAGTATTTTTTACTTAAATTTATTAAATGTAAAAATTTTTTTATTAATATTTTTATTTAAAATAAGTTAAAAAAGTAAGTTTTTTAAAATAAACTTACTTTTAAATTTAAAATACTTTATATTTACGTTTATAAACGCTTTTTTATAGTAAATTACTGCTTATAATAGTTTAAACTTTTTTTATATAAAAAATTACAATTAATAAATAAAGTAAATTATAAAATAATTACTAGTTTTATTATAATAATAATTAATATTAAAAGTTATAAAAAAACTTTATTATATTACTTAACAATATTAAATTTTAAAACATTAATAATAATTAGCTTACTATAATTAAAACGTTATAATTTATATATAAATTAAAATATAAATTTTATTATATTTAACTTAAAATATTATATGTATAATTATAATAAATATAAACGCGTTTAAATATATAAAAATACAAAATAGCTAAATTTTTTAAGCAATAAGCAACTAGTTAAAAATTAATATAAAAAAATTAAAAATATTACTTTTAATAATGCTAAAGTTAAAATACTTTTTATAACTTTATTTATTTAGTTTTATAAATGAAAAAAAGTTATTATTTTTTACGTTTTTTTTAAAAAATTAAAACTTGCATAAATAAATTTACTTAAATTAAAACCATTTTTATTAAAAAAATATAAGCTTTAAAAAATTTTAATAAGTAAAAAAATAATAATAAATAAAAAGCAAAATTAAACTTTTAATATTATAAATTTATTAATAATTTATATAACTATTATTTTTTAAATAAAATTATATAAAAAAACATTAATAAATATTTAAATATAAAAGTTTTTATATTAGTTAAAAACATTAAAAAACCCTTTTAAAAAACTATTATAACTTTATCGATATTTTTTTACTTTTAAAGTTAAAAATGTTATTATTAAAGCAATTTTATAACTATAAAATTAAAATAAAATTAAAAAAAAATATTAAATTTACATATATAGCTTATATTTTAATAAAAATTAAAAGTTATAAAAAATATTTAAATAATAATTTAAAAAAAAGTTTTATTTAACTATTTAAGTTTTTTATTATAATATTTTTATTATTAGCATATAAGTTAAAAAATAGCATTTAAATTTACATAAACTATTAAAAGCTAAATAATATAATAGTTAAAAATAAATACTTGCTTTTATTAATTAAAAAAACATTAAACATATTAAATAGTTTAAAATATTTTATAAAGCTTAATATTATTGCTGCTTTTAATTACATTAAAATTATAAAAAATAACAAGTAAAAAACAGTTTTTATTATAAAGTTTAAGCTTTATAAAAACTTAACTATACTTTTTAAACTTTATAATATATTAAGCATTTTTTAATACTATATTAATAACTTATTATATAAATTTTTAAATAAGTTTATTTTTACTTATTTAAATAATATTTTAATTTACTTAAAGTTTTTAAAAAAAAATATAAAAAATATATACGTAAAGTTTTTAAAACGTTAAAAAATATAAAGTTATAAATTAATATAAATAAATATAAATTTTAGCTTAATTATTACATAAAATAGTTTATAAATAAACTTAAAAGAATTTTGCGCGTTAAAAAAATAAAAATACTTTTAAGTTAAAAAAAACTTATAAAAGTTTTTAAAGTTTATTAATTTTTATAAACGCTTTATTAAAAATTTTTTAAGTATTATTAAGTTAATAATTTATTTTTTTAAATTAATTACATTATAACATTTTAACGCTACATGTAAAAAAGCATTTAACGCGCTTAAAAGCTTATTTTAACTTTTATAAACGCATTATAATTAAAATAAACGCATTAAATTAAGTATTAAAAAATATTTTATTTTAATATAATAAAAACGGCATTTTATATTTAATAGCGTTTTTTTATTAAAGCATATAACGGCTAAATTTAACTATAAAATTTATAATAAAAAGTTATTAATAATTATTAAAGCTTTTAAAAAATTTAAATTTAAATTATATAGTTTAAATAAATTAATTAAAATATTTTTTAACTATAAAAACTTTAAATACTTTATAATAACGAAATAATTAATATAAAAACAAGCTAAATAATTTAAAATTATTTATTAGTTAAATATAAAGGCTATAAAGCTAAATGCGTTAAGTTAAAAGCTAAAAAATTATTTTAAAAAAAAAACAATGTAATTAACGCAAAAATTATATTGCGCATATAATAACTACTACTTAATATAATTTTACTTTTAAATATTATTAAACTATATATATTAAACATATTAAAAAATATAAATAAGCTAAAAAATAACACGTATTATAAATTGCGTGTTATAAAAAAAGCAATTTATAAATTAATGTTTTATAATAAATAGTTATAATTAGTATAAAAAAATAAAAATAACATTTTTTAATTACTTTATAAAAAATAATAAAATTTATTATAAAAATAAACTGTTTATTTTTAAAAATAATTATATATATATTTAAGTTTTATTTAAAGTTTATTTATTTTTAATTAAAAATTATTTAAAAAAGCAAAAATTATTAAATTAATTATTAAAATATATTAATAGTTAAGCATATATAAAAACATTATTACTTTTATTAAAACTTATTATAAAGCTTAAAAATACTTTATTAATTATAGTTTAATATATTAATTAACTATATTACACATTTATTTAAATATAAAAAAATAATATTATATATAAACATATATTTATTATTATTAATAAGTTAATTAAAATATAGTACTTTATTGCAATATTTTTATTAAATATTAATTATTTAATTAATGCTTTTATTTTTAAAATATAGTTTTTATATAATATATTAAAAATAATTATTTTAAATCGTAATATATAATTTATTTTAACGTTTTAAAGCTACTTATTATAAAAATTATTATTTAAATTATAGCTTTTATTAACACATTATTTAAAAATAAATAATTAAATTAAAATAATAAATGTATTTTTAAAATAATATTTACGTATTTTTATTAATTTATATTAAAATAATTAGTTTAATTAATTATTTATAGTAAAGTTTGCGTTTAATAATATAATATTAAGCATTATAAGTATATTGCTTTTTTTTACTAATTATAATTATAAGTTTTACTTAAAACTTAAGCTTTTATAATTACGTTTTTTTTTTATAATTTAAAAAAAACGCAACTAAATAAGCTTAAGCTAACAAAAAAGCAATAATAATAATAAAAATAATGTAAAAACTATAGCTATAAATAATAAAAATATAAAAAAAGCATAAATTTTATGTAAATAAATATTAAAAAAATACTATTTTTAAAAAGAATTAATTAATATAATTAAGCATAAAAAGTTTTAAAACTACTTAATTATTAAAAAAATTAAACAATAAATAAATAAGTTTATTTTTAATATTAAAAGCTCATAAAAAGTTATATTTATTTAAATTATTTATTAAGTATAAAAAAGTATTTTTTATTTTTTATAACAGTTAATTTAAATATTTAATTTTAGCTTAAAATAAAAAATAAAAAAAATAATTATAGCTTAAAATATTTAATAAATTAAACTTTTAATAATACTACATAGTAAAAAATTAAAAATTTAAAAAAATATTATAATAAACTATAAAAATTTTATAAAAATAATTTAAAAAAGCTAAGTTTTTTAATTTAATTTAATTTGCAAAAAGCTAAAAAATAATAAAAATAGCATAAAAAATTAAAACTTAATTTATTATTAAGCTTTTTTAATAATTTAAAGTTAGTTATAACGTTAAATAATAATAGTAGCAATAATAATAATAACAATAACTTTACATAACGATTAAAACGCTTAATTATAAAAAAAAATACTATTAAAAGTTAAGAAAAAACAAAAAAAAAATACTTATATATAAGTAATAGTAACATTTATAGTTATAGTTAATTTCTCGCATAACAACATATTAATTACTTAAGCACTTATACCTAGTACTTGCTTGGTCCCTCGTGATAGTTATAGTGTAGGTTGAGTTGATTTTAGCACACTCGGTTAACAGCACAGAGTAGTCGGTTTTTCCTTTGCGCGTGAGCTGGGTAACCGTTATCCACCTCGAGTGTTTCAACCAGATCTAACTGCTCGAAGTTATCCCCGTACGTCAGCAAGCTATCAGTCATGTTACGTAGTTAGGAATTGCCATTCTCATGGTAGGCCTGGCTTCTGTAGGCTAAAAGCACTATGACATAGATTTTACGCCGCCCCAGCCTATCGAACCGCTCGAATTCAGACCTTAGTGTCTCCCTCGGGTATGATAGACCACGCGATACCAATTTATAACCGGGGCAGCATGACTCCATTCCACTTTGTTGACTCACGCCTCATAGCATAGTCAGCCAATCTGCGAGCCTGTTTTGTTTAAATAGCCAAGTAAGACAATATGCGAGCTTGCTCAGGACGCTAAAAGATAGATGAAGGGTCATGGTAACCGGTCTTCATAAGGTATAAGGCAATGAGGCTATGAAGGAGGAGGAAACAGAGAAAGAAGGATAGTAAATGACAATTCTCCCCCTGCCAGGTATGGTTATCATCGTAAGGTACCAACTTATAGAGGTTGTCTATGATGTTTATGGTTTCTATAGTAGTGGGCGGCTTCTAAAACAGTGTAGGTCAGAAAGTAAAGCCGAGGGAATGTGGAACATGCAATTAAACTATCTTACTATATAGTGTGTTCATGGGTCTGAAAATTCGGATTTTTTGAAACAGCTTGACAATGGGATTTTCAGGGATTCGATTGATCGTAGTATTAATAGTAACTTCACTGCCTATATACATAGTAGGTAGGTTAACTTTGCACTATACCATGTGAATACAATGTACTGGGTGGTTACTTGGGAGTACACGCTTTGAAGTGCTTTTGTGGCAAGTAGCACAGCCTGTTGGAACTGTGGTCGTGGATCCCTTCCTCAAAGAGGTACATAGCGCTGCACAGAGAGTAGTACATGATATGCAGAATCTGCCGGACCTGCCGTGTTCATGGATGTAAGACTCTAGGCTCAGCCTTGAGATCAGCAGACCTCTCAATCTTGTGGCCAATTTAGCTTAACCTATTCATGTCACGGTTAGAAACAACATATTAGGTAGGCCCATATTATACCGTGAGGCAACAATTTGTCAACTGGATTAATGTGGCTGCGTGGGCACTTCAACTGCACCTTCAGAATCTCATAAAGACACCAAACTTTGTTCGTACTTATTCATCGCTTGCAACATCATTCACTATAAACATTATCTCCTATACGCATCTACCACCAGTTCATTCCATTTCTACCAAGATACCTTTAACTGTTCAGAATGACACAGCAAGGAGGAATCTATAGTTCTTCAACACATTCAACAAGTATGAACACCCCCTTTCCTCCCCACCCTCCTCTTAATCCCTTTCCCGACCGCCCCGGCAAGTTATAAACATGTCCACTAGACGTTTCTCCGTCTGTTAAATCGGGCTCTTTATCGCAACTTAAAAGCCTGTGGGAGACAAAAGACATATGCCAATTGCCTTTAGGCAATTGACTCTTATATAGTCCGCAACAAAGCCAAAGTGACGTTGAGAAAGACGAAAAGAATTCCCAAGTCCAAGAACATGAAGACGCACGTATGTTTGATGCCTTGTACATTAACCTATCCGATGCTAATTTTCACCTGAATGGTAGAAACTTCATCTACGACTCGCAATAAAAAAGACCAGGCTGATAGCCAGAACTTTGACCACCAATGGGCAATTGTATCACGGCCTCAGGAAAATGGTGGAAACGACCCACCTGACCGGGTTGGCTGTTCGAGCCATTTCGATATCACATTGGGGTGGGGAGATTGGAAACACACATTGTTCAGCTGGGATCCGAATGTTAGAAAGAAATAGAGGGGGATTTCTGAAGGAGTTCCACACCAAGTACCTGGATAGTTTCGACCTCTCAGGCAATATCCTCATAGGACTATAAGTTGAGCTACTAACATCTCGAACTGCTTACTAGGTTCTTGTTGCATAATTGTGATGTTTGGGGTAGCGACCACCAACCACCAGAGCAACGGGCACTGACTAGTCTATCCCAGAAAAAAAAGGATATCAGAATTTCATAGCCGACCGCTTTGAAATCCATGGGGGTATATATGGCCACGGGTCGCTGACTTGTGATAGCTTATCTATAAGGTGGTATTAGGGGAGCCCCAGCACAAATTCAAGGGCCATGTTGGTTGAGTTGAAGCCCTTGCTTGGAGCAATGATGAAAGGTCTAGCGCATCTATATCCAATAACTACACTATCCGTGTCTGAGGGTCCAATTCCAAAGGACCGACCTCCTATCCGTGAACTGGAGTCTCTACACGCGGACAACAATCTTTTGTATGTCCCATTTAGCCCTAGTGGTGATTGCCTTGTCACCGGGGCCAATAACAACAAAATTGTAGTGCATAATTGGGATAAAAGGAACAATCAAATGACAACCCTTAAAGGTCACAAATCTGCTGTCGGGAGTATCCTCGTTACTAATGGCTCTAAACAGGTTATATCGTGTTCACATGATAATACGGTATAGACTTGCGACGTAGAAAAAAATGGAAGAGTTGTGGGTCATTAGGGTTAAATAGTTTATGCACAAGATCTATTTCCCGCCGGAAGAGGAAGATTACATCATCATCATAAAGCATTGTCTCTTAAAGGAGTTCCCAGGAGACAAAACTTTCATTTTCTGTCGTATCTTGTTGATTTCACCGTTTGTTGAAGCATATAATGTGACAAGGGGTCATGGCTTGGAACAATAGAGTCATATTCAACTAATAATTCTCTTATGGTCTTAAGGAGTCTTAAAGTTCTACATAAGTTCTCCTGGATCCCGTTTCGAGAATTGTGCTTCTATTTATACACATACATTGTGGCCTGAGGCCACTATCCTATTATGCAAGTTGGTCATCTGTATAATCTCCATATTTGACCATGACCAATACAGGGCATCGTCTTTACTAACAAGTCTTGGCAGTGTCCACGAATGACATATAATGTCGACATAGTTATGATTATACTTTGCGCTTATAGCTATCTTTCATAAATTCATATCAGCTTTTAAATTATAGGCCCTTGTTCCTACGAGCTATGAACCGTACCCAGATGATAATTCTTACGTTGATTGCAGTTATGTCCTATCATGGCCAACGAGAAATATAGAAGAGGAAATCTAAATATTGTTGCACGATAGGCTAGAGCTAGAAGTATATTTGATCTACTTTGACCTCCGCCCTCTCTTTAACGGCTTTGATGCTTTCGTTATTCTCCATCGTATAGCTAATGTTTAGGTATTCGGATATGCTAGGTACGGGCCACGCGGATGGGAATTAATTGCACTTGCTTCCGGCCTTTTTGGATTGTGTAAGTAGGGACAAAACATATTGAGGAGCATGGAAGAAAGCATATAACAGGACGCTTTGTTTTTTATGTCAGCAGGAGAGTGTGTCATAGTACTGTAGTGACAACTAGTTGACCGAACTACAGTGGATAGCAAGGTGGCTCTAGCCAGATTAAACATATGTGAATTGAAAACCATAGCATCAAACAAGTGCCCGGCACAGAAAACCCGAGCAAAATCATATCGGGCATTCCACCTCATAATCATATTTAAATTCTTCGTACGTATCAAGCTGATGTGAATTATCCCTTCTCAATATTCAAAAAGAGACGACCCAGAGCCATGAGAAGTCAGTTCGACATGTCCATTTTCCCTATTTCCATCATATCCATCATTTTAATTACTTGGTGGTAGTCTTCGTATCGCCCAGGACGACGACTGGCATCCTAGAGCGATCAAGGAATTTCTTTTCGCCGGCAGCCATCTTGGCGGCGTTGTCTGGCTGCTGCATGATGCCGAAGAAAGCTTGGAATGCGGCAGAGTTCTCGAAAGTAAGCTCGGCAACGGCATCATAGTCGAAATCGGCCTGGCTGCCAATTATAACGGTAGCAGGCGTGGTTGGATTTCGCTCGATCCCGTCAACAACACCAGCACCAGGAGCAACAGCCCCTTGAGAGCGGTCGATGTAGCGCCGCGTGTGCGACAATGGGAAGTGTTCGCTTGCGAGCTCATGCAACAGTGGTACATGAGCGCCTTCATAGTGAGCCTTGAATTACTCTGGGGTAGAACCAGGCTTGCGGTAGGCAAAGATAATGATAGAATGAGTCATTGCTGTTATAGGGAAAGTAAATGCAGCAAATTTCAAGTTGACTTGGCAGGTGAATGGAGAGGATTCTTCGTGTTGGTCTTTTTTCTTTTTAGATTTATGGGGATTGATGAAATATCAAATAGCTAGCTGCATTAAGGACACACGGTAAGGGGGTCAACATATTGTAGGAGTCACTTAGTACCACCGGCAAGATTGAGCAGAGTGTCAATGTTCATACGTGCATATGTAACCTTAGGTAGGCTAGAAACTTCAAGTTCATGTGGTAGTACATAGGCTACATGTATATCTTAACGACTAGGTTAGCTTAGTCTCATCCGCATTTTCTTAGAGGTACATACTGTTGTGGAGGCTAGGGGAACTAAGCACCATATTTCTGCATGTAGGTATATAGGTAGATTGCATTGACTTACAAGTTTGCGATAGTTTCCTTTTTACTTCATGGCACGTCGGGTTACTATACAGCATACATCAATACATTCCTTTGCTTACGATTTTTTATATGCTCTTATTACAAATAAACAGTACTACGGTTGGGTGTCGTAGGCTAGGGACTACGGTTCCTAGCCCCTTACAACCTCACGAAGCTATTGGTAGGGGGCTCCCCCTATCTCCAGTTCAATACTATATCTACCTAGGTATATTTCAACAACTGATCGGTCGATACTTATTAGATCTGCTTGACCAGCTCAGGTGAGCCATTTTTAACGGTTTATAATTATTTTAATTATTAATATTTTTTGAAAGTGGGGGATGATATTAAATATTTAATAATAGAAAATTGCATATATTTATATCGTGAATCCCAACACGAGTATATAGCCTCAACATTTCTCTTTTAGTAATATTCTTCATATGGTATTTTATAAGCGAGATAGTATTGATACTTCAATGTCCAAGTGATTCTACAATATTAAAATCACCCCCAGGTCATCTTTACTAAAACATAAAGCATCTGTGTTTAAACCCAATACATCGAGGGTCTAGGCTGTGCCTATGCTTGTAACTAGATGGTTTCTAACCTCCCGTCCCGATATCTCTTCCTTCTCACCCCTCTTGCTAACTTCATTTATACATCCACCGTAATTGTTTCAGTTGGATGGTTATAAAATTCGGCTTCGTACATCGTCTCATCATAAGGTTGAGCTCTAGATCCAATATTTTAGTTCAAACCCAAAAGGCAGTCTAAAGTCATTAGTAAAGTAGTGACATACCGGTAACTCCAGTTTTTATACTGCTTTGCGCCTCCATAGGGACAATTCTTGAGCTCCTTCGTCAGCCCAGACTTGCACTCATAGTCTGGTAAGTCCCGATCACCTCCCTTAATATGCTTGATCTCCATATATACCTTGCGGTTACTGAGATTCGATATGACGTAGGCTTTATCCCTCGACTGGTGCCCGTCTCCGTATGCACCATTAAAAGTGCCGTCCTCACATTTCATTATCAATAATTTCTCAATAATCTTTTGAGAGTTGGGATCATCCCACTTTGGGCTACCCGTATTATACGGATCTCCAAAGCAATCATCAGCGGCTGCCATGCTTGCAATGACAGCCACTAAGACAAACCCCAGTCTCATGGTGAAAAACTCGTTAACAAATGATAGGATGTAAAAGAATAGGACAGGAATTCAGTTCGATTTTTATATTTGAAACGCAGATGTTATCTTTCTACCGATTTCTCACTTTGCAGTCAAGCAAACGCTGAGCTTATATACTTAAAATGTCTTTGTTAACCTCCCGCAGGCGTCATACTAAATCTAAGAAAGCAGGTTTCAATTGCGCGTTTGTTGGCTTCTAGGAATATTAAAACCCAGTGAAGGATGATTCCATTACATTTATGTGTCATTTAGCACGTCTAGCATATAGTTACCTAAGTCCACTAATTAGAAATCCTCTGCTAAGCTAAAAGGAAATAATATTAAAACCAGATATCCTTACTTGGCCCAAAAAGTTACCTGGGTTGGCAGGTGGACCAGCCTTTCCAAGAGGATGTTGATCAAAAGTCACCGAACCGAAAACTCAAAAGAGGTAAGCTAAGGGCGGATAGGTACCCTAAATATAACGGCATTTGAGTAGCGCTTCCTTAACTACCGTAACCCATAGTTGTGTTCTAATTCCAATGTTCAAGACAGTCTCACGTAACCTACATATTGATAACGAACCTTTATATGTCAAAAGGGGCTAAGCAACTGCTTATGCAAGCAATACGTTATTGTACAAGGAACTAAATTATAACTATAAATGTTACTGTTACTTATTGTTAAAGGGTAATATGCCTGTATTTAAAAACTAAAAAATTGTTTTAAAATAATTTAAAAAGCATATTTTTTTAATTAATTAGCCGTTATATAAATATTTTAAAAAAGTAATAAAAGTTAATATAATTATTATATATTAAAAATATATAACACTTTATATAAATAAAATATTTTTTTAATTATTGCGTATTATATATAAATTAATTATTAAAAAATAATTAACGTTTATTTTTATTATATTAATGTTATATAATTTTTAACATAATTTTATATATTATAATTATTAATATATATATATAAGTAAAATAAATAATAAAGTAATAATAATTAAAGTGAAATAACGTATATTAAGTTATTTTAAAAAAAAGAACTATTATTATAAAAACCAAAGGAATTAAAAACCACAATTATATATATATATTATAACAGCAGCTATTTAATTAAGGGATTAACCTTTAATACGGCTTACATTCACTATATATAAGGGCTTTTACCCCTTTATAATATTAAAAAAACAAGCATTTATTCTTGTTTTTTATTACCTTTATAATATATACTGGTTAAACCTAGCTTAATCCCTTGTGTAATAATATAACTTTTAATACATTATAAGTTTATAATATGTTAGTTGTATTATAGGTGATGATGACTAAGGGCTCCATAGCCTTAGTCATTTTAATGGCCTTAGTTATTTTATATGGGGACTATAAAAGGGTTAACAACGCTTTTAACCTTTTAACTAGATAGTTCCTTCATTAAAGACACTTAAATACACCAATCTTTAACCTTTTTATTTATTATTATGTTTTTTCCTTTTATTGTGTACGTACGTACATATACCAACATAATAATTTATATATATTATAATATGTTAACATTATTATATAGTAAACTAAAGATAAAGGAAACCCCTTATTAACAGTTATATAAAGCTGTGAAAAATTAAGGACTAATGTCTTTAATTTACAACATTTAACCATTATACTGTTTATTTAAAATAAAAACATAAAAAGTTTAAAAAGTAAAAAAATGTATTAATTTAAGTTATATAATAACGCTAACATGCCATGTTGTAAAAAAAAGAAACTGTTGCAAACTTGTAATGCATTATAAATTATATATAATTATGGTTTTTAATTTCTTTAATCCCCATATTAATAGCTTAAATTAAAACTTTTTTTATTTTTTAAAACTTTTATGTTTTATTTAAAATAAAACAATATAATAATTAAGTATTATAAATTAAAAACCTTAATTTTTAGTTTATTATTTAATTAAAGTTATAAAAAACGCAAATTATTTATATATAAAATATATAATGTTATAGCAAAAGCTTAATCCTTAACCTTATACGTAACATAACTAGTTAGCCGTTTATAAAAACCTTTATAGCTGCCATTAATCCAGTTCGTTAATTATTATCTTTAAAATATATTTAGTTCTTAGTTGTACTTAAGTGCTTAAACCTTTATTATAACATATAGTTATTTTTTATTTTTATTATGCTTTTTATTAAAAAGGTTTATTTTTTTACCTGTTTTATTTTATTTTAATTAATTAGGTTTTTGCGCTTTAATTAATTTATTTAAAAATTTCTTTTAATTAATTATTAAATATTACTTTTTATTAGTTACAGCGCTGCGCCGACTTATATATTCTCTTTAGCCACCTTTAACCACCTTTAGCCACATACACTAACTATATAGCTAAGTCAGCAATGGAATTTAATGTATAGCACTTATCTCTTTAACCACCTTTAGCCACACTTAACTACAACCTTTTTTAATAAAAGGCGTTGTTTAACAGCAGGCTTACCGGCGCTCCCCAGTATTATAAATAATGATTAAAGGCCTTATAGTTTTAATTATTTTAAAGAATTATAAAAAAGTTGCTAATTTTTTTTAACTTTTAATTAAATAGTTCTTTTATTAAAAACATTTAAATACACCAGTTTTTAACTTTTTTTATTTTCATTATTATGTTTTTTCCTTTTATTTTATACGTACGTTAATATGCTTATAAAGTAATATTAACATAATTAAAGCGTAAAACTTTAATTAATTAAAGTAAAATAAATAAATAAATAATTTTTTTATATAAATAAAAAAATTAAGTTTTTTAATAAAAAGTATATTACTTTTTATTGCTATATTTTATATTAATATAATTTAATATTTTATTTTTTCATTATTAAACTAATTAATAACTTTTAATTTTTAATATAATTTTAAAAAATTTATGTTTTAAATAATTATTAAAATATATTATTATATAAATAAATATAAAATATTTTAACGTTTATTTATTAAGTTAATTAAATTAAAGTTAAATAAATTTTAAAAACAACCAGCTTTTATTATAATAACAGCTATTTAATTAAAAAATTAACTTTTAATACAGCTTATATTTACTATATATAAAGGCTTTTACCTTTTTATAATATTAAAAAATAAGCATTTTTTATTACTAATGCAAAATGTGGCAGTATAGGGTAGTATTATGAGTATGTAGAAAGATGAGAAGGTGCAACATTGAATGTGCAGCTGCGCTGCACATTAAATGTTGCTATCTTCTTATCTTATCTACTAGTGCTAGTACTAGTCCTTATCTTATCTTATCTATGTGGGGTGCTATGCACCCCCTAATATACAGTGATTGCATCAATTACCTTTATAATATATACTAGTTATATTTAGCTTAATCCTTTACGTAACAGCTTTTTTTATTATAATAATAAAAAGCTATTAATTTTAACGTTTTATTATATAAAATCGTAAAAGTCACTGTTAAGTATTAAGAAAAAATAAAAAAAAATACTTATATATAAGTAATAGTGGAATTTATAGTTGTAGTTAGTTCCTCGCACAACAACGTATTGATTACCTAAGCACTTGCTTGGTCCCTTGTGACACTCCCTGCTAAATTCACAGTGTAATTATGCATATTATAACACACTTGAATATGAGGTTATTATTGTATGGGAGATCAGTCTAAGGCCACATACAGTATTTAACCCTAATACAAGCAAATGACCTGTTCTCCAATAGGTAAGTGATAGCTACTTCGCACTGCACCATAGTCCTGCACATTATAACCGTCATACCGGTCCATATATGATAATGCTAGTGGGCCACGGTCCGCTAATTGCAAGTAAGCCAATTTAGAAAGGTAATAGAAACGGATCCTGAGACCGGAACGTAAGATCCTAATGACTGATAAGGGTTTGTACCAGGGAGTCTCAAGATCTAAACAAACCAGGACAAATATGGTAATACCTAGATACAATATAGTATATATACCTAGTTATAAAAGTCCGCTCTACAGAAATTAGTATTTATTCTGCTAGGGATTTTATTTTCATATCAAGTCTGAATCAAGAGGTAGCATCATGATGTCCCAGTGACAATGAAACGACAATAATGAAAGTTTAAGATTGAGTAACCACGCTGTTTACAGCTCTATCTAAAACTATTTAACATAATAAATATATGTTATACAGGTTTTAAGTACACATATAAAGCAAACAAAAGGTGTGGGGGAGAAGGTGTCATATTCCCTGCCTACAATTAACCAATCCCGCTATAAGCCAAATGACTTAAGGCATTAGGCTTAGTCTCCTTCGTCGAACATTTCCTGGAATTTAGATTGTCTATAAGGAACAAGTAATTCATGACTCCAGTTCTTCTCGCCACAGGGTATCATACATTCCGAATAGGCTTCAACGTCACTATCGCTGTGACCACTTCCCTTTGCTAGAAGTGCACATTGATCATGGCACGTTGTGAAAACTTCTTGCTCCCCTTTGTCCTCCTTTATCTTTTCCGATGAGCTGAGTTTCATATATGCAGCATTTTGGCCTATTCCAAGCCAGCATTTTACAGCACACGGAACAAACCCAAATCCTGTTCCCCAACATCCTGAAACGCAACCTTTACCTCGTGGCTGGACTCCAGGAGCTGGTTGTGGAATTGCCAGGGCATCATACGCGAGTAAACTTAAGATCGAAAAGGTGATGGTGGTGAACTTCATGATGGAAAGATCAGATTCGTCAGGTATTGATTGTTTTTGATCTTGAGTTGTTTGCTTATGCGTAGTGAATATATTGGTTTGGGATGTTTATTGTAGGCAGATGTTTGATATTAGAGAATATTACAATCTATCCACGAGATCTTCCTAACAAATGTTTCATTTACCCTCTCCTTTTATATAGATGTAAATATGGGTCCATAACTTAGGTGATGAACCCGTAGATGTAACATGGCTGACTCAAGAGGTTTTAATTTAGTCATTAAAGATGTCATAGAGCCGTAAGTTGCATACGGTTTTAAAAAAGTGAAATAAGATACCTAGTAATGTTGTATGTTATAAGTAAACAAGGTAATTCTTAGTATGTAGATATATACCATATATACGCTGTTAAGGGCGGCAATGGACGTAAATCACTAACTTTATCCTCATCCTCTCCCCTTTCTCTCCCTCCTTCTCCTCATTCATGATTCTAATTTCTTCAACCCCCTCTAGTGTTTGCTCTTCTCAAGAGCACTTTGAGACATGCCGATTCGGGATTCCATTGCTGGATATTTAGTCTGATGAGCAATGTCCTCAGCTTTTAACAGGTGGGTAGAGAAAATGGATTAAGAGGATGTAAAGATGTTGGTGTGCTAGGTTACTAGACTGTGCGCCGACCTTATTTTATACGCTAAGGGTACTTGTAACACCTTCCTTCGCTAACCCCATTCCCTATGGTAATTCTGAGCTTCGGCATAGATGAGATGACATAAGTGACTTACCCACTTAGTTTCGGCTGACCCCCCACGTTAATTATAAGATGGGGTAGAAGAATACCGTGTGGGGCAAAGTCCTTATAAACGCCACACTTTAACTTCAAAGTTCAATCTTAGTAAGTATACCTACCAAGGTACTACTTAAAGTATTTTTTTTGTTAGCGACCACAACTATCTATCTATCCCTCCATACAAAATACCAAGCTCGTCAATTCCATCCATTGTTTGCAAAACCTCGATTTTCGCAAAAACATTTTCCTTGTCCGAAAATAGGACATAGCCAACACGGGCTAAGGCCAAGGGCATATATATCTGAAAGGTCGTGGGGCTCGTTAACATCCGATACCTACCACACTAGAAAAGGAGTGTATAGGTTGTAAAGATATAAGTGAGCCAAGTTACTAAACTGTCTCCGATCCCTTTTTATACCTTTAAGAGTGCTTGTAACACCTTCCTTAGCACACTCAGTAGCTCTCAGTACTGACAGCTGGCACACGCAAGTATATATAGCGTACCCACTGTTAGCATTCTTAGCTAACCTAGAGGGTCGGATCTTCCCTCCTACATCCTCAATCCGAGCGGCTTAAAATATTTAAACAAGGGATCTTTTCGACGAACATTTTTAGGTATGTAATAACGCAAAGTTCGTACACTTAACGCCCGGTCATAAATCGAGCTAAAACTCCCATCTTTTCCCTTTTAGATAGGAGAAAGGTATTCTAGATACTAGTATTAGTACTATGTTAACAGCATTCTCTTCTACACACAATTATTTACTTACTTCAGAGGATCTTACCTAGTCGGTACTAGTAATATGGATAAAATCCCTTACTTACGCAGAGGCTTGGTAGAATGAGTGTTGGGCAACCCATTATTCCATAAGACCAAAAAGATTCTCGTAATGGCCGAGTGGTCATTGTGGCCCAATTTTGTATTTCCACCCTTTATATATAGTTACGGTCCAGCCAACCCCTGGCTAGGACGTGATAAGACTACATACTTGATAGGAAAACCGTATATCTTACATGTTCGAGTGCAGGGGGTTAATAACACTAAAAAGGGTCTCGTTACGAACTATCTAATATAAGTGAACCTAGTAAATGTGAATTCCTGGCATAATAAAGACAATATGCTATCTATATCATATACCTGACGGAGGTATACCGTATACGTACCTTATATACTTAAGACTAACTTACTATAGCGGTCGAAGTGTTGTTCTCTTATCGACATACATACCTAGGTAGATATCTATTTATAATTATATCGTGACATTACTTTATTTACCTAATAGGTAGTTGCGCAGGCCTTCACTGATGTTAAACTAGACCGTCACTAATACATTAGCAACAGTGTCGTATTATGAAGCGTTCAAGGTAATCCTCGTATTTATCACGATCCAGAAATATAGAATGAACAACAACCATCCATATAATCCAAGTATCTGCCTCTATTGAAAGAATCGGTTTTCCGGTCTTGGTAAGCCAAGATGTTCTCGCAACGTCTTCCCCTCGTAGTCACGACGGAAGAGATCGCGGCGTTGCAATTCAGGTACAAGCCGTTCAGTAACGTCGTCAAGGCCTTGTGGTACGAAAGGGAACACCACTGTAAACCCATCCGCCCCTTCTTCAGCTAGCCACCTGGCCATCTCATCGGCAATGGTCTCTGGGGTTCCCACAAATGCAAGCCCGGCATACCCTCCGTATCGCTGAGCAAGCTGACGAACTGTTAGTTTCTCCTCCTTTGCAACCTTCAGCACGCCTGCCCGGCTAGTTTTGCTCGCATTAGTCTCGGGTAGATCTGTCGGTAGTGGTCCGTCAGGGTCGAAGCCTGACGCATCGGTACCCAAGGCAACAGAGAGTGATGCAATGGCACTCTCATAGTGAACAAGACTGTCTAGTTTCTGTCTTTTAGCCTTGGCCTCATCAACTGTATCACCAACAATGATCAAAGCAGCCGGTAGGATACTGAGATGTGACGGGTTCCTGCCGGCGGTTACCGCACGTCCCTTTATATCAGCATACAACGTCTTCGCTGCAGCAAGATCAGATGGCGAGCAGAAGACAACCTCAGCCGTCTCCGCTGCTAGTTGCCGGCCCGGTTCAGACTGACCGGCTTGTACGATAACAGGCCAGCCCTGCACCGGGCGAGCAATATTAAGCGGGCCTCGGACACTCAGGGAGGGGCCTCGGTGGTCGAGCACGTGCATCTTATCTGGATCGAAGAATATTCCTGTGCGCTGGTCGCGGATGAAAGCATCGTCTGCGAAGCTATCCCACAGGCCCGTAACGACGTCATAGAATTCGCGTGCCCGTTTGTAACGCTCGCTATGTTCTAAGTGCTCGTCTCGGCCAAAGTTGCGTGATGATTCGGGGTTTCCAGTGGTGACGATATTCCAGGCAGCACGGCCGCCGCTGAGGTGGTCAAGCGATGCGAAGCGCCGGGCTACATGGTACGGTTCTTCGTATGTGGTGGAAGCAGTTGCTGCCAAGCCAATCCGCGATGTCACGGCCGAGAGTGCCGCTAGTAGCGTGAAGGGCTCAAACGAGGTTACAGTCTGGCTACGTCGCAACGCCTCGACTGGCATATTCAATACTCCTAAATGGTCTGCCATGAAGAATGCATCAAATTTTGCCGCTTCAAGCTTACGGATGAAGGTTTGCAGGTGTTCAAGGTTGAAGTTGGCATCCGCATAGGCACCCTCGTATCTCCATGCCCCAGTGTGCAAACTAACCGGCCGCATAAAGGCGGTTAGGTGGAGATGTTTGGATTGCGGCATTATGGATAATTTATATATATGTATATACGTATTTTTTTTTTCGAAATCCCTGGTCTGATGTGGAAGAATAGCTGTGTAAATTATATCAATGTCGGTGTATACTGCTGTATGAAGGACAAAGTAAGGTCACCGTGATTGAAAAGTCTGAACATGGAAATGACTATTAGGGCCATGCAAATCATTTATAATAACATTAGGTCCTCATTCTTGGTAAGTTCTGGATTGGTGATTACAAATGCACTACTGGCCTCGATCACGACATTCCAATATTGCATTCTGATTTGTCGATGAGCATTACGCGACTTTGACGGCTTAGGAAGCACTCCCTCCTCGTTTATCATCATTCACTTAGTGATAGTGACGTATTGATACATCTCATCTTCATTCAACGTCCCTTTGAAATAACGTTACGCTTTACTAAATTTAAGAATGCAAGGGTTAAAACCATTATACACAGATGAATAAGCTGTCACTTGATCCAATAGTATTATAACACGGGGTTACTAGTTTACTATACGGTCCTATATTACTATATTATGTACATCGGGTCTTGCGCCAACAAATTAGAGTAACCTGAAAGATCTCTTTTCGACTTCCTCGAACCAGGATCCATGAAATAAGTGTTGTCAAGATGTCAAGAATACACATCACCTAAAGCGTATAACCTATTTATGTTATCTTGACTCATCGAAAGTGTCGGTAGTCATATCTATATTGTGCTTCTAATAGGTACATTACAGGCTTGATCTATTGAGCACATATACTATTATTTCTTAGATTTGAAAACGCTGTTAAAGTGTTGGAGTATGGGGTTACCACCCCGCTATATAGTGCTACACTACATGTATATATTTAGCGGACTTGCGCCCACCGCAGGCTTTCTCCTGGACTAATATACTTCATCTTTTGCCCGCACAATCTTCTTACTCTAATGAAAAGATTTGATAGCTATATTATGTCGTTATAATGTACCAGTTGTTAGAATTTGAGTAAATAGTCCAGAGCTTTTCCAACTTAGACTGCCTCTTAGACATTTTATCCGGAATCAGGTCATTTGGTGACATTATCAGATAAAGAGGGTTTTTGCTAGAACAACATACATAAATATGGCTGAAAAACCTTAACAACATTCATTCCACATATGTAAATATCCCCAATACTGCTTACACACGCGCGTATGTTCATTGGGAATACTTGACATACATGATACTATGCTTGATCATATCCTATGACCAAGTCCCATTTGCCGGTCCAAAATACCCCACGTCTGGCATTGACAGCCATGGTACTCCATTGTTGTCAGCTGTATTTTGCCACCTAAAATAGATATCAGAGAAATTGTTCAGAACAATGAGAATGTAGATAATAGAGAGAAGGCTTACACTGTGTTGCCCCACCAATCAGGAAATTGTATATTAGGGCCATAACTGATGGCGAAGAAGATCACAATGCCACTGATTGCTAACCCTGTGTCCAGTGCCGCAGCAAGGACATAGTTATACTTAGTCCACCATGCGTAGAACCTTTTATAGATTATTTTGTTGAAGATAAGATTGACAATGTACCAGCTACTGTAGTTTATGCCAGTAGCTGGAGGGACGTTGTATGTGCCAACGAAGATCAACGGCCAGTTAATCTTGCGAACAAAGTCTTTGCGCGTCCATTTCCAGGCGTAGTAGGTTACTGGGGGCAAGAGAAGCCCGATCCAGAAGAAATGCAAAAGACCGCTATAGATTTTGCCAGCGGAGTAGAGACGGCCAGGACCCACTAGGCCCCAAATCACAGAGCTGCTATACACGGTACGGCCTACGGGACAAGTGAATCCATTGGGCTGATCCGAGTCGCAGATACCATCCACATTGCCGAGCATCCACTGCAATAACAGTTAGTACGTATAAGCTCGCTCAGTAGAAATGAGATGGTAGTCATCGTGGAGTGCCGTTAAGGCTGCTGCTATCTTCATTTGGGAATGTAGGGAAAATCCAGGGATGGAAAAGAGAATCTTACTAGAGTGACACCTGTCTGCGTAAGGGCACCAAGAACTGTTGCAAGCCCCTGTGCAAAAAAAAGTGTTCGCGGTGGAATCTTCAGGTAATGGCCTAATTTCATATCTGCAGCGAAGTACAGACCCTGGCCTACAACATCAGTTGACAAGGTTTTGAATAGGATGTTGGCGATGGGCCGCCCTTGAAACATGTATCCGCCTATAAACTCCGACAAGACGTTGATTTGATTGGCATTGACATTTGTCACTCCCTGAATCATTCCGCAGGGAACCATATAGATTGCCGGTATTATAAATGCCAGAACGATTCCATACGCCGGCAACCCCGTGTTGTATACCTGAGCCATGGCTATACTCATTCCGAACACTATGAGAACAATTGTAGCCCACCAGTATAAGGGGACTCTCCGATAGGTCTTCATGAGTCGTGCATGGATATCAAGCTTTAGAGAGCCCCTAAGTGCATGTTTTATTTCATCCCCGTGGAAAAAATAGACATGCGTAAGGACACTATCATGAAGTCAGCAGTTTCTTTTGGTCTATTATGGGGTTTTACATACCTAGTAATCGACGCAAAAGATAGACCATACACGAAGGCAAATGTCGCAGGTAGATAGGGTGGCGAGTACGCTGCGTACTTCTCTGCATCGAATAGATTATTGGTGATAATCTTTCCCGTGTCGTAAAGCTCTCCAAATCGATCATAGACATCTGCCGTACATAGCGGCAAATACGATGTGAACCATGTATTTGAATAATAGAGGGCAGGCGTGATTATCCAAAAGAAAACAACGAATCCTGCAAACACATTGACAGCCGCCCAATGAGGACTGAGGAGCGGATTCGTATTATACGCAATCATAGACCAGTCGAAGGTTAGCGGAAATAAGCCTAGTCCCGTAACCATACCGAAGACTTGATTAACTGCTATATTGGTTGGGGCAATCCAACAGATCCAAGTGAAGTAACTTAGCCCAGTGAAGATCAGGCCGGGGAACCAATACCAGACGAATGCAATGAAGCACACAACCATGAAAAACTTAATACGTGTAATCCGCCATCCATCTGCCATTGCGTTAGCTCGGGAGTGGAGGGAACTCAGCAAAGCCACGTTTCCAAGCACGCCGGGCCAGATCATAGTAGCCGGCTGGACAAGCAACGCGCTACAGAGGCCAGCAATACCATAACCACATAGCTGGCAGCAGATAACCGCCATGACTGAGAGCCCGGTTGGCATCTCGAAGCCATAGAACCTGGCTGCTTGAATGAGGTTTGTCGCGTCGGCGGACCCAAAGCCAAAAGAGACATTGCTCATGATAGTGACCAATGCATGTTCCTTTACGTTAAAATGATGATCTGGATTAAAGCGACTAATAGGTAGAATCTTTGCAATTGCGACTCCGAGGGGGAAAGCCAGTAATTCTGCGACAAGGGACACAATATGAATTCCCGGGTAACGGAGAGAAAAGAACTGGTTGACACCCGCGCCCACGAATACAAAAAGCTTGTAGGTTTTAACAGATGTTCAAAGGTCAATATAGGCGCATGGGATTCTCTTACAATACCTAAAAGCCAGGCCCTAAACGTATTGACTGGAATTCCAGGATCGTCTGTCTCCGGTACTACCGCTCGTACAGCGGGAAAAGGACTGGTGTCGGCATCCCAATCCCCTTCTTCTTCCGCTTTAGAAAGGATTCGACTTATATCTACTTCAAGCTCAGTCAGGTGTCCGCTCGTTATGTCAACATCATGGTTAGTTACGAAGCCTGATGCGACTTTAGATTCGACCGGCAACTCATCACTGGTCTTCTTGTCACTATCAGACGCCATGGAAAAGGAGATCGACTTGTCGTGAAGCCAAAGTTGATACACGGGGTAAGATAAAGCAGGAAATACGACAGAACAATCCTCACGTAGGTGTCATAATCTTATAAATAGGGGTCCCCTCACCTCTCCTTCCGTTATCTGAACTACGGTGATAACCGGGACTACGGTCGTCACCCTGTGGATCTCGCTATCATTCGTAGCATCTGGAACATTGGGGGACACAGAACTAAGACACTTATCGTATACCATCTCCAATCCTTGCCCCCCTCATCCGCTTTATGCCACATGTTACCTTGTACATATCTGGGGTGGGGTTGGTCATTTCAAAGGACGATAACCTAGCCAAGTTACGTTGGAGATAGCCCTCAATTGCCGATCATGAATGATTAATGAGATAAACTAAACAATTGTTGCCCCATGTTTATCAATCTCGATTAGCGTTGTCTAGCTTTCTGTTTTAGGAAAGAATTCGGCCCCGGCCCCGGTTTTCCAGTGCCAAGATTCCAGTGCAAAAGAATCAAGATAATGTTGTAGTTATAAGGTTACCTACCTAGCATAGTAGTGTATCGTATACGTAAACAACTTGTAATCGATATTATAATACTTATGACAAGGAATAGCAAGATTGCGTTGAGTAACCTCTCTTCTAGACTCAGTAACCTTCGAATCCATATATCTTGGTCTATTGAGACATTTAACGTAAGCATTTGAGTTATTAAATACTTCACCACTCTCCAAACCGAGAGAATTTCCTACGTAGATAGTCAGGATATCTATTAGTAACTAGATATAACAGAGGATTGGTTCTACATTGGGGAACACTAGATCTGAACGCAATGAACCCCCTCGCGGCGAAATATATAGGTGAAAAACCATGTGACTTTTTCAAGTCTATAATGTATCTCCCTATGGCCTAGCCTTGTTTAAGTACAACTATTGCTTAAAGCAACTATTATATACCAAGTACCCGTTACATGGGCTTCAATATGCTCTGGATCGAAATAACAAGGCATTATTAGTATATTTCAGTAACTAAGTCAGACTCCCTATTACCTACCTTCATCTAACTCGGCATCCGAAATAATGGAGTATCGTTGACCACTGCCGTTCCAGACGTCGGCATCCTTATTCACATGCTGTCACAGATCACCAGATATTCTCACATTGACCCATCGACTGGACCTGTTGGACCTGAAGTTGCTCACTTCGATCGCATAATTGACATACATTTATATACACTAGCTGCTTTCTACCATGTCTACTAGAACGGCTTGGTTCTTAACTCATCAGGATAACATTAAACATTATCTTCTAATTTTATTCATATGTAAAATCTGAACTGAAATAATAATCATGAAACATATCCACGAATTATAATATTAAAATTCCCTATTTCAGTTTTCTTGTTCTTTGCTAGTAGTTCCATCTTGTATCGTCATTCCCGTCGTTGTCCTAACACTCAGTCAGTACTGCTCCGTTTAATGCGTAGATAACCTCTTAGCGCAAATATACATAGACCAGCCATGCTTCCTATATCGATTATGGGTTATGTTGAAATATTGGTGATATGCTGTTGAGTGGAAATCTATTCCAAAGGACCTGTCAGACGCTGTATATCGACTGCTCATAACCAGCAAATTTCATTTGTCGACCTTCTTCTATGACTCTGTTGTCCGATTCTTGACTCCATTGCCAATATCTCCAAGCACGCTTTCCAACCTCAACCGAAGACAAGCCGAGCAAAGCTAAAGCTGTGGTTTGTCCAAAGTCCCAAGCATCCTCCCTCTCAGTGCCCTCCAGCAGAGGTTGATTGGCTTCTCTCACTGTCACCATCATATAGGCGTGCAGAATAAATTGCAAGATGGCGGAGATGACAAGCGGTTTCCTCAATTTTTGGCCACCGAAGAGAGCCGTAATCATGAAACCCTGAAGTGAAATTCCGGTTACAGCAGCGTAGAATATCTCGGTGTCAGGTGCCTCGGTGCCAGCATCTGAAGTGCCACGCGTCTCATAGCAAAATCCAGGCTCAAGGGAAGTTTCATTCCATTTCAGAAGGTGAGTGATAAGGACGATGGTGAGAGCAAAGAAAAAGATAGCATAAATATACGTGGCAATGTAACGTAGGGATAACCGATGTGGAGGCTGGCCCAGCTTTTTGTGGCAGAAGGTGGTCCATACAACGGCCACAATGCTCGAAACACTATATGCGGTAGCACATGTTAGTTAAAAGGAAGCATACGCGGTACTAATTCAACAAGTGCAACATGAATGAGAGGGGCAACGTACCCAACGAGGCTCACTGTGTCGAAGGCTAGTCTTAAATGATAAACTCCGATATTGTCCTGCTTGGTCCATATCGTAATCATGTAGGCAATACCCAGTAACATTTGGGAATCGTTTCCCACCATAAGCATCTGTGAGAAAGCCTTCAGTCGTTTCCTTTGACGCCTGTATAACTCTGTTCCCTTCTCATGCTCGATTTCGAGGCTCCCGCTCCGAGATAACAAGAATACGTATGTGGTGATAGCTAGCGAGAGAAAGGCCTGACCGGCAAATGAGACCATGACCCCAATGCCTGCAATGTCTGGGAAGCCCTCGCCGACGGATTCGCAAGTGGCCTTAAGCTTCTCGGTCTCAGCGACGGATAACCCCTCGGGGGCCGGTCCTTCGACGGATGATCCTTCAAAAAACGACATGGACACTGAGCTTTAGTAGAGGCTCTACCTCAAGATAGATAGTTTGTTGTCATCATTCCCGGAAACAAAGGCCAGGGAAACGGGAGTGCCAAGCGGTCTTTAATAGTTATGAAAGCAGCCGGTTCCACGCAATGAATGGTACCATCGACAATATCCACATTATAGAGCCGCACGTTCGAAAGCCGTAACCCCCACATTCTCAAGGACGATCTGAATACCGATGAGACGTCAATGCCAAGGCTATGACAAGACCCGAGCCTTAAGGCGGGTAAAAGCTTGTGAGCAAGGCCAACCAAACTAGCCGGAAAGGGGGGCTAGGGGCGATGAGATCAGTTGAAACATCGGGTTCGCCAAGACCGTAGAAGTCGGAGTCGCTTAATCATCTAAACATGAAACCGAGATCTACTTATCTCGTAAGTTGCCGGCTCCCGAGCGTTGATGTCAGGGGCGGAAATTAAAGTAGTAAGCCAGGAATGTCATTAAGAGCACAGACGCCACGCAAACCTGTCAAGAGACTCACAGCCTCTTATACATAGTTGCAGATCTTAAGCAGCCAATCGCATCCGCGCTGGGAAGACTCTCATACGATCCCAACTGGGAATTGATAAACTAGGTTACTGGCTGGCTGTTTCGCTCGCAACCAGTAAACGTAGCATTAAGGATAGTCTGTCTCTCTAATAACTCACATGCAGTGGATTTGACCCATTATGGGTCACTTAAAGGGCTGATACAGACCTAGACATCAAATTGAGTATGCATAGCGATGTTTCGCAGGTTAATCATCCTCCATTGTCGTTTACCTTTTTGAGCAGGGCTGTCCACTCTATAAGCATGACAGATACCCAAAAGATAACCCAGAACTGATAAGTACTGAAATGAAAGAGTTTGCTACGTTGCCTGTGGTCCACTGCTTTTGACAAATCCTGGGTCAAGTTGCGAGGGAGTGTCTCAGGATTGTGGTCATGTCGAGAGAATAAAAAAAGGAGATATCACACTGCCTCCTTGTCAAACTCACCTAGAAAGAGAGAGAAGATGGAAACAAAGAGAAATAAGAGAGGGAAACAGTCTAGAATCAAGTTCAATTAGCTTAGAGACCATTTCTCTCATGGCTTGTGCCACGCGCATCAGACTGTCTTGCAGACCCTTGTTCAGGACTCTGACCTACACGCTCCTGTCAGCTTATTATATTTAATATGGCTTATAATCAGTTCAGTTACGGGCGATATCTTGGGATGTAGTCAGAAACCATATGTCAACTGTTTTCAAACCCGGTTTTTTTTCCGAGACAGCATACAGACTTTCCTATCAATCGACTGTCATATTTCTATACCTAAGACTTTTCTTTTTCAGCGATCGAGAAGGGGAAGAAAAAATTGTATAAGCGGTAAAGTTTCAACTCAACATGAGCATTGAGGAGTGAGCAATAACCTATGAAAGATAACGCTTCATCATCCACATAACCTATTGTATTTCCATGAGTATGCATAGATAGTAAAGCACATAATAAGTAGCATATCCATACCCTACAAATATATACCTTAGATGCATAGGATGGGGCTTACTATGTGGATTGTATTTATGTGCTACGCAGAGATAATGTATGGGCGAAAAGGGTGTAATTGTCTAAGTTCTCACTGGCTAATCGTCTGAAGAAAATAACTAAAATACCCATGCTAGCCACAGTAGCACAGCCTTCAGAAATGTGGCTAGCTAGCAGTGGATTGCCGATATCGAAATAGCTTATCTTATCTACCTAACCTAACCTAAGCTGTTAACCTAGGCCGTTAGATCAATGGTACTGCCAAAATGACGCCAATGAGTTACACATACGGTCATGCTTACAGAGACAGAAAGATTACTAACTTTTAAGCTCAGCATCGAGCATGAAAAGAAAGTGGACCTTACCCTTCTTTCTACATGTTTGCTCCATGTAAGTACATATCCTATATGTACAAATATCCAGACAAACACTATTTGTACGTGGTGCGGCTTTAAGTTTTCAAATAAAAGCTAACTAACTAATGGGATCGCCCGCGAGCATGTTGATGACTAACCTAGTTTAGCATTAGGTAAGTGCTTATATATACTATGTACCTAGGTTATGTAGGTAGTATGGATGTCCATAGGTAGTAGTACTAGTAGTACCTACTCTCCGCTGTATTCCCCGGTCTTTCCGGAATTATATGGTTGTTGCTGCATGACTAGTAACTTGGCTTAGTACATTAGGTATGCAAATGTACATGTACCTAGGTTAGGTAGGTACCACCTATTACCGGCCTTCCGTACCTACATACAATAGTATCTCATCTTTCTACCTTTAGCTATTTTTTTTTCTCCCACTCTCAAAGTTACATTACTAACACATATTGTTATTCTTCTTTCGTTATTATTTTTTTTCTTCGTTATTAATCAAGAACCACCCGTTATTTTTACGTTTATTGTCTTTGACTAGAATAAATAAAAATTGTTGTTGAAACATGTCAGCTTCGGAACCTCAGGCGGCGCCTGTAGACGGCAAGCCGCCGCCTCATGGTCAAGCACTGCAAGTGACTGAAGATCTGCCGTCGTTTTACTCCCCGCGATCACGGCCCGCACCGGACTACGATGACGTCCAACCACCATCACGAACCGGTGGCAACGGCGAATTCTCTCTATCGCCTTTCCCTCGCCCTCATACTTCAGACCCCTCCTCGACTCCATCGTCCTCTGCAGCATCGAATCCCGCCGATCAGAGCCAACCCCCTCCACCCTCTTTATTGTCGCCCGCTTTTACCCCGCCATCTACTCCTGGCACAGCAACACCTACTGCCGAGCCCCGCGGCGTTCCCGTAGACTCTTCTATACCTTCCGGCGGCTGCGGTACCAAGCGACCACGTCTGCTCGAGACTCTGCCCGAAGTCCAATGCATCGTCCGCGCCCGCATCCCCACCGTGGCGGGCACCGAGATGTTCCTACATCTTTACACCAATTCCGCCGACAATAAGGAGCACCTAGCCATTGTGTTTGGCAATCACATCAGAAGCAAGTCGCTCGACGCGCCTAGAGAAGGAGAGACCGAGATGGACCGAATGGTCCGAGGTGCATACACAGGACGCCTATACCCTGGCCGGATGAAAAGCGGTATGATGGGACCGGCCGAGGCATCGACTGGCACGGCCCCTGTTTCCAGCGATGCCCCGCTGGTGCGCATACACTCGGAATGTTATACCGGCGAGACGGCCTGGTCTGCGCGCTGCGACTGCGGCGAGCAGCTGGACGAGGCCGCCCGGCTGATGTCTCTGCCGTCGGCCACCAACGGGGGCATTATCATATACCTGCGGCAAGAAGGCCGGGGCATCGGGCTAGGCGAGAAGCTAAAAGCGTACAACCTGCAGGATCTCGGATCGGATACGGTCGAGGCTAACCTGATACTGCGACATCCAGCTGATGCACGCAGTTATGGCTTAGCGACAGCCATGCTGCTTGACCTAGGGCAGAAAGAAGTGAGGTTGTTGACAAACAACCCCGACAAGATTAGGGCGGTCGAAGGACCCAACCGAGAGATCCGGGTGACAGAGCGTGTACGTATGGTGCCTTTGAGTTGGAAAGGCAAAGGCGGTTTTAAGAGCAGGGAGATGGAAGGCTATTTGAAGACCAAGGTGAGCTATTCCCTCCGTATCCATTTTCAACATTCATCACTCAAACTAACGGATGATGGCCATGAATTATATAGATCGAGAAGATGGGTCACATGCTGGAGATGGGTAGCTAGACATCCCGACATGTTTTTTTGAGTGTGGTAGGTGTTAAATATGCCCCTTTAAAATTCTAAATCCTCCCCCCCGAGGGGCCTTGAAAAAAGGGTGACGCGAGATGTTCATGTGCATGGGTATTTATAAAACAGGATTCTAGAAGTACGATACCTTCAGGTGTATAAGTGTATGAATAGAATGTAGATTTCAATCCTAGGGCGGTTCTAAGCTGAGCTCTCGTTGGTCCACTTGATTTCTTAGGGGCTAGCATTAAAGATGAAAAGAGATGAAATCATCTCTACATGTAGTTGTGCAATGTTCGCCTATCTAACAGCAGATGCATAAGTTCATATAGACAGTCTCGTGCATGATGTAAGGTGTAGATGCTAGCTATCTATCTAGGTTAGGTACTTATCCACGTGGTAACCTAAGACATGCCATGCGACAGGTTACCTAGTAGCTAAGCTATCAGCCCCGCATCAGGGTACTTGCATACTAAGTAGTTGCTGTAGGTAGATAGTAGTGCACTAACCTAACCTAGTGTAATATAACTTTCAACTGCCGCCAACTTTTGCAACTTTAACTTTTTCTTCCTCTTTTACGGCGCGATGTGAATTGTGTGAAGACGCGACAACACCTTTCCATCATACAACATACCGCGTTTTCCACCCCCCGCATGAATTAATTGTAGCTGACATCGATCACCCATTCATCCTACTGTGTACATAGTAGGTATCTACCGATAACTTTACGTCTTGCCTACTTAGGTACTTAATATTCGCACAAGTCACGATCCAAAATAACCCTTCCTTATCATTCCCAAATTCACGACTTCGGCTGCGGCCGGCAAGGACATGCGTCTGCGTCTGGTAGTTCGCCGCAATGGCCTGCCCGAGGCCCGCCTCATGTGGAATGTCCATCTCGAGAATAACCCAACCATCGCCAACCTACTAGAACAGCTGAACGAGGATGTACCGTTAGAGGGTGGTCAGTGGGGTCTGGAAGACTACGTTGTCGAGCTTCATGATAGCGACGGCACGAGCTTCGAATGCCTGCATTACCAGCCGGTCCGCAATGTGTTGAATACTGACGACAGGGTCTTGTACGTTTCCCTGTTCTAGCTACCACCCTCTCATGCGCACACAGCTAATAGTTCCGTATTTTGCCTACAGTGTTCGGGCACTCGACAAAGACGACTCCAGACGTCGGCGCATAAGTGGACGATATCAGATCTCATCCGATGGAAGACGTCTAATCGACGGCGTCCCGTTTGGACGTCACCGTCTAAGGACGTCCAACGGCCGGCCTCCTATTTACATCCCCCCACGAAAGCGACGTCGACTTACACGTGAAGACGAGGACAACGACGACGATGACACGGCTATGCTCCTTCTTACCGATCGGGCCACAGCTCAACAAGATTCTCCCCGAGTCAGATTCGATACGGGATCTGAAGATGCTAATAGCGAGGATGGAGAATACGAAGGTGACGACCAGCCACTCGATGAGACAACATCTAATCAATCTCTACCCGATGAGGACATGAGCAGTGACCAGTCAGAGAGTGAAGATAACATGGATTCCCCGGGCGAGGCGGATCTTGCGCAGGAGCTTCGTGAGCTGGAAGAGGAGAATGCAGACTTTGACAAAGGAGAAGAGCAATCAGATAACCCTCTCGAAAACCAAACTTTGGACCTCGCAGCACTAGACAAACTCGCAGCACTACAAGCCGCATTCCCTTCGGCGCCCGTGGACGTCTGCGAAAAGATACTAATGGCTTGCGCCGGCGACTTGAAGGCCACATATAGGCATCTAGTTGATGGATTTGCACCAAAGCTTTCCGAGTCCGCCCTAATAGCTTGGCCGAAGGTGGACGAACCCCCCAAGTCCAATGCTTTGCCTGACCAGGTATCTAGCTCACTACAACCAAGATCGAAACGCCTAGATAGTTCCACCAAGGATGCCGGAACCTGTGACGAGGCCGAAGATGAAGAAAGCGGCAATGACCCCGTTCCTGCTTTTGTACTCCAGTACGATTATCGCGGCCTACCTCCCGGATCCATCACCTCGGGAAAAGGCCTTGCTGAAATGGCCGTTATTGCTGCCAGGGAGCAAGATAATGATCTTAATAACAAGGGCGCACCCGCTTCCGCAACGGCCAATGGTATCAAATCAAGCTCGAAAGAGGTGGCAGAGGAAAGTGATGACACAACGTCTAGCAGCGGTACAAGTTCCAGTTCTGAGAGCGAAGAATCTGAGGATGACAGCGGCGGCGACGACAGTGATGGCGATGACGATGCCAGCTCATCTGATTCCAGCTCCGATTCCGATTCCGATTCCGATTCCGATTCCGAATCTGACTCTGACTCTGACTCTGACTCTAATAACCATCACAATCCCGAGAATGGGCTAGGCGAATCCGAATCCGAAGCTCATGACTCCTCGGACTCTAACAGCGACAGCAATGAAGGGAGCCATGCCAGTGACAGTGGCCCTGAAGAAGTATCCATTGGCAAATCTCAAGCAAATATCGGCAACAGGCTCCTCAGTAGTCAGGATAGAGCCAAGAGTTCGGATGCCGATTCAGGTGATGAAGACAGTGAATCTTCTAGCAGCAGCTCAGAAAGTACGAGTAGTGATGACGAGCCGAGCTTGGTCAGGGTTAGCAAGAATGCCCCCTTAGCCACATCTGTCGAATTACAGTCGAGTTTCAATATAGAGGGGCAATTTAACACGGCAGAACAATCCATCAACTCCAGGACGCAACCTATGCCCACTGCGACAGTTCCCCCAGGAGCTGGTAAAGAGAGCACCAAAAGCCGCAATGCTCGTCGTAGGGTTGCAAAGAGGGCTAAAAGGCTAGCACAAGAACCTGCAATAGCAAACTCAATCACCACAAATATTAGAGATGAGGAGGCATCCGCACGTGAGATGGTTAAGAAAGAATCCGACTTGTTCGAAGCTAAACGAAGGGCGTTGCTTGAAGCTATCGCCAATGGCGGCATTGAAGTTGGCCTTGAGTCAAGGATCGAACCTAGCGACAACACGTCAAAGGTTGCATCGAAACGAAAACGAGAGATCCAACCGGATCTGGAATGTCAAGATCAGTCTGAACTACATAACGGCACACCCAAGGAAACATCACCAGATGAAAGCGTATCGATAGCTTCTGCTCAAAAGAGACGCCGGGTCGACCTTGGAGCCGGGCGTCGGCTTGTTTTCGGGGCTCTCGGTCTTCGTAATCCCAAGTCGAAGAAAGACGAAGACCAAATACGTGGTAAATTAATGGAAGATGTTCGGCCTATTGTGAATGCAAGGCTTGCGCAAGAAAGTACAGCTGCCGAATTATCGGAGCAGATAGATCCACCGGTACAGGAAGACCCCGGTCTCTGGAGGACAAAAATAAATTATCGGGCTGTAGAGTGTTGCCAGGAGGGTATCGATCTCAGTGAGCCTCCGTTTCCATTTGTTCAACGATGGGACACGCAACAACAGGGCTTCTGGTCTTCTAAGAAAAATAAGCGTGGCGGCCGTAATAAGCGAGCTCAACGCAACCAAGCCACCTATTACGAGGACGATATCGGACCCAGCAAGAGGAAGCATAATGAGTCGGGGGGTTGGGAAGGAGAGGGCTATGATGTGACGTTCAATGGCATTGAGGATACCCATAATACTGACGATATCCTGCTTAATTACGACGACGAAGACCCAAAAGATCCAGAAGTGAATGAGCATGCGGAAAACTCCGACCACGATATGGAACTAGAAGATTTGCCTATTGTACCATCGGATGTTACTGTTCTTCCCACTCTTCGATCTGGCGAAGCCCGGGTAGGCATGGTCATCACCTGGCAGAAATGGTCATGTTCATCGGCAACAAACTGGCAACCTCAAGTATCCAATGTCAGTGCGGTGGTAGTTGATGTTAAAGCCAATGGTACTGAACTGGAAGTCTGCCTCGCTAAGAGGGACCGCTATCTTGATGGAAATCAAAAGCAATATGACCCATATACAGGGCAGCGACTATACGACAGATTCGAAGCACCGGATTTAGATGAGGATGATGACGATGCTGAACAAGATGATGAGGGTTACCTAACGCTCAGCTTTAGCGAGATGCAGGATCCTAGAGTTCTCCAACAGCCTCTAGATGCAATGGGTGACACCGAGATGCCTCAATCTGCTCAGAATACAGAGGCTCTTCAGGAGGGACATGACCATCAGAGCCTCATACCATCGCCAAAGCCTGGCGAGAAAAACGTGGCACGTGCAGCAGATGGCGATCCAGCCTCTCCCACTAGGCTCTCAGGAGAACGAGCTGTCTCTGTCAATGGGCCAGAGTCAGGAGCCACGAGTAGTACAACGTTCCATCAACCTGGACAAGGTCAACAATCAGTCAATCCACCCGTCTCTGAGTTTTCCGATTTCGAAAGCCCTTCTCGACAGCTCCACGAAACAGCTAGCGAAGCTATTAGCGCCTTATCCCAAGACCATTATACTATTGAGGTGGCAAGAACCGGCAGCGATCCGGACGGAGAACAGCGCGATAGTGAACAATATATTCCAGATCCAGGCAATGCCAGTGCGAATAGATCTTCTCTAGCGAACTTTGACATTGAAGACGAGAACGACGTCATCATTGGAACACCCAAAGTTATACATCACAGGTTAGCGGCCCCTTCAGTTACAAGTAGTGTTCAGAGTGGGCGCCAACCGGATTATGACACAGGAGTAAATGACGAGCCAGCGTCCTTTCAGGTAACGGAAGATGGCATCTCAACCGTGCTGGGTGAAAATCGATCAAGCATCGGGCCTGAAGACATGACTACGCAAATACCTACGTCGGCTCCAGGCGCAAGAACGCCGAACAAAAAAACCGAAGATAATAAGGACCCTGCTATAAACTCATCGCCGAGAAATCTGTCAACGCCTGATTCTCTATGTTCACTTAACTCTGTATGGTGCACTGCAGTTACATCGCGTAAGACGCAAAGTCCGTCTAAGTCACAGGTTCAGGCTTTCTCAATTGAACCATCGCAACCATCTCGAGCCATGAGAAACTTAGCTTACGAGGATGCTATGCGCAAACTCGACGAGTTGTCAGATGATGCCCAGGAGTCGTTGAACGAGCCAGCGATGGAGAGTTCTGATTCCAAAGATCCCGAGTGGATTGGCGAGGACGGGAGCTCAAACGACGAACGTGAAGTAGTGATCAAAAGTTCTCCTCATTCGCCAAGACCATTCATGACCGCTAAGATTTCCCCGCCGCCCAGAAGGCGACGATCGGCCCGGCAGTCGACGCAATTTTCTCTTCCGCAGGGGGCGCAGGTTTTGGAATTGTCGTCAGACTCGGATTCGGTGATTTTAGAGAGCTACCCTGACGACGAAGTGGATGGGACGTATTCACCCAAGTCGGATGGCCTTCCTAAAGGCCAGGGATGGGTGAAGAAAAAGAAAGGCATGAGTCTTAGTCAGCCAAGAGGCTCGACGGTACCATCGGGATCGCAGCCACTACCAAGAACCGGTAGACGGTACTTGTCGGCATCGCAGGGCCAGGTTTCATCGTCGGTGCCGGTCAACCTAGTCTCCTCGATCAGACAGAAGTCTCGGAAGAAGTTGAGTGCCAGGTTTTAGGGAGATGGCATACAATGGCGGTAAAGCTGCCTGGCTGGGTACAGGTCTATCTGTCTGCGTCTGCCTACATGCATGTCTATATTACCAAATACCCTAATCTTCAATTATCATTATATAAATGGTTGGGCGGCGTCAGGGCATACGCATTTTCTTAGGGATATGTCAGCTTTCGCCATCGATGCGCTGCGGTATAAATTACACTAATTAACTACTTAACAAAGAGCAGTGTACATGGTATTTTCCTGCGCGTAGCGGTATCTGCTTTGCTTCTCCAATGCCGTGAAGGGTAGTCTGCCTAGCTAGCTAGCCTGTAGGTAAGGCATTGCGGGCAGTCAAGAGGACAGCTGATACGTTTAAAATATTATTTTACTAATTTAGCTCATTTCCTCTCAGGATATCATCGATCTATGTAACCCGTTCACTCAAATTATTACAATAGTTATGGTCTACTGCATCACCAACTCCTAGGTTCCATATTATTCACATAGGTACAGATATGCTCAAGTAGTCGGTTGCGTATACATAAGTAAAGATTAGAGCCTGATCTGCAAACAGTCTATCTCCTGATTGGAAAGGCAAGAGGAATCGATGAGCCGGGTTCGTTCATCAAATGGTTGTTTCAGTTACCTACCCTCAGCGTTAAAAGCTCAGGAACAAGAACCAGCGTGTTGAAGTTGGCCTCGGCTTTTTACAGATTCCTTGTCCCACACCTAACAGGAAGCTCACAATGCAGAGGCTCTTCCGTAGAAATGTCGTCCTTAGTAGCATTGGTGGTGAGAATAGGGGCGAGACCAGTACGTCCCAGTCACTCCAAGCCGCAGGGAGGTAGGTGATGTATCATCATGGGTGCTAGGAGATGGCCCTGTGTTGTGCTGGCAGAAAACGATATCTTCATTCGTTCTTTCAGGAATAAAAAATTTATACAAACGCACGTGCGCATAGTTTTGTTCGTTTCCCTTCTCCCTCTCTCCCTGTATGTGTATTTCTCCTCCCATAACAATGCAATGAGACAAACCAATTGACGAATCAATTGGTCCTCGCACCCGGCCTGGATTCCTTCAGCTCGTTCATCTTGGCCACGCGCCTCTTGAACTCCTCGTACTGGCACTTTTCGTAACTGTGTCGTTCGTCCTATTTAAACAATAAAGCCCCCACGGCGTCCTGTCAGCTTTCAACTAGATTCTTGAATTGCTACCTAGCACGCGCAATGGACTACATATGAAAAAAACACCAATAGTGAGAAGAGAAAGATGAAAAAGAAGGCAAGGGAGAGACGTAGGTAGGTTATAGACATACCTCACACTTCCAAGGTAGGTAGTACGTCTCGCTACGGCAGCGATTTAGGGGGATGAGAAGGTTGGCGCAGCTGTCCCGGTAGGCAAGCGGGAGCTTAGCATCGCGCATCTCCTCGCGGGTCGCCTCTGCGCATTTCGAGATAACTTCGTCAGCTTTTTCTTCTCTCTTTTCTTTCTTTCTTGCTTTCTTTCCTTGGCTTCTTCTGTTTTATACGATACGTATAGGTAGGTAGGTAGGTAGGTTGGTTAGCAAGTAACGTACTTGGCGGAGCATCGGATGAACTGCCGAAGAGTCCCATGGTGTGTGGGTGTATATATGTGTGTACGTAGAGAAGGAGGACGGAGGGCGGAGAACGGAGAACGGGGTACGGAGGAGGTGGGTATGATGTAGTTGGTCGTAGGTAGTAAGTAGGTAGTTGGATGCGACTTGAACGAATGTTCGTTCAAGTTTCCAGTGGCTTGGGGGTGGGGGTGAAGGTAGGGACGTACCCGCTAAACCTGACTAAGAACGTGGCTAGGTTAGATGGTTCAGTTCAGCGGGTAAAAAAAAAAAAGTGGCTTGCGAGAACTACCTAGGTAACATGGATCCTAGTAACTCTCAATTATTCAGGTAAGTAGTACAGGCAGTGAGATTAGATATTGTCCGTGCATAAGATAAGGTTATCTCGAACCCCTTCTAGTTGCATAGCTGTTTAGCATAGTGTAAATCCCACCATAAGGTGTAACAGAAAAAAACACATACCTAGCATAACACTTACACCCCTTGACCACTTTATCTCTTGTCTCCATCCCCACTGCTATGAGGGATTGTCACCCCACCAAAAGGGGAAAAAAGAAAAAAAAAGGAAGAAAAGAAAAGAAGCAAAGAAAAAAAAAGAAAACCCAACTTCCCAGCTGCCCTCTATAGTAACAACCCCTTATCACCTCACCACCAAAGGTCTCAATTTCATCATGTTAGACTCGTATTTGACGGCATTCCTGCCGTCGCTCTACCATCTTGGCCTACTTACCTTCTTCATATGGTCTAGCCCTTGATCATCCGTCTAGGGTCCCTGGGTCTCTCGGGTCCAGAGCTGAGCTTGACGAGCTTGTTTGTTGCCAAACCTGCCTAGCAGCGGGAGTTGTGGTAGGTTCTAGCCATGAGAAGACCAACAACCTGAGCTCCTATTTCTATGGCTATGTCTATCTTCATACCTCGTGCTCGTGGCCTTTCCTTACACGCTCATATGTTCTACCCCGTCTGGCTTTGCACTATCTGGCTGGCTACAGCAGTTATCTGCAAACTACCCAGGGGTCATCTGCGGAGATATCCCATGCGGGAGGTTGCATCATTATCTACCAGTCCGGGTTAGGATCTATCTTATCCTAACCTCCACTTACACTACACGAGTCGTGTGCCTCCTACCACCTTAAGGTTAGTAGTCTATGGACTCCCGGAAATTAATATGCATGTATAGAAGCCGTTTTATATGAGAAGTACCCTATACTATGTACAATAAAGCAGGTAAGTAGGTAGGCGAGGTAGGTTGAGCCAAACCCACCCATGTCTCTCTGTTTAGTCCAAATAAATACCAAGACATTGCCCACCCATCCGCTCGCCGGGCTCATATGTCCTCGCTGAGCCCTCCGGTAAGTCTTCTAGCTAGCTGTTTATTTGCTTAACTCGCGGTCTTTCCAAGACCGCTTGTCCCTGCTGCCACGATGAGGTGTTTACCTGCTGTTCGAGTTATCCTTTCTTCGGTTATTTACTTCCCGGGAGCTCTTGGCTTGTTTCCTCCGCCCCCTGTTGCACCCCCCGACGAGGTTGACCAGCACTTGTTGGCAGCTCTTGCTGATCCTGCCCAGCCCGCCTCCGGTATTGCCTATTTTGAGCAATATATCGATCATGACAATCTAGAAGTCGGCACATTTAACCAGACTTACTGGTACAACACTACCTTCTACCAAGGACCTGGCTCGCCAGTCGTCATTTTTACCCCGGGAGAAGCTGGTGCTGCCGCTTATGTCTCATACCTCTCTGATGAGGCACTTACCGGCTTAATTGCCAAGGAGATTGGCGCTGCCATCCGTACGTTTCGCCGACTACCATTTTAGATATTAAAGTTATATCCGCTCACCTGTATCACAGTCCTGGTAGAACATCGGTATTGGGGCAACAGCACCCCCTACGAGGTTCAATCGACTGAAAATCTACAGTACCTCACTTTGGACCAGTCCGTTGCTGATTTTGCGAACTTCGCGAAGAATGTCCAACTTCCATTCGCCACGAATGGGTCAGCCAATGCACCAAATGTCCCCTGGGTATGGGTAGGCGGTTCTTACTCGGGCGCTCTGGGTGCTTGGATTGAAAGCCTTGCCCCCGGCACCTTCTGGGCAACACATTCGAGTAGCGGCCCCGTGGAGGCCATTTTTGACTACTGGCAGTACTTCTAGTGAGTGATTTTCATAGTCGTTTATTCCCCTTTTTGGCCTATCTCGAGCTGGCCTGGGTGTCAAAATCTCCTACCATAGCTAAGCATATGCGTTCGTGGGAGTTTTGGCTCCCGAGACGGTCTCAAGAGTAAAAGGTTACCTTATATGGAAATTACTGACTCTCATTATTACAGTCCTATTCAGCAGGGTATGCCGCAAAACTGTACGCAGGACTACGCTGCTATCATCGACTACGTGGATGGGATCCTATCCAACGGGTCGGCCAAGGAGCAATCAGACTTGAAAGAATTATTCGGGCTTCAGGATCTTAAATACCTTGACGATGTTGGAGCCGCCATTGCTTCCCCCATATGGTCCTGGCAAAGTATCCAGTTCTATTCTGGCTACTCTCAGTTTTATCAGATGTGAGTCTGTCTTAACACATGCTCAAGAGCTCAATAGAGCAATCCATTAGACCCACTATCTAGTAGGGAGTTATCCTCATGATCAGCACGCAATAATCCATATACCTCTAGCGGATGTTAGGATTTCCGGGCTATCGTGTGCTCAGTCCCCATAACACACCTTACTAACATGTATTCCTCCCCTTAGGTGTGATGCTATTGAAGGCGTAGTACCGAATTCGACTGCTAGTTACACCAGCTCGAATGGGGTCGGCTTGGAAAATGCCCTGCCGAAATTTGCTCAATGGTTCACGAGTGAATACCTCCCGGGTTGTACGTATTATCCACACGTTATCATCCTCAAATAGGACACTAACAGAATAAACAGACTGTGCTGCGTACGGATATGAGGATTGGCAAGATGAGGATAATGTCCAGTGTTTCGATACCTACAATGCTACTAGCCCTGTGTTTACCGATTGGAGTTCTGCCAACGCCATCGACCGGACCTGGGTCTGGATGACCTGCAACGACCCATTCTTCTACTACCAGACGTAAGTGATTACTCTGCTTGACCCGGTTCGTGAGCCCCTGGTGCTAATTTGAGACTCTTAGTGGTGCTCCCCGTGATCGACCATCAGTTTTCTCCCGCCTGGCCACTGCCGATTACTGGCAACGCCAATGTGAGCTATTTTTCCCACGTGAGGGTAACTATACCTATGCAAGCGCCTTGGGCAAGACGGCGGCCGACCTCAATGCCCACACCAAGGGCTGGTTCCTCCCCGAAGCTCTCGACGCCGAGTCCCGCCTGCTCTGGGTCAACGGCGAGTACGACCCTTGGCGATCAGCATCAGTAGCCAGCGAGTTCCGGCCAGGAGGCTCACTGGAGTCCACCCCGGAACAACCGCACATTCTTATCCCAGGATCACGTCATTGTAATGACCTACGGACTCGCAACGGTGTCTACAACCCGGATATCAAGAAGGCTCAGGACGAGATTGTGACACAGATGGCGGCATGGACAAAGGAGTTTTACAGCTCTAAAACCAAGCGCCGGGGCTCCTCTACACCAATGAAACGCCTGGAAATAACTGCTTGATAAATAGATAGGTAGCGTCTGCGAAGATAAATTATTTCATTCGTCGAGCAGCAACGTGTACAAACCTCGATATCTTCATAAATCCAAAAACTTTACAACTAATCACAACATTGTTAATGAGATCAGGTGGTAAAACTTGCTGCCTATTGTCAGTGATCTGAAATCAGTATCTAAATCCGGGGGTAGGGTAAAGGAGTCCATCTTTTAATCTCGTACAACAGGAGGAGAGACTGTAAAGTGTGTGCGGGTCCAGAGAGCGTATAAAGCCATTATTGGTTCTAAAGTTACTACTCGCTGCACGAGTCTAGTTCGATTATGTTGTGCATCTTGATGGATATATTTATTCTAGCCACATATACACCAGGCTTTTCGGCCGAGGGCAACTCCTTGCCCAGGACTAAAGTTTCCCGCGGAATCACTACAGACCCGCGGCCAACCATATCACTTTTACCCAAGGCTTGGATTTGCTTGTGAAAGCCATAATACTCTACAACAACGGGAAGATCCATTATAAAATCTACGAACGTCTAGGTATTTTCCACTCCGCCTATTTTTCTGTTCCCTCTAGTTACCTTGCTCAAGATAACTGCCCACCATGGCACCCGGAACTATCGCCGACGAGTCTCTCGCTAATAAACAAAAGCACATTGTTGAAGTTTCGGGAGACAATGATTCAGTCCCATCTTTATACCGAAATGTCGACAATGCTACCCTCCAGGCGAAAGCATCGCGCTACCTCTTCAACTACGGCACCAAGTTCATGCCGGACGTCATTTGCGGCAGCAAGGGGATGTATGTGTATACGGCATCAGGACATAAGGTTCTCGATTGGACATCAGGCCAAATGTCCTGTCTCTTAGGTCACGGACATCCGGAGATTGTCAAGACGATCGCCGATCACGCTGCGGGGCTCGACCACTTGTTCTCGGGGATGGTGTCGCCTCCCGTGATCTCGCTGGGGGAACGGCTGTGCTCGCTGCTCCCCGATGGCCTCGACAAGGCGTTTTTCTTGTCCACAGGCGGGGAGTCCAACGAGGCCGCATTGAAGATGGCGAAAGTTTTCACGGGGAAGTTTGAGCTCGTGGCGCTAGGGGCGTCGTGGCATGTGAGTATTTAACTTGTGGTAATTCACCTCATACTTTCCCGCACCGTCTCTTTTAAGAGTATACAAGTAGTATTTATTAAAGATGTTAAAGAATGTGGACACGTTAATTCATTCTATGCATGCATAGGGTGTTACCGCGCAAGCTCTTGGGACGCAATATCATTTTGGCAGAAAGGGGCAGGGTCCACTAATGCCGGGAATGCACATGCTCCCGGCTCCCAACGCCTACCGGTCCGTGTTCCGCAAGCCGGATGGGTCCTACGACTGGGAGGCCGAGTTGGACTACGGGTGGAACTTGATTGACCAGGCATCGTGCGGCTCTCTCGCCGCCGTAATCGTAGAGTGTATCCAGTCCTCAGCGGGCATGCACGTGCTACCGCCAGGATACTTAAAAGCGCTCAAGAAGCACTGCGAGCGGCGGGGAATGCTGCTCATCGTCGACGAGGCGCAGACAGGCGTCGGGCGTTGCGGCGATATTATGGCCATTATACACGAGGAGGTTGTGCCGGACATACTGACGCTGAGCAAGACCCTCGGCAACGGGCTGCCGCTTAGCGCGGTAGTGACAAGCGCCGAGATCGAGAGCGTATGCGCGGAGAGAGATTACTGTGCGTTGGCTGAGAAAACCACCCATATATAATCGGTCCATTGCCTCCAGACTTCTCTTCTGTGTTGAGCCGGCGTCTATAGAAAAGGATGAACTAACACACGAGCAGGTTTCTATACAACCCACGTCAACGACCCCCTCCCCGCCGCCGTTGGCGACAAGGTCCTCGAGATAATCGTGCGTGACAACCTGGTCGCGCACTCGCGAGCGCTCGGCACGCTGCTACACAAGGGGCTTAGAGATCTGCAATCGCAGTACGAGTGCATCGGCGATGTGAGGGGGCGGGGTCTTATGGCCGGCGTAGAGATCGTGGCAGACCGGACAACGAAGCAGCCCGCGCTGGAGTTGGCAAGGGCAATTGGAGACCGCGCGTACGAACTCGGCGTTTGGGCGAACCTGAGCAGCCATCCGAGTTTCGGGGGCACGTTCCGGATCGCGCCACCGGTCACGATCACGGAGGAGCAGTTACGGGAGGGGCTCCGGATTTTAGGGGAAGCGTTTAAGTCTACTCCGGGAACTATGCCGCTATAAGGAATAGGGCGGGGCAAAGGTATTGTTCTACGACATGCTTTAATATATATGACAATTCACTTATGACTGTGACTCTTTTCAGAGTTTAGGTGGTTATAGTATTGTAGGTATGTTGTAATAGGTCCTTCTTGTGTTTAGGTAGGGGGGCATGTGTCAATCGTTAACTCACCTCTTCTTAATTGACGTATAGGAGAAAATATTTAAGTTCTATAGTCCCGCTTAGTCTTGTTAAAGCTTACCCGCAGTCATTGTTATTTGTCAGGGGTAGAGATAGTTACAGTGTAGAGTGGATTGTTTCGACTGTGGGTGTGCATATAGGTTTGAGCGATAGGCATAGTTTCCCGAGGGAAAAGGGCCTAGACATAAGATATATCTATAGTTTCTAGCCCGTATTCTATTCATGTCCTCGATTCCTCTTTCAGACTTCTGAACACTCTAGCAATGGATTCTTTGGGACAGCAGGAGAGGCCTTATAGGTCTCATTTGCGTCCAGCATGCCTTCCTTGCCGTCGCCGCAAGTCCCGCTGCAAAGTTGAGGCCCGTAGTCCCGCGTGTTTAATGTGCCGGGTCCACGGCACTGATTGCTATTTCCCGAGCAGCCGTGAATCTGGCGGTACTCCTCCGAGAAGCCAGGGCAGTCCTAGCCGAGAACGACCCACATCCAAGCGAGCTATCCGGAGGCGGATCACTACGCCAACTCAAAGTCATGGAATAGCTAATGAACCACCCAGCATATGGGAAACCGACGGAGAACAACAAGGTAGTCATCCAACTCCGCTTTCAACTGACGACACCGAACATGAAAGCCGCCATATCATCGGGCCCGCGGTGATAGGCGACAGTCAGGTCCTGGCCGAATATCTATCAGCTGTCAATAGTAATACCAGTGGTATGCGTTTGATCCGCCCGAAGCCAACAAGTGGAAGCAAGCCGATACTCTTCACACCAGTCCGCAAAGGGCCATTGGGCCTCACGACTAACTCCAGTCCCTCATATCTAAAATGTCAAATTATCGAAAAGCTTCTCGAACCTTGGGTCGAGGACCTGGTTGCTGTGTGGGTCTAGAAATACGCCCGTTTCGGTGAGGTATATACTAAGTAGGCTAACTGTAATAATAGGTATTTCGAAAAAGTTAACGGCTGTTTCCCACTTCTTGACAAGGAATCGTTCAGGAGCCAATATTCTAGTGCCAAGGATAGCATAGTGAGAAACTCCCTTAATACCTTATGCTCATGCCTATTCCCCCTCGGAGATATTGCATAACTCATTAATACTAATATAACTATACATTGATTCCGAAGTCACCTGCGCTTTTGTCCTGCCTTTATGCTCATACCTTAGTCTACTGGCAGTTCTCGCCTCGACTCGCAACCCATAAATGTCCAGATGTCCGCTTCGTGTGGAATTTGGCAAACGAGGCCCTCTACTCAGAAATGCACCTATCTCCCGGGATCTCCACCATCACCTCGATCCTCCTCAATGTCGGGGGGCGACCGATTACTTCGTTGATAGGAAACGGGGTACAACTGGGGTGTGCCGTGTCTCTCGCTCACTCTCTTGGTCTTAATCATGATCCCTCCTCCTGGGACATACCTCTCTCGGAGAAAACCTTGCGTATGAAAATATGGTGGTCTCTTTTAATACACGATAGGTGGTATGTAATGAAAATTGAGTTCCAGATACGCATGGCTAATCTCCCGTCTACAGGTCAAGTCTAGCATATGGTACGCCACCGCATATACAGAGAGGATTCTACGATGTTCCTTTGCCAAGGATAGAATACTGTACGTAACCCTACTCACAACATGAAACATTAGTAGAAGCACAGATTGACACTTTACTATCATAAGTTTCAAATCACCCTATACCTACCGACTCGGAAGCTATTCTGATATTTATTGCCCTGTCTGGACTCACAGATGTACTGGGCTATTATCTGCACCATCTCTACTGCTTAAACCGAGATACAAATACTCCTGTTCGCAATCTCGAACTCCGACTCAACCAGTGGGTTGAAAGTCTAGAGGATAGGGTACGATGGATCATCACGCGTGGAACCCAGTTGACCCTCCCGGGAGCAGCAAATTTGCGATTGTCCTACCTCTCCTTACAGCTACTCACGCACCGGATACAGTTAGACGACGACCGCTCTAAAAACGATGTGGACGACGATGGCCTAGCAACCCGATATATACATGTTCGGCGGACGGCAGAGGATATCGTCTTGTTAGTTAATGAGATGCAAGAGCAGCAGCTAGGGGACTTCTGGCTTCCCACAAGCGCCTTCGTCTTCCCATCGACGGTGACTATTCTGCTCCGATGTGCTCTCGAGACCGAGAGTTCTCCCGCTGGTCTCACTGAGAGCATGTCTCTCCGATTAGCATCTGACCTGATTGCAGCCTTGCGTCGGCATCGTGAATCGCTAAGCTGGGACCTCGGCGACATTTGCCTCGCACAACATGCCGAGATTGTTGAAAAACTTATGACGCCCTCGGCCCACCCCGAAGAAAATCCCTCTTTTGAACCGAGTTCCCAAGATGCGTTTATTCAAGACACCTCATTCATCGATGAGCTCTTCCCCAGCCTATGGGATACGTTCCGCCATTGTTAATCGATTATGTGTGACCGGCGTATAGTTCGTGGTACCAATCCTAGTGATGATGAAGCCGGGGACGAGGGGTTCGAGTTGGAATGCTACATGTGTGTCACCTCTAATATACATGTAGTGTGTGTGTGTGGAATCAATGTCTAGTATAGCCTGTCTCTCAGGCAAGCCTCCGTGTTAGATAATCCTTAGCTAATGAATACATATGCAACATCACTGTTATAGTAAAAAGACATAACGGAAAAGATATGGAAAACTCCGAGGATAAGTTGAAGTAGCAATGTGCCAGATATACATATATACTCTACAAAAATTACATGATCACCTAAAAGGCAACCTGGCTTTGAGAACTAAAACCTCAATAGTAGCTTCATTTAGAAAAGATCAGCTCATGGGAAACATTCGAGAATATGTAGCGAGTTCTGAATTGATATGTACTGCCAAACTTGACTCTTTTTTGTGATACCCTGCTGTAAGTAGATATTCCCCTCAAGCTCTCCAAGACATGTAATACAGATCTATACTTAACAATTTATGAATGCGGTCTTGGTGGATGAGACCCAGTGCCCCTGACATTCTACGCATCTCAGTCTAATCGATATCATTTTAGATAACCCTTTAGGACTCTTTATATCGAATTGAGTGTTCTAGACAACAAGCCTAACCTTCAACTTATCCACTTCCTCGATCTCTGACCTGCGACTAAGTATTTCGTTCATGTCCCATGTAGCACTTAAATATCGTCCACTAAGCCATGCTCGACGCTCGCTCGACAACCAAGAAACGGTCGCTCCAGATAATTCGGCACTATCATTCAGTCCATACAGGGTCTCGGGAGGCATGCCCTTTTCAGCAAGTTCTGTGAGCACTGCGCCTGGATGAACAGAGTAGGCGACGAGACCTCGATGACCAGCTTCCACCAGCAAGAACTCTGTTAATTTCAGCACTGCCATCTTCGACGTTCCGTACGCCGAGGCCATCGGCCGGAGGTTGTGCGCTGCGACGCTGGAGATGTTGACCACGGTCTGCGGGCCGTTGGGACTCTCCAGCAAAAGCGGTATGAAGTATTTAGCCGTATGGAAGACACCTTTCAAGTTTACCTCCATTGTCCTCCACCAGGCTCTCGTGTCCGACTCCGGAATAGGCTGCGCTGATGTCATATACCCAGCATTATTAACTAAAATATCCAGTTTGCCTTTAAATTCTTCCTTGATGAGTTCAGCGCACTTCTGCACGCTGCCCTCGTCAGTGACGTCCATCTTCGTCAGCACAATCTGTGGTGGTTCGTGGCCGTTGTCTTGCGCAGCCGCAATGAGATCGCTAGCTAGATGCTCGAAAGCTTCGGATATATCTGCTACTGCGATGGCTTTCGCCCCAGCCCTAGCAAAAGCCACTGCAGTAGCCCTCCCAATACCCCTAGTTCCTCCAGTAATCAAAACATTGTGTCCGATATGCCTCGCAGTTGAAAGAAGCGGGTACGGAATGCTATGTGTAGAAGAAGTGAATGTTGCCCCTATCACTTATTAGAAATCATGCCCCGAAAGAGAGGAGTTTCATGGATGTCAATGAATGCCAATTAATGCAGTTACTCACCATTCTCTGGGGGCTGTGGTGGATATGTAGACTCCATGGTGCGATAATCAAGGATTGTTGTTGAACTTGTGTATCTTGGTGGTTATTAGCTCATTTATATGGCCCGCGATAGTATTATCGTTTTGGAGAAGAGTCAGCGTCAGTCTCTTAAACTTGGGTATGCTCCTCCAGGTCGATTGTGTACTCAATTGATGGCCGAAGCAGATAATACGCTCGGCAGTAAGTCCGAACGGCGTTAACCCCTCAGGTTTCTTCACATTACCGAAGTTAGTCTAGTAGGTTAGTAGATATGCGTTTATTATTATGTACTAATCGTAGTAGTTATTCAATGTGAATACAACTTTAGATCACATGAAAAGGGAAATAACTACTAGCTCCGAGCTACATGTACATAGTGTTCCAGATGGGTTATTACCAAACCTCCGGTGAGGACAACTTGAATGGAGCGCAAAGTTGCCGCTTTCCGTCCCTTTGATGTGCTTTATCAGAGCTCAAACAATAGTTTCCGTGTCTCTCAGGCTTCTTTAAAGGACTATAGCAAAGATTCTTTTTTCTTCAAGTAAAATCCTTCCCCAACATGTAAAAAGGAAGAAATAAACATAGAGAGAGAGAGGGTAAAAAGAAAAAGAAAGAAAAAAAAAACAGAAGCTAGGGTGACCTATGACAATTTCTTGTAACTTTAAAGTGGTCTACATGCCTTCCCCTGATGCCGAGTATGTATGTGTAGTGTTCGACATGCCAGCCAGCCTGTGTCAAGAGCCCGCCCATTATACCACTAGTTGTTTGGTATCCGAGAAAGGGAAATAAAGAGAAGAATAAACGTACTTTGACATGCCGAGAATCAAAGAATCAGGAAAAATTACGGTGCAGGTAAACGCAGTAATAATAATAACCACCCCTAGTCCCTCGTGGTGCCAAGCACCAGTTGCCAATACGCATAGAATTGGCGGCCACTCTTTTTTCTCTTTCCCCCGTCTGTGATCTTGCCGCCATAATGCTCTAACCATTTTTATGCCACTGGATTGTGTGTATCGTAAATCTGAATCAGACGAAAGACAAGCTTTTCTCCCTTGGATCCTTGGTTCCAAACTTAAGGACTCTTACCACTGGGTAGTAGAGGAGCAATGCAAATACAATACGACAGAAAACGCGAAAGGAAGTAGGAAAGAAGGGGAACAAAAAGATGGAATGGAGTAAGTGCAGACGGACACACCAAGGAGGGAAAAAAACTGAAGACGGAGTAGAAATAGCCAGCATACCCAACCGTTAATCGTTCCACCTATTTGTTTGTCCTCGTGCTAGCATCTATTGGTCTGTGACAGGCCTTAATAGAATATGCACTCTGTCTCTAGTATGTTACGAGAGTGGATAGATTAACGACGATGCACCATCTGGAGGATTGTAAGCGCCCGAATAATTGGGTGCCAGTGCCTGCATTTCTGCGCAACTCAATGCCTGGCAACACGAAACGCCACACATGGGTTAACTTCGCCTATCAAGCCCTTCTCCGATTTGATATCCTAGGAGAGGGGGTATATCCATGGGTAGAGCGTGTTCTATTATCGAGGTTGTCTGTGGCGGGAAAGTATTGTTTGGAGTAGATGAAACAGGGTACCCGGGATCGCCTGATGATAGAATAGATGCAACCACCAGGTATACCCAATGCCGGGGTTTTAAGGGCGCAAAATGCAATGAAACCCAACGTGAGAATGACCCCCTGAATAGATATTGGCGTTATTGATATTGCTGTTATTGGTGGTGATGGTGGTGTAGTGTTGCTGTTGTCGATAGTGTATGTTTTCTTTTGTAAACCGTCCCAAAGAGAATTAAAGCATAAGAACCGGGAAATCAATACCGTCGATAGAGGAGGACAGCGAAGGCGAACAAAAACGCATAGTCTAGTCTCTTTCATCATACCTGACCTTAGGTCGTGTATATGCCGTCCAAGCATGCACAGTGGCTGAATCCCTCCCTTCTTCCTACTCCCCGCCCTAAAGAATGTCGCACGGCAGGTCGCCATCGCCAAGATGCACAACCAACCGGGATACAGAGAATGGAAATGTGACGGCAGTTATGCTCCACGGAGGCTTCCCGCAGATCGTCGGTGCCCGTCCGAGGACTGCATATGTGGGTGCCCATTGCTGCCAGTACTTCCACCTGCCGACGCTGTAGCTCCATCACCTCCGCTCCCTTGTGAAGCCGGGGCTCCTGGAACCACATAGCTCTGTGAAGCGGCGTGCGAATGATGGGACTCGGGCACGTATATGTGGCCGTTAGAAAGGACCGAAGCGGTACTTGCTCCGCCACTGGAGTGAGAGCCTCGTCGTGAGGTATCCAGCTTGGTGTCGCTATAGATATAACTGAGGTTCGAGTTGGACTCCTCTCCTGACCGTAGTGCCGGGTCGCTTGCCGCGTACACGGATTCTGATCCAGTGCTTCCGCTTGACTGATAGGACGCGTTGTCCGCATGACTCGAAGGCCGATGTGGAATATTTGAGCTCAAGGCACTCGAGGATGTGTAAGGGGGCTCATAGTTGGAGGGCAGGCTGCTGTAGCCAACCTCGGATATTGTGCTCGTAGGCGAAGTCTTCGAGCTCGAGTAGTGGCTTGGAAGGCCGTCCGCTCGGTAACTAGAAGATCCAGTTAAAGTTCTATTCACCTGAGAATGCAAACGGTCTGCTGGAACCATGCGATTCGTGGCGGCAGGAAGAGATGCTGCCATGCCCGATAGTGAGAATCCTTGCGATTCGTTATTCACGGCAGCTGGACGATGCACCAGGCTTCCGTAGGAATAGGCAGAAGCTTCTGGATCGACATAAACAGTTCCCCCAGAGCCGTACCGTCCATAACTCCGCATCATATTCGAAGGGTCTTGGCTCAACATTGAGTAGGGAGGGTAATTCAAGCCATAATCGACATCCTCATCAGGGTACGTCCCCGCCCATCCTGGCATAGTTGAGCAGTAACCTTTGCTATTATACGGATACGGGCTCTGGCGGTATGGAGGCAGCACATCCGTTGCTGGCATCTGGGGAGCATAGATGGTGCTCGGATTCAAAGGGGAAGGGGTACCACGAGATTGGTTAGTAAATGCCCTTCCAGCGTCGAGACTATATCCGTAATCGCTGCCTTCGTTTCTTATAGGGGCCTCGTGTGAAGATACCTAGGAAGACAATACGGTTAGAAAAACAGCATGAATTAACAGACTCTGTAGAGTCGACACGGAAAGTCGCCCGTACCCGTAGAAACTGGCAAGGTTCGTGGCCCGCGTTCTTGCAGTTCGAACACGGGCCGCCGTTCCCGGTGTCGCCGCTGCATCGAATCTTCCGTTTCCGGCACCGGCCGCACTTTAGAATCCATTGAATCAGCATTTCGATAACATTTCCTGCTAGAGAAAGCAATTGGAAAGAAAGGGGCTCACATACCGCAACCGCAATACGCTTACGTGGCTGCGATGAGTCCGGATCCTCACGCTCTGTCATCGTAGTCGTCCGTGTCTCGTGGGAGGGAAGGTGAAAGCGCCGATCTGAATAGGTGAAGGCATATGGCGGACAGCCGCGGCTATATCGTCTGCCTCCGTCGTTGGGCGCACAATACGATGTTGGAGACACCATTGTGTTTCTCGTGAACCCAACAATCCTGCGGTCAAATGCTTAAGAGACAAGAACTGTTCTCAGCTCACCCACGTACTATCGGAGGCACATCGACAGATAGTGGGGGTGTCCAGTGGTTTCGTTCTGCGACGGGTAGGCAAAATATTGATGAGAAAGGATAATGAAGCGTTCTGCAAAGGAAGACCAGGGGGGGTCAGGATGTTTGACAATCGGTTGGCGTCAAAGATCAAAGCCCTGAAAAAGTTCAGCTTGATGAGGTCGAGCTTCACCAGGTCTCTCTCGTTGTAAGACTCGAATGTTTCAAAAGAGCTGATCAAACTTGTCAGTTTGCTAAAACGAAGGAAGACTTCCGTTAACAAGGAAAGATTTGAAGGAGATATTGGAAGGCTCCTGCAAGTTCCATTGATGTTATACCCCGTACAACTGTTCTTAGACAAGCCCTCAACGTCCAGAGGCGTTTGCATCCGGGGTAGATAGCCTCCAAAGTACTAGATGGAAGTTCTTTGCTAGATAGTTGATGGTACAGCAGATGTCACGTCTACAAGGTGTCCACAGCAAGAGATGTTCAATAGCCTGGCCTCGTTGCACAAGACGGCGACGCGGCAGGCCGCATATCTCTACATGCATAACAACAGAGTCCAACCATGTGCTCATTCTGGTCTAAACCGGCTTGGTCGTGCAATTCAGAACTGCCCCCCTCCTACTCAGTAGCAGTGTAGTCTCCTAGGGGCATTTATGCCGTAAGGTAAGGCAGGGGTGGTTTTTAACATCCTTGACGGCGATCTAGAATAAGAGAGATTTACAGCAGAACGCCAATCTCGAGCGGATCCCCCATGCGTACATACCATACTTTAACCCCCCCCCCCCCCCTGGCGCTTCCCAGTTTCCTGGTCACAGCCCCAAGGAAGCGGGAATGGTGGTTGTCGGCCGAGACCTCTTCTAAGAAACATCTATTGCCTACCTACTTTGTGCCAAACCATTATAGGGTCAGGGTCTGAGGAGTGGGATTAGCTTCACTACCAAGAGGGAGTGGCAATACATCTCCGAAACATATCCCAGTATGAACAAATAGATCGGGGAGAATAAAGGAATGATGCGGTGTAATGCCACGACTAACGTCTTTTAACATGAGATTTTCTTTTCTCCTCTTTCCTCGATCAACCAGGAGACAGCAGAGGAATAAGTGACAGAACAATATCTATGCTCAGTGACTGATATCCGCATAGGATGCGTAAGGAGCAAACACGATGAGGTTACTTTGTCAACGGCTACCGTCCTACTAGGGTGAGCAGACAGAGAGAAGAAAAAGGGGGGTGGGAAGGCAAACGCAACAGGTAAGACAATGTGATGACTGAACTGCGAGTCGAGCTTCAGCACTGAGCAATATGAAGACACAACCCTATGTAACGCATGTATTCGTCACCTAATGCATATGTGCATCGGTACTTCCGTGCAACAGAGGGCTATATGATACGAGAATTTGAAGACACAGCCGGTGGCTCTAAACCATTATAGGTCAACCATCTAGTGGCGGCTCTCTCTGGTATGCCTAGTATGGTATCTGCAGCAGCGGGGTAGAATATGACCAGTTCTTTCAAACGAACGGTTGAGAAACAGGGGCATAGCGGCAGGGGAAAAAAGAAAGAAAGGTAAATGGAAAATACCAGTGACCGGGGGAAGCTCTCCATCCAGTCAACAGATAATGTGCACTTGACCCGCGTGAGGCGACTGCTGCTTGCAGTGCTTCCGCTCGCCCCCGGATTATACCTTAGGTGGGAAGAAGCATTGCCAGCAAACTTAACATAGACCAGAAAATGGCTTTCGTCATGTTTGCCCTCCTACCTCTGGCCTATCTTGTAGTATATCAGACGTGCAGAGCGTCCACCTATTTCGGGGCCGGCGTAACGCAACGCAAACGAATATGATCCTGAGTCTCGCAGGTCCGACGGTGTGACACAAGTTTACTCTAACTGATGGAGACCTATCGTCCGTTTGGCATGGCTATCACGGCCCAACCTCACCTTGAATAGTAGTAGAAAGTAATAGGTAAGTATTTCGCAGATGAGGAACATCCCGGCTTGTGTTCACTCTATGCTGAGGGACCAACGTGAGCGGTAAGGTTACCTCGACTGAGTAACCCCTAATCCCTTCTCCTTTCTTTGCCCCTTATTAGTGGACCACGGTAAAATAAAAAGTCACTCTCCAACGAGTTTATTGCTGAAGAACCTCTCCTAGGGTCCACATAAATCGTGATACGCGATTTCGTCAATCTCTAACAGCCCCATAAGTGACCTGTCACTTTTTACTATTACCTCCTCCAAGCTCCTCTGCCCGTGTGTTTTTTCTTCTTCTTTTCTTTCTTTTCTTGTTATTGGTCAATGAGCGGAGATTGTAAGCCAGGATGATATCTCAGCAGATCTAGTCAGGGGATCCGATTTGATAGCTTGACGGGCTCTTCGTCTCCTAGCATATAAACAGCCACGTGCAGAGTGTGATGTCTTGCAGAGATAATGGCATAAGTGCAAGCCTTTGAGAACAGTTGCCTCGGGACGTGCCTTGTAGATTGCAGATGCGCAGCGCCGATCGATGCTGGTTGACACTATGACATCTAGTTAAGAGGCACAGGTAATTTAAGATGAGATAATAGGTTGTATAAGCTCTACATATCATAAAACCCCTGATCATTGGTAGTTGACTGATTACTGCTACTCAGCTATCCGCATTACCAGCCTACCTATCGTAAAACACAATTGACTAGGTTAGAAGGCATCGTCTAGTTCACCTAGATCTCAGTCCAGCCAAAAATACCCTCTTCATTCCCCTCTCAAACCAGAGACTCCCTCCCATCCAGTTTGCTGGGCGATGGCCAAGGCTTCCATTCAATAGCGTCCGAGAATAGAAAAAAAAAAAAGAAGGTTGAGACAAAGAGGAGACCATCTCGTTGACCGGCGACGGCAACCCGTATCGAGTGGACAAGATCTTTGGGATTTAATCAGTGGAGGTACGACATAATAATGCCATGCTATTCTCTCCGAGCCACACCACATCGAGTCATATGTTGTCTTTCATCAAGCTTCCGGGCGCGGCGGGAGCGTGGGAAAAAGAAAAGAAAAAAGATCGCAACACTTTGTCACTGACAGCCCACATGGCCCGTAGAGGATGCCAGCCGAGAGAGCGTAGCAGCGGAAATTTTTCTTTTCCCCCAAGGCATAGTGGCTTCTTGCATGCCCCGCTGTCATTCTCCTGGAGAGGACTGCAGGTAGCCGGAACCTGTACCACAGACCGCTTATATCATTGGTTTAGATCTACTCACGACAGCGCTTGAACTTGGGGGTCAAATCGTCATAGGTCTACCAATTTTCTACCCCTATCCCCCTTCTCTCTCTGTTCCCCCAGTGTGCTCTGCCAGAATATTCACAGTTTGGGCCAGGCCAAGCACCAACTGAGACCTCAAGCGTCTGGTCCAATACACGGCCAGACGAACATATTGGGGCCAGGCATGGCGCAGCGGATAGTCTAAAAGAGAACCGGACCCCCTATAACTCTCTAGGGACGTGTGCCATTAGCCGGCGCAGAGCCTGTGAGGTGGCCCGAGTTGTTTCGGGTGAGGCATAATACTGTTTTCCATCCATCAACCGTGCCATGCTGAGCCCAAGGTAGGTAAGGCACGTCACTGTTGCACACCCGTGAAGTGATATGAGTGCTAGGTAGTTGATAATTATCATGTCGCACATGTTCGCTCCGGGATTGAAAATCTGGTTACAGTGACCCGGATACTTCCTGGTGTGCCTTGAGCGTGTTCCAGGCTTTTTGAACAACCATACATCTCCCCCGTCCCTGTGTGACAGTCACTGTCTCGATCGCGCTGAGCTGTAATATTTCATCATATATGGTTGATATTTGCAGGTTGATCGTGGTTTTTTTATGTCGGTGAAACGGAAAGACGCGTCGGTTTCAAGAGAAGCGTAGAGGTGGCCCAGACTAGCTGGCTAGTTAATCGTGATTAAGAGATATTCAGGTGGAATGGCAGTAACCGCAAGGACGTCTGGGTTTTATGACCGGAACTGACCAAGACATTAGTAGCAAGACATGCTGCTCGGATCGACTGAGGGTAAGAGTTTTCCCGCCTAGGCATTTAAGATATAATATGTTAAGGGTGTGTCGTTTTTAGTGACACCAGCAAGGGACCTTGCAGCTAACGGCCTAACAGGCGAGCGGCAGTAGACATAGTAGGCGAGTTGGTCCGTTTACGAAGGGCCAGAGGTGATGCCTTAGTAGTGAGTATCCCGGAAAGAAAAGGGAAGAAATCCATACCATCTAGGTCTGGATAACAATCGATGATTCATGGTGTCAATTTGTCCTAGAGGGCTCGGGCTTGAACAGCCAGCTCAGGCAAACCGTACCCATCAGGGGGGCATACTGGGACCTTCAGCGGTCTGGGGTTCTTAAGAAGCAGCCCCCACGTCCCGGAGAGACACTTATTGCAATTCACGCCAGTGGTGGGTGCTGTTGGTCGAAGATCCATCTGCCTCATGCAGGTATCCATGCCGCCGCCAATGCAGAACGACAATCCCTAGGTAGCCGCATCATCATCGACCCTCGGTGACCAGGTAGATAGACATACAGACATACAGAAAGATGGACGGGCAGACGGACGGAGCGGGAGGTAAGGTGGTGATGCTAGCCGAAAGGCCAACCTGGTCTCTCTTGGGGGGAAGGGTGTGGTCTCGTCCCAACTTTATTTGGATGGCTCCCTATCATGATTGATTCTATGCAGATCCTCAGATCTGTAGGGCGAGTTTTAATGACCAGTACGTAGGAGCAGATCCAGCAGGCAGACTTTGGGACAGATAGATTGTCAGACCTGGGAATCATCTGATCAGATGTGATCGGGGAAAGCATCCGGGATCATGGAGGGCCTGCACGTCAGCAGGTGGCCGAAGCAATAAGCCCCTGTATTATGAGTCCCCCGTCTGGCCTTTCCATTGCGATTCGACGGGTAACGGAACCCTTGAACCAGGGATTTCACCCATCTAGATGCAACGCTGCATTGGTATGCCATTTGACTGACACATGCCGACCAGAGGGGAAAAGAAACGATATTTTCAGTCGTTTGACTTGGAATGATTTGCAGGGTACTAGAAAAATGAGATTTCAAGGGGAATTTTGGAGATTGGGGGCTACAAGAGCATCATAATACGTGAGACTAAACAGCATTAAAGAAAACATCAACTATGACTAACTAGTATATCTATATTCAAGATCGGTAGGGGCCAAGATATAGGCAACTTAGTAGTTTAAGTTCAAGGGTTTCCGTTGCTTTCTGGTTATTTTGGATCTCTCTTTTGTTCCTCCCTACCTAGGTAATCTATAGTCATGTCATTGTATGCTAATTCGCCAGTCATGCTTCCAGACGACGAAGAAGGGAAGGGGGTACTCGTTTCTTCCAGAGTCTAGAACAAGGGATAAAAAAGACAAAACATAGATGATCGGCAAGTGCCATCAATTATAAACCAGCTTTAATTTAACGACGACCGTTGGCTTTCTTGACCCTTCTAGACACATAATATAGACTTAGGCTAACATTCGCAAATTACCAAATGAATACCTAGGTACTAAAGTAAACAAAATTCAGAAGCCGTTGTGCGTCTTTATATATGGAACCAGGGAGGTACGGAAGCTGGTCTCTCCATAGCTGAAGCCCACAAGTTGATTAACAACTTTGTTCGTTCTCTGTCTTTGCCTATACATCCTCACATAGATACTTAACTTAGATCCATGATCTCGGTGAGAACAAATCCTAGCTACCCTTACCCCCTTAATATATCGGTCGACCAGCTTTGTCACACTCGTCTACGCATGTACTTCATAGGCGCAAAGGGAGCCACATACCATACCCTGTATAGCAAACGAATAAACTGCCTAAAAATGACTCTCTCTTCATTCTTCCCAACAAGGACCAGATCTGTCTCTAGCCCGAGAAACCCAAACGACACGCACACCAAAACGCCTCTTCCTTCGAAGGAAGGGAAAAAGCAAAAGGAGATAATGCCAAGCCATTTATTACATGCTTGAGTAAGAAGTAATGGAAGAGAAGGGGCCCACAACACTTCAAACAGGAAAAAAAAAAGGAAATATAAAATCAGAAAAAAAAAAGCAGTACATATGCAGAAATTTGCAACCCATACGAAAGTGCTGCGGTGCAGCGGACTATACATCCTACAGGGATAGGGGAGTCGACCAATCAGTGATGATAATTTTTTATTTTCCATTATTTTCTTTTCATGACGATAGAATCAATAGATGTATGAATGAACAAACAAAAAACCCCTTGTGATTTGCATAATCACTTGAAGGAGAGGGGATAATGCTTGATCGACCAACCCGCAAGCAGACCATAGATCTAGCTTTACGATCATATCGACCATTCTCAGTAATGACTTCATCACGTCATTGGTAGCTAGGTTAGAGTTTTAATATACAGATACATACAACCTATATGATCAACGATCTCCCAGGCATTATTTACAATTGGTCCACATCTACTACTGCCGGCCACCCCACGTGAACGCCAGCTAAGTAACGATTCCTTTCTTCTTTTACTTGTCTCTGTGGAATGTTAGACAAGAGACCAGGAAGAGGGATCGATCGCTCAAGAGGACACCCCCGTTAGTATGTAGTATTCCACAGCCAAGGTGGGAGGAGGGGTTTGCAGAGGAAGTAAGGAGCTCTTACCTTACACCAAAGCTTTCCCTCATCCTATTGTGAAAGTCAATATAGCAGGCAGTAGTAGTACAATGCCACAAGACGAACGCGACACGACACGACACAATACGGCCGGCAGTGATGCGTTGAGGTCAGCTGCGAAATCCTAGAAACCAACTCATACACCTGCTATCCATTAGACCCTAGTATGAGTTGAGATAAGTCTAGTGTCTGTGGTTTGAGTATACGGGGTTATTATGCAGAAGGAACATGTGATATCGTCAGCTCTCTCGGGACTTTTCAAGTAAGTAAATAGTCCAGGGACCTATGGAGTATCTTCATTCCTGTCAAGTCAGGGCACACACCCACGCGCACACGCGCCCTTTACCTACGTGTTGTTGGTTGATGTTGCGTGAGGGACTAGAACAACGTGAACACACCGATGAGACCTCTTTGTATAGGTTACTTGTGTACATACATAGAATATAGAAGATGCTCTTCTTTTGCCAGCTGGTCATTCCCGTAATACTCCGAGATCCTCTTAGAACCAGGTTCCCTCAGGGAGATCTCTACTTCTCATAGAAATTCAGTCTCCAAACTTCCCTCGCGGCCCCTCAAATGTTCTCTAGCTAGATAACTTGCCCTCCATAGATATATTAATTGTATCTTACCGATCGAAATATAACCTTTATTATACTTATTAGTTCGCAAAAGAAGAAAGACCCAGTCTCAAAATAAGGAGAGGGGTGAGATTTCATGATGTCGGTAGCAAAGCGTCGTCAGTCTCGAAGGTATGGTACAGAAATACAGAAACACGTCGTGTTCCCGTCGTACTTATTATCCACTTACGTACCCTTCATCCGCTTCTTCCTTACCCTAGGTAAGCATTCATCAAATACGATCCTAGCCTAGCCTCCTCTTTTCTTCCTTCTCCTCCTTATGAGCGGACCGAGACGGGTTTCCCCGTCGGCGCATGATCCATCCCACGTGGTTCGAAAGGGAAAAAAAGATGGAGGTTACTCTGTTCGGTCCAATTGTGATTCGTACGATTCCCAAACCCTAACCTAGACCCATGATGTGACCTGAGTTGGAAAGCTACCTAGTCAGGCTCTCACATCAGAGGAAGGGATAGAGAAAAACAGAAAGCCATGACAGAAAAATACCCATATGCATACGCTACTAGAACTAGATAAATGATACGTGATAGGATAGGCTTGCTTGTGGGTGGCAGTAGTGCTATATTTCTAAGTGACTTCTCGGTTAGCCTATAGTAACATGGTTTTTTTTTTTCTTGTATCGAAGCGGAAATTTTAGTGTCAACGTATATGAGTATGAGTATGAATAACCAGGTAAGACGACTTATCAGCTCCCTACATGTGATATACTCTAGATCGTCACTTTCTCAGAACGTGAAAGTGGAAACCCCCCCCCCCTGGCTACATGTATTAGTATTTCCCAGAATATGACCCTGGTTTCTCTTTTCTTAACCATTTCATGAATACCCAGGTTTTCCTCTTTCTGATCGTACACATTGCACTACAATAGGGCTTTCCGTCTTTCTGGATTTTCCTAGGTGCATACGCAAATGTGGATTGTTTACCAAATTGACCTTATGACCTTACATTGACTGTATTACGACAGATTAGAAAACGCCATCTCTTCTCGTATCGGATTTGGTTATCAAATACGAGCATGGTGTTTCCTCTATAAACAGGATAATTCTGGGAATAATCGTGGATCCCCTCTTCTCACCCCTCCATTATTCTCCGAAGAGCGTAGTTTGGATAGGTATAGTGCCAACTTTTTTCTGTTTAGTTAATTCCGAGTAATACACTAAAGTGACATTATCATACCTACCTAACATCACCAAGGACAACACCAAAGAGCCCCAACGAGCTTTGAATCGACAGTCGCTTGTACGCCCTCACTGGTAGAGAGATAATGACCCCGTCGAGTAACGGAAAGGTTGATAATAAGCAAATGTAGATAAGGACATAAATATACTAGGTGAGATAGATCACGATCATAGAATTCGTCCATTAGTCCTATAAGTTATAGGAGTTGGTTATTATCTCCGTCGGTGATCGCTATGGTATCCACGGTCCCTGTTCCGATCTCGATCTCGATCTCGAGGGCGCTCTCGTTGATGCTTGTCGTCGTGTTGTGACCTCGTAGAATCGCCGCCCCGATGGCCATCGTACCGATCTCTATCCTTACCCCGAGGTCTATCCCTGTCTTTCCTCGGGCTCCTGCTGCGCCTCCTCGAATCGCCGTGTCGCCTCGCATCATCTCGATAATAGTCGTTATTACGGTGACTCCGATCTTGGCCTCTCTGGTCGTCCAAGTGCCGGTCTGACCTCTCATTCCGATCCTTGCCTTCTCTTTGTCGTTGGTGACGACCGCGCATCTCTTCATCGCCGTGTACCATGTCGTATCGATCATCGGTGTTGGGGATGTCCTCCTCTCTGTATTTCCTCCATTTCTCCAGGTCCCGCACACCACCCCAGCCGCCACCACCCGCTCTGCCTTTCCTCTTTGCATTCTCGCCGCCTCTCCAGACATCGGCGAGCTTGCTTACCGACTGGCTAAAGTCGACGTGTATTCTCCGGTCATCTATAAGGACGCCTTGCATCTTGAAATAAGCCGCCTCGCAGGCACTCTTGTCCTCAAACTCAATGAAAGCATACTGGAGACTGTCGCCCGTCTTCTTGTCGCGGATAACCTCGCAGGACAGAATCGTGCCGAATCGACTAAATATGAGCTCGAGGTCGGCATCGGCGGTGACGGGATTGAGTTTGCAGACGAAGAGCACGTTCTCCGGAGGCTTGACCTCGGCAAAGGGAAGATCGCCCATCATCTCCAAGGTCAAGGCCTGGGCGCGCGCTTCCCGCTCACGGCGGACTTTCTCAGCAGCATCCTCATCCATGTTCTCTTCTAAATCGGCGTCGTCGGCGATGCGCACGGTAGCCAGCTGTGCTTTCGATGGCTGGGGCGATTGACTGGGTTCTCTCAAGCCTTCGGGGTCGGGATAGGGATCGTCAAGCACGACGGTGTGCTTAATGCGAATATCCACCAAGGGGTGGCCCTCCTTATCGGTGATGGCGCCATTGATTTTCTCCAGGGCGTCAAACCCCTCGACCACCTTGCCAAATACAGCAGCCTTCCCGTCGAGGTAATCCGTGTTGTCGCCGAGGGTGACGATGAACTGGCTCCCAGCGAGGCGCACATCGGGATCGGAGGGATGGGGGGCGGTGACCATGGACACGGTGCCTCTCTCGACATGCTTCAACTTGTGGTGGAAGGTGGCGGGAAAGGTCTTGCGGGAGGGCCCAGAGAGGAGACCCCATATGGAACTGCCGCCATCAGACGCGCTGGATGTCGGACCAAGGGGGTCTCCCGACTGGAAGGAGAAGTTCTGCTGGATGGAATGGACGGGCGAGAAGTTGTAGTATTTCGTCTTGCATAGCTTGAGGAAGTTTTCACATTCGTTAGGCGCGTAGTCCACCAGAAGATCTATCACGATGTCGCCGGCGCTTGTCTCGAGAAGTACCGACATGTTGCCGGCTAGAATTTAGTATAGTAAAGTATAGTATACTATAGTATATTATATTATACTATACTATACTATACTCGGTCGGGTCTGTGAATCTATCAAGTAAATTGAGCCAATGCGCCTTGGTATTGGCGATGGCGATGGCGATGGCGATGGTGTTGTTGGCGTGTATTTGTGTATGTAGATGTAGATGTAGAGGCGAAGAAAGTTGAATTCCGCACTCAAAGCACCTAACAAGTATGTACTCCTGGTAACAAATCTGACATGTGCATTTACACTACACTTAGTATGTATGTATGTACGTACGAAGTACCTACATGTATGGTACGGAATACATCGGGAAATACCATTAGGTAACCAACAAGAATAGATCACACTACTCCGTACCTAAAGTTAATCGACGGTGTGCTCCACTTATTCTTCTTTTTTTTATTCTCTCCTCGTTCTTTTAATTCAGCCGGAACGAATGAAAAGCAGCTTACATACTCCGTACATTAGGTAGGTCCCTATCCCATACCCAAGCACATGGGGTTCCAGCACATGGTAAGCTAGGTTTCTACTTATCGACTGCAATAATTTGCCTCTTACTACCCATGCTCATGTACATACAACAACTAGTATATCAAATTGATATCAAGGGCTAATTCATTTCTAAGTACTTTACCTAGTCTACAATACACCTACCTGCGGGTGTGCTAATGTTCAATTCGCAGGATGAGACAAAATGTTTCATCTTGTCTATCATTAAGATATGTACACACCTCCCCTACGTAGGTACACTGATATTGAACCGAGTTTTTTCTTTTTACGTATCGACCCCCATTTTTAACAGCTATGTAAGCATCTCACCTACCCACTGTAAACAGCGTTGAGGTAAATATAAACCGACGTCATAGTAATCGTCATAGAAAGAAAGAAAACAAAGCATTGACGGATCCCCCAACTGGGGAGGAAAGCAACACACCCAGCCTCGTGTTTACACGGACACAACACACAACATTATCCGTTAAGATGGAAATAAGATCGAAGAATTATCTATTAAGCTTTTTTTGGCCTATGAGAAGAAGAGAAAAAGAATAATATACGTACGTTACTTGACATATGGAATTAAGAAGTACCTATGTGAAGTATAAGGGGGACAGGCTTTTGAATGTATATGTGTAGCCAACCACCAGCGGTTACGCTCAAAAAGTAAAATAAAATAAAATATCTCGACAAAAGAATCATCCTTCTCTGTAGTGTAGTTTTAGCCCTCTCCCCAGTCTATAATATCAGGGGGGCTTAGAATTTTGTCTTCTCTTCCTCACCTCACAACCTGATGCCACATATACATACCCTTCATGTCTGTATGTTTGTCTGTTCGCCTGATCCACCCCCTGAAGCATTATAGCGACCGTACAAGGTAGGCCATATACGACGAACAGTGTAGTTCTTCGAACCAATGTGTATGTAATGATCCTCCGACGCCGTAAACGGGAGAATCAAGAAAAAAAAATAGTAGGAACGCCAAATTGGCATCGAATGAAACCGACCCAACCCAGAAACCATACCAGAACACACTCAACTCTCACACCAATGCTTCCATATCCCAGGTGCTCAGCAGCTAGCCATCTATGCTTTTTTTTTATTCTCTTCCCACCCAATTCATCAAACTTGTTGTATCCGCAAAGAAAATCTTGGTCTCATCCTCCCCTAGTCGACGCTACCGTTGCTTCGTCGTCGCCTCCCGCTTCGGAGCTCTCTCTCCGTGTCCATCAGTCGAGTTTGCACCCACGTGCGCATGGCCCGATCTTTGCGCACCATGTCACAGTTGAGCAGCTCAGTGAGCGCTCGTTTGATGCCCTCGTTGACGTCGAAAAGCTTCTGTTGGCCCATGGCCATTTCTTCTACCAGCGATTCATCTAGCACTGGTTCGAGCTGGCTGCGTGAGCTGCGGCAACTCATGGTGGGGGCTAGAGATGACCTGCGGTGATTCCGCGAGGGTGAAGGTGATAATTGAGGAGAGAGGTTGCCGCCGTATGAGCGCGTCGGCGAAACCGACGGGGTGGTGACGGCGGTTGGGTAAGCGGTAGTGTATGAAGGGCAGAGATCATGGAGATGTTGGCGCAGCTCCTCGTGTTGGGTCTGCAGAAGAAGGTATTTCTGGAGGGTAAAGTCGATGTTGTGCCCGTAAGGCATCTCGGGGCCTGTCCCCATGTAACCGGCTGTGAAATCCATCATGGTCGTCAAATATGCATGGAAGAACCCTGACGTGCAGTGTGTGTATTGCAAACGGCGAGCGCATCGAACTAATGAAATTAGGGGCTGGCCGGGAGTGGTGGAGACGACCCTACGTAGGTGCTGTAGTGTAGGGTAGTGTAGTATAGTGGTAGTGTAGAGGATAGATGAAATAAGTGCGCAGATGCGTTTAGAGGTGCTGCTATGTTTGACGCTTCGATCGATCGGTAAGCGTGTATCAGTGTAGGTGGGCTTCGGTGCCTTTGTGTCCTGTCGATCCGACGATCACAATCGACGCCGAGTCCTACTATTCAAGGAAGGCCGATTATGTAGCTTCCTTCTTTGAGACGGTGAGGCGGCCCAAAGGGAAAATCAAAATAGATTATCGGTGAACCGTCCTCCGCAATTGGAGAAAAAGAGAAGAAAAGAACAAATAAGGTGTAAAGAGGTAGAAAAGGGGAAGAAGAAAATAGGGAAGAAAAAAAAAGGTTTGTTTCGAAAAGTAGTAGAAGAGTATGAAGACAAAGAAGAAGAATAACAAGTAATAAGTCGATGAGAGAGAGACTAGGGGGAGAATCCGGTTTGAGATGATATATGAATACTTATAGGGATTGGGCTTGGTTTGGTTCGGTTCGATTTGGTTTAGTTAAGGTAGAGGGCCTGGGTAAAATGAGTTTGGTTTAAAAATAGAGGTAAGTAAAATAGGTAATAGGTAATATGTAGAGAGAAATAAAAGAAGAGCAACCGAGTAAAGTTGCTGTTTATGAATATTGAATGCTGTGCACAAATAAAGTAAATATGTAAAAGTAATCAAGTTATTCTTGATGTTTCGAACTTTGGAATTGCGCAACTCAATAAAGTTTTGTGTGAGAGCAAGGTTGATGATTAGTGGTCGAGGGGTGTGTGCGAGTGCGAGTGTAATGTGCGTTGTATGGGATGTAATGTAATGTAATGTAATGTAGTGCAGAATATGTAGATAGAGGTTGTGTGCGCTGAGCACAGCAGCAGCCTTTATATAAATAATAGGTAGGGGGGGATAAGTAGGTTATGTAGGTAAGGTAGCTTAGTGGTAGATAGGTACCTAATAAATGATAACAACAATAGTGTAACTTATATTAAACTTGGTTAAGCTAGGAGGGGAGGGGATGGTTAAAAGAAAAACCCTAAAGTAAGAAGTAGGTAGGTACTTTAGCTGATGTAGTGTAGATCCATTGCAACAGGGAAAAAAAAGATAATTGATGTGTGTGGCTTATGGAGGAGAAAGATGAGGAAAAAAAGGTGTACTGGGTATGCTGGATGCTTGCGTACCACCCTCTGGAAATTGGGTAATTAGCTTGGCGCCCGTAGCAAAAGCAGCCAACGACTCCACGAATTGAGTTTAAAGTTATATGCAATTGAAAAGTTGGTTATGAATTAAAGTATGCGGTAACCCGGGGGTTTCCGTCCGTTGAAAAGCACCGTGGACCTGTAATATCTCCTAACCTAGCTAACTACCCTACCTCGATACCTGTATTGTGGTGTAGGGGGGGCAGGTAGTAGTGGGGAGATTGGGGGAGGGGATATAGTATTAAATAAAAGGGGGGGAGGAGGGAAAAGAGGGGTTAGGTACCTATGTACGTAGTAGGTAGGTACATACAGCGTCTGTAGGTTCAACGTCGTTACGGCAGAAACTTGTGTAAGTCCTCAGGCTGTTAAGATGTCTGCATTGCCATAGCTTTAGATATTTTCGAGGGATATTCCCATCATATGTGAGATAAGAAGGGAGGAGTGAGATGCAATCGACAAGAAAGCTAGAAGGTTCTTTTTCTTTTATCTTCCCGTCTTCAATGTTCCTTTATATCTCTTCTTCTTCACTGGTGCAGATAGGCCAAGAGCACATCTGACGGCAAAATCGCCTAACCGACTTTCGCTTATCCAGAAGATTGGTATGTGATAGGCTTGGGTCTAGAAAGGTCCAGCTCCCCGATGGACTGGGCAGAACGGGGTTCTGTGGCGTATACTTGGACAGCTTCAGCTATCTTGGATATCGTACCCGAACTGCTGCTGAGACGTGCAGTTCGATCAGCTCAGGTCAGGCCAAAGTCAAGTAAGCAATGACAGCACGTCAGGTCTCGACCAAATCTATTGGGCTGAGTGGCTGGCGACGATAACGGCGGCTTTGCTCTAATTCTTCAATAGACGTGCGCAGTAGTAGTAATAATGATAATAAGCCCAAGTAAATATAAATCAAGGTATTCTGAAGATGCACGATAACCTCAGGTTGGTACTACCACCCTACCTTACTACATGCTGCACATTCATAATAAATAAATGAATGTGCTGACGCAGACTTATATATGACCGTAGCTTCAGATCTGGTGGCCTGGAAATGAGGAGATGGGGGAGAAATCTCGGCAAGAGTTCGATATGGGAAATTGGCAGACTAGGCGTGGAGAAGCCATGCAGAAGAGATCTAGAACTCGATGGATGCTGTACCGGATAGATGCTATTTGGTGATTTTGCTGATTTGGGGGTTTTTTTTTTCTTGACACGACTTGGTCGGCCGACTTTGGAGCAACGGAACTGCTTCCTCACGATACTCCTACTTAGGTAACTATGTGTAAGTGCGTGTCGTTGGTGTGGATAGAAATGGGGTGATTGGGGATAGCTTTCCTAACCTATCACACCTCATCTCTATCCATACTAAGACCTATACTAAGACATATACTAATATATTAGGTATACTTGCACTGCCTAGATAGCTCGAGTTTGATAGATAATAGGCCAGTTTTGGGTAAGTACAGGCGATACAGGATGGTGATGTGTGGTCAATATGCAGCTAAAGTAACTCGTGCATTGGTTTAAGCGTTGGTTCGTTGGTTAGAAAAACTTAAAAGAGTTATGTACGAGTAGGTTAGGTGCCTACATAGTATGCTACATGCATGTGCTACCTGTTAGTATGCTATGCTATATACGGAGTACTATGTATTTAGTAGATAGGAAACATTGGGGTTGAACCTTGTGTCCATGGCCGATGTATTAAGGGGCCTAAGGTCATATTGAAATACCTAATCAGGTGCAAGCTGTATGTTGTTTCTTTTCAAATTAAGGTGGTTTCGGTTCATTTAGATTCGGTAGCGCAAAGTTATTTGTGTACTTGAAACGTACTTCCCGCCCATCTGCTACCATTCTGCGGGTGAAATTACCGCCTCGGAGGAAGATAGATTGGAAGCCTACCTCTTGAGGTCGAACAGTCGACAAACCCGGGTGACATCACATATTTCAAAAATAAATCACCAGATGTCATATCTTATGGTCTGGGGTTATCGGCGTGTTCCTTCAATACATTATGTAACACACGACATCATAGATGGAATGTGAAATGTGAAATCCCATGTTGCCATGATGGATGGATGGATGGATGGATGGATGTAGTGCACTTATTGTGTAAGGGTTGTACAGAGTACATAGCATACATTAGTACCTAGGTATGTACAATACCCTGGTACACTACCTCCTTATGGGGTATCTCCACAGTTGGAACACTCATACCCACCTACCTGAGGTAGGTACATATCCAGTTTAGGTAAGTAGCTACCTACACAGCTACGCTACATAACTTACGGGCTACCACCGACACAATGGATCTTATCTCTGCCTTATCAGCTTATCGTTATCGTTTTTTTTCCCTTCCGCAACTTTTTTTTTGGTTCATTATTGAAGATATTTACATATTTACATACAACCTACTATTCATTGGCCGACCAATTAACCAACGTCTAGTGCAACCCGCGTTATTTAGACGCATACAATAGCCATTGCCGTAACATAACATACGTAATTGGTAGGAAAAGGCAATGGCAGACACGGCGGTCTTGTCGCCCGCCGGCGACAAGAAGGACAGGGCGAGCAGACATCCTAAACGCGACAAAGACGACAAGAAACATAAGAAGCGACATCGAGATTCAGAAGTTACCGACACAGGCAGCAGAAAACACAAGAAATCGAAGAGTATTGTAGCTGCGCCCGAATCGGAAGAACCAGAATCACCTCTAGCCAGCACCAAGCACGCACACCATGAGAAGGAGAAGGAGAAGAAATCGAAAAAACACAAAAAAAGACACAGCACGACTGACGTAGAAACAGCTCAAGGTTTCGGAAGCCCAGAGCCACCTATGACAATTAGAATAGGCCAGGAAGGGGATGAAAGCACCCAACAACTAATTCCAAATAACAAATCCATCGGCATTAGCTCGTCCAGTTCCCAGGCTCATATAGGTCGACTTTCCCACAGGAAACACCCATTTTATACCCAGACCATATCCCAATACCTCCCTTTATACCCCTCGGGCATGGTCGAACCTATACAAGGCTATATTGACCAACATCTTAAACCTCTCCTGAACCGCTATGTTCGTGCTTTCGGCGGCGTGCTGCTAGCCTATCGGAATCCCCGCCTTGGCGCAGCCCCGGGCCAAGGAGCCTTGACGGAGGAGAGTGCCCTCGAGGATGCGACGGTTTTAGAGTCCATCAACGAGTATGCTGTAGCTTTTGGGTGGTTTACAGCCGAGGTGGACCTCTTCCGTCCTACGCGCGGTGCCTGGCTAGAGGGCTCGGTGAAGATTCAAAGCGAAGGCCACATAGGTGTGGTGTGTTGGTCGAGGTTCCAAGCATCCATAGAAGCTGGGCGTCTGCCTCAGGATTGGCATTGGGTCGACCTACTATCTGATTCGTCCAAGGGCAATAGTAAAGGGGGCAAGGATGGCGATAATAACACAGACGCCGCAGAGGCAAACCTCCCTACTCCTGAAACCGCCGAGGGGGAGGGAAATGAAAACACCACTCAGATTCATGAGACCGGATATTGGGTAGACGGAGCTGGAATTAGAATAGGAGAGGGGACGAACCTATGCTTCCGAATCAAGAACTACGAAGTTGGTGACAGCGACGACTATGGATATCTGATTCTCGAAGGCACGATGCTCGATGAGGAGGAAGAGAAAATCAAAGTGCTTGAGGAAATGGAAACGGCAAGGAGACAAAAGTTAAAGCACGGCGGCTTACTACGGAAAACTCACAAGCGGCTACCCGAATTCTCTATGACTAAATTCGGTAGGGAGGAAGCCCAAGAGGGCGAGAATGATCGCGCTGAGGTGTGGAAGTCGAGCCGCGTGGGTAGCGAGACCGAGTAATCAACGACAGACATCGCTTTCCCAAAATTACATTTCCCCAGAAAGGACCTACTTAGTCTTTGTTGTTTTTACCTAAATCTTCCAAATATTTTCACTCCATATAGCCTATCGTCATGTTTCCAATTCTTGGCCTATCAATACAAGCCTAAAGAACTTTGTACTAATATGTCACGTCGTTTTACTGGCTAAAAAGCTACTAACGATGGATTCAAGGGTGTATTGTCGATATATATACCCAACGAGTTTCTAGTAGATTTGTGGGATATGTGCGTGTGAAAAAAAAAAGAGGGCCTCTTTTCTCAAACTACGGATCATCTCTCATGATCACTGAGTGCTAGTTGTAGTACCAGCACCTGTTGCCGTTGCCGCCCTCATCGCCTCTTCTTCCTTCTTCTCGAGCGCTCCAGGCTCTGTCAGGTCAACGCCGAGCCGCATCGCCTCAGCGACCTCAGTAGCGGGGCCGGTGAACCACTTCCTCGCCCAAAGAACCCATGCGCCCATCGCTCCGACACCGATAATCCCCACAGCAACAACAGTGTAGTTGAGCGTCTGGTCAGTGACAGGATTGCTAGTGGGTAGGCAAAAGACAACGGTGATACATCCGATCCAAAGCGAAGCAATCAGGGCCACCACGCGGCTCCAGCGGCCGAGGTTAAAGGGGCCCTTCATGGCAACGAAGCTGTCGTGGCAGAGGAGCCCAATCAAGATCGGCAGGCCGTAGCTGATATATAGGCCGATGGTGGCAATACTCGTGGCGGCCGCAAAGGCGACACTGCTGCCCAGAGACGGCAGTGCTAGGATAAAGCTCAGGATCGCGGCGAGCCAGACAGCGCGAACGGGACTACGGAACCGCTCGTCGACTTTGTGGAAGAAGGGATGGATACCGCTATCTGTGTAAAGCGTTGGCCTAACGTGGTTCATCTCACTAGGCAAAAGAGCGGGTGCTCTAGAAAGAAAGGAGGAAGTGTCTTACCTCGAGCAAAAGCAAACATCATGCGGGAGTTAGACGTCATACTAAACAATCCGCAGTGCCAAACGCAAATCATGATCAGACTGAACAGCACAAGGGCGCCATCCTCGCCGAAGACATCAACAAGAATCTGCAGCACAGGTTGGCCATAGACGGAGTCAATGGTACCGGCGAAGTCCTGGATAGAGAAGAGAAAAGACAAAAGAACTAGTAGACCAAAGATAGCGCTAAAGCCAACAGAGGACACCACACCAATGGGTGCAGACCACGAGGCGTTGCGCGTCTCCTCAGACAGATGCGCCGAGGCGTCGAACCCGGTCAGCGTGTACTGCGACAGCAGCGCGCCGCACATAACGACGTAGGCCGGGGAGGCCCTCTCGCTCCAACCGGGCGCCCCGTCGACGCCCGTGCCGTCATTGAAGTACCCGAAGACGAAGGAGGCGGACTGGTGAGTGGGCGCCTTAGCAAGGAGCGCAACGCATAGCGCGGCCACACCAAGGGAATGCAGCGCAATGGAGACGTTGTTGAGATAGCGCAGGACGCTAACGCCGAAGGTGTTGACAAGACCATGAGAAACGAGCACGGCGGCGTATATGCCCACGGTGCGCCCCGGCGTGGGGTCGTAGTCGGGCGACTTAACCGTGATAGCGGTAGCAATGAGATTTGCGAGCCCGAAGGATATTCCCGTCGTCACGGCGACTTGGCCGAGCAAGTTGAACCATCCCGTGATCCACGCTGCAAGGGGGGACCACCGAGTGGGAGCCATCATGGCCGCCCAGAAGTAAGGGCCGCCACTAGTGGGGATCGCGGAGACGATCTCAGCCATAGCGGTAGCGACCATGAGGGTGAAAAAGGAGACTACGATCCAACCGATGCTCATGACTATACAGGTGATGATAATGACTTAGTAGGGTTCCATGGAAATTAAATGAAGGAAAGGATAGAGTTATGAACTTACCGGCTGGACCACCGGTAGCCAAACCATAAGAAAAGAGGGTGGTGAGACCAGTGATAACGCTCTATGAATACGTTTAGCTTGGTTCTTTCCTTCGTTCTTATGGCTCTATCGCCCGGGCGACTCACAATGATAGAAAACGATACGCCAAAGTTATGCGCCAATCCCTATGACAGGCCTACAAGTTAGTCTGAAGTTCCGATATGAGGCATAAGAAAGAGTCATGCTGTCGATGGTCACGTGTCCATGTTGCCATATGAGTAACGTAGGTTAGAGTAATTGGGGAAGAGAGAAAAGAAAGGGGATAATAGAGATAGAAAGAGACAAAGCCTCACCCAATCGCGCTTAAGTTCCTGCGAGTATCCAAATCGGGCCAATCGGTCTTCATCTTGTTCTTGGACAACGTTGGACGTCCGCTGTTCGATAACTAGATCATCCATGATGATAGGTTGTGCGCGAGGTTATCGCGAATACCATGCAGTACTTTAGTCGATATGTTGAGGCTAATAGTTTTTTACTTTTTCTCTCCAACCACCGTAAGGTTTGAGTCATCCAGAGAGTTGCGCGAGATCAGTCTAATAGGGACCGGTCTATACCTAGATAACGAGAAAAAGAAAAGGAAAAGAAATATTGGAGAGACAGAAGGAGAAAAGAAAAGGATCAAAAAATGATAAGAGAAGAAAAAGGTAAGCAAAGTCGCTTCCCATGGGACCAGATAGATTTCACGTTGCGCTAGGTTTCAAGGCTTGGTCAACTTCTTTTTTTTTTTTTTCCTTACTAGGTATGTTATCATCTTCATGGCGTTCTTTATCATTTAAAGTGGCCATCGTAATGTAATTGTTGTTATGTTACCAACAGGAGAAGGGGGATTTTCGACTGATAAAAGAAAAAGATCCCCTCCTCCTCTTTCCTCTTTTCCACCCCCTCCCCTACCCTTCCCTAGGTACAATACAAATACATTACCTAGTTGCACCTGGGCAGTTCTTGCACCCATTCACACCCTAGTCGGTTAGGTAGCGTAGTTGTACCATTTGTCCTAGAAACCGTTCCGGGGGAGGGGTCCAGTCCATCTGATAGGCTAGTTAGGCCGGGAACGTATATTTATTCAGTGGTTTAGGTGGCAGCGAGTAGATAGATCCCTGGTAAACTTACGTAGTTAGGTGCAGATAAGTAAGTAAGTGAAAATCACTGTAGGTTGTATTGCTGGCCAGGCCAGGACTAGTGAGACGCTACCTGCATACACTTTGATGGTCTTGTTTATCTTGGCTTACTTATAAACTATCGTGACTGGTCTTTATACCCTGGGTTAGGTACGCATGTGTGTTTTAGGTAGTCAATCGAGTTGGTCATGCATGGAGCTTTTACATAAGTTGAGTCTATAAGTTGATGATTTGAACTTATTAAAAACGAATTTACAAAGTTTGAAGTGTAAAGTTTAGGTTTTGGGTTTTTTTTTTTTTAGTTTGGTTTGGTTTGGTTTGGTTTAGTTTCATGACTATACACTTCATAGGTACATAACCGTCAATGTGATACCATGTATCAATTAATTGATATAGCATAGGTTCCTTAAGACTAATATCTATACATAATACATCTTAAGATGTAAACTAGGTTGGGTATTTGACTTATCAGTTGATCTTTTTTTTTCATTCGCTAACATGTCCTAGCCTGGTTGTAAGTTTCCACTATAATAAGTACATATTGATAAACACCATCGAACATCGAAGTACCCGATGCGGGTTACCGATGATTTGATACTATGTTAAAAGGTTCGAGTTATTTGTATTCAAAAGCTTAATCGCCCCAGATCGCCTATACTTTCGGATATGACCTTTACCTAAAGTACAAATAATTCCTCAATTTAGTACCCTACCAGAGGCTGTCTTACACCTCCCTCTTGGTCTTTGGTAGGTGATACGGCTAACTTATAGATATGCTAAACTTATGTCAGATGCTTTCAACTCTGTATTATATTGATTGTTAATTACTGAAATATCTATCAGTCTAAAAACCTAGATCATTTTCGTATATGGCATGTATTTCCGTACCTGCGTATACGCTATACGGAGTTAAGCCTATTATCGGGATGATTTACTAAGGTGAGAGACAACTTCCGATTCCTGCTGACGTAACGAAATAGGTAGACCATACTCCGTATGGGCTGGCCGAGATAGACAACCTAATAAGAGATTCTCCGCTCCAATCTAGCCCCACCACAGGTACGCCGCTAACCTCTCTAGCTCTGTGCATCTAATCCGAATACGGTTAGTCTTTTCAGGGGGGAAAGTTAGCTGGTAGTACGCTACATACTACCTATTCTGTATCACCGCCAGCGAATGCGATTCTCCACCATAGCAACAACACACCACTAGCTTCAACAACCGACTTATACATCGGTAGATAGATCATAGAAACTTCATTCAACCTTCCTCAACCCCCTTGTCATTGTTACACCTATAATCGGTATACGGGTATCCCTTCACCTCCTCCACCATGGCGCCCTCTGGCCTACGCCAGTGCATCCGGGATGTTTCGCCATACCTTATACTCCTGCTGTCCATCAGCACCCTAGGTCCCCTGCAATTCGGCTTTCATCTTGTAAGTCGATACTACTATGTAGACCACGTAACTTATATTATAGTTCTGATCTGATATCTTGTTGTTGTGATTCCAGGCCGAGCTTAACGCCCCCCAAGATGTCATCTCCTGCCGTGTCCGGGTGCCCGCCTCGTCGAGGTTCGCCTCCGCCTGGGCCACCCTGACCTCGTACACCACCAAACCCGCCACCGTCACTACCTCCTCGCTTCCCGACTGCATACCCATGGACGACGCTCAGTTTGCCGTGGTATCTAGCATGTTCACCCTGGGCGGCTTTGCCGGGGCCCTCGCTAGCGGGCCCGTATCCTCCTCCAGGGGGCGCCTGCTCGCCATGCAGCTGACGAGCCTGTTTTTCGTCATCGGGTCGCTTATCGAGACCCTCGGCGCTTCTATCTTCATGATGGCCCTGGGGAGGGTGTTCTCGGGCGTCGGCGCCGGTGCTACCACCGTCATCGTGCCCCTCTACATCAGCGAGGTGGCCCCGCCGCGGGAGCGAGGCACCTTTGGCGCCATGACCCAGATCAGCATCAACGTCGGCATCTTGATCACGCAGACCCTGGGGTACTTCCTGAGCCACGACTCGGCCTGGCGGTGGGTGTTGGGCGCTGGTGTGATTATTGCGGCTACGCAGGGGTTAGGACTCTTGGTGGTACCTGAAAGTCCCGCTTGGCTCGCCGCCCATGGTAACGTCTCGCAGGCAAAACGGACGTTGCAGCGGATTCGGGGCAAGCACTACGATATCGGAGAGGAGACGGCAACGTGGCACTCAGATGCGGTGGCTACGCCGGAGGAGGAGGCGCTCCTCGGGGATGGGGAGGCCGCTGCGGCGTTGCCTGGGGCGGCGACGGCAGGTGGTAAAAGCACGCGTCATCTCGGCTTCTTCGAGGTCATCCGGGATCCGTTCTACCGGCCGGCGCTCATCGCCGCGGTGGGCGTTATGTCGGTGCAGCAGTTGTGTGGTGTCAACTCGATCATCATGTACTCGGTATCGCTATTGCGGGACTTGCTACCGATCAACTCAGCCGTATTGACTATTATCATCTCAGCTATTAACCTGATCACCACGGTGGCGTGCTCGCCGCTCCCGGACAAGCTCGGCCGCAAGACGTGCCTGCTGCTCTCCATCGCGGGGCAGGGAGCGAGTGCGCTCGTGCTAGCGCTATCCATCATCTTCGAGGCCAAAATTCTCTCGGCAATCATGGTACTTTGCTTCGTGGCCTCGTTCGCCGTGGGTCTCGGTCCCGTGCCCTTCATGCTCGCGTCTGAGCTCGTGGGACAGGAGGCCGTCGGCGCCACACAGTCGGCCTGTCTGGGCGCCAACTACATCGCTACTTTCCTTGTGGCCCAGTTCTTCCCGATCATCAACGTGGCGCTGAACAACTGGCTCGGCGGCGCGGGCTGGGTCTACTTTATCTTCACGGCTCTAGCGGTCCTCTCTGGTCTGTTCGTGCAGTGGCGCGTACCCGAGACGAAGGGCAAGAGGAATGCCGATGAGGTTTGGGGGCGGACGAGGCGGATTGACTAGGTTGGATGGCAGAAGGACTGGTTTGTTTGCGTACTCGACGCTACTGTGGCTACTTATTGTAAAGAAAGAAAGGGTATTTAGTTAAAGGGTTTTGCGACTAGGTTTATACAACTAAATTGGTGAAATAGGAGAAATTAATATAGTTTGGTTTCCACCCCTCACTCTTTCTTTTCTTTTCCTTTTTCTCTCTTCCCCTATTTCTTGATCCCGGGGCGGAACCTTTGAAGCTTGATCATGTTCTCGACCTGCATCAAGCCGGCCCTGACGCCATCGACGACGTGCAGATCGCCGTAGGCAAACTGCTCCCCGAGAAGCTCGCACGCCGCCTCGCGGATGATTTCCTCCAGGCCAGCCATGCCCGCGCAGCCCATAACGACACAAGTGGTCCTACCCCCGGCGAGCAGCTTCCTGGTCGCGTCCCGCAGCTTGGCCTGCACGACGGCAGGGTCAACGCCGTGGTGGAAGTCGGAGGCGTTGAGACCCGTGGAAGCGACGCCGGCGAACTTTGCGTTCTCTTCACTCGGGGCGGTGATACCGAGAAACTCACGTACGCCGTCCGATAGGTGCGCTTCCCAGAACTTGCCCGTCGTGACGATACCCCACTTCTCGCCCGGCTTGAGCAGAGATAGGGCTGTTAGGATGCTGGCCTCGAAGATGCCGGTTACTGCCTGGGAACGATGGGACGGGTTGGTGTCACCGCCCTGCAGCGCTGGAACGAGGGAGTGCACGCTAAAGCAGGCGACGAGGATGCCGTCGTATGCGGCCCGGTGCTCGTCGGTGAGGTCGGCGAGCACGACATCGGTGCTCCTTTGAATATCACCGCCGTCGTTGATGCTCGACGGCGAGGGTGGCGGGGCGGTGTAAGTGTGGATTTCCGTCGACTGCATGAGCATGTAAGTTGTCTATCAAATTCGGATCGGTAGAAGGGAGGGCGGGAGTACATCATATCCTAGAATCGTCCCGAGAAAGAATAGGAGAAAATAATATATAGCAGCACAGAAGAAAGAGGGGGAGAGAAAGACATACATAAGGTAGATCTACATCGTTGATAACAGCTCTTAGGCCATCGGTCATCGCTTGGGAAGAGTTTGGGTTCAAGACAAGGATCTTGGCCTCCTTGCCACGGACAAGAGTGGAAGTCATCTGCATTATTTAGTCTGGGGAAATCTTTACTATAGTGAGATCAGAACAAGCGGGTAGTTACGAGCCTTGGCTAGTCAACTATTAGAGGGGGGTTTCTATCAAAGAACTGCTTAAACTAAGGAGAAGAAAAAGGAGGAGGAGGAAGAGGAGGAGAAGTGAAAGTGTGTGTCATCATGATCAGATGCACTTAGACGATGAATTTATATCAATGACAGAGAGTCACCTGCTAACCCAGGTAGCAAGCTAACTTAGCTATTTTGCAACCAACCGTGAGTTCCTGGGTACGGCAAAAATTACCTACCTAGGTACATATAGTTATATATATATAAGCATAAGAAGTTCTATTTAACAAGTTTATATACGTTGGTGTTTAATGAGAATTGCAATAAAGATGAAAGAAATTCACGACATGTATAATAAATACATCTAGGTATTCCATACGTCAAATGACTTACAAGAATTTAAATAACTGCGGGGTGGAAGACATACTTAATTATACAGGTAGGTTATGCAGATTGTGTAGCACATCTTACGTACATAACGTTGGTTGGATGGCTCCAGCCTCACGCTAGCTCTAGGTACCACCGGATGTTGAGGTCGAGTTACATGAGCGATTAGGCACCGCCACAACCACAACGTCAGCTAGTGGTACAAACAAGCCCGCTGTCCGCCCCGTCTCAATCCAATCCATAGCTACCTACTACTACCTACCTACACCACTGCCTACACCACTACCTACACTACCACCTTACCTACCTTTTACTCTTGGTAGGTGCTTTTCGAGTTGTCTCATCGTCTTCTACCTACCTACACCTCTTCAGCTACTACTGCTGTAGCTGATGCGCACCTAATTCCTCTCAGCTAATACCGCCTAGCTTAACTCGAACTATTCCCTCGACTAATCTGTTACCAGAACAAGGACAAGGACAACAATAACAACAACCCCTTAGGTCTTCGGTTTAGAATATCATGGCGGCTCCTCCTATCGGTCAGTGACCTCCCACCACTCCACCACTACCAACACACTACTGCCACCATGGTCTCCTCCTCCCTTTGTCGACCCCTCCTAACATAACATGATGGAGCATAGTTCTCGATGGAGGCACTGGCTTTCTAAAAGTCGGCTATGCCGCCCAGAATTTCCCCGAACACCAGTTCCCTTCGATCATCGGCCGACCCATTCTGCGAAGCGAAGAGAAGGGCAGCGACAGCGACATCGTCATCAAGGATATTATGTGCGGTGATGAGGCTGCTGCGGCACGTACCATGCTCCAGATCTCGTACCCCATGGAGAACGGTATCGTGAAGAAGTGGGACGACATGCAACATCTCTGGGACTACACCTTTTTCGAGAAGCTGAAGGTCGACCCGAGAGGGCGCAAGATTCTGCTCACCGAACCCCCGATGAACCCCCTGAAGAACCGGGAGCAGATGTGCGAGGTCATGTTTGAGCGCTACGGCTTTGGCGGTGTCTACGTCGCCATCCAGGCCGTGCTAGCGCTGTATGCGCAAGGTACGTAAAAAGATGGGAAAGAAAATCTACGGCCGACCATATTATACATCCAGCAAGCTGACTATAAGTTCCCCCATAGGTCTTAGCTCCGGTGTTGTCGTCGATTCGGGCGATGGAGTTACTCATATCGTCCCCGTCTACGAATCCGTTGTCCTCAACCACCTCACGCGAAGACTCGACGTCGCCGGCCGAGATGTCACCCGCAATCTCATCGCGCTACTCCTGCGACGAGGATACGCTCTCAACCGTACCGCCGACTTCGAGACGGTGCGGCAAATCAAGGAAAAGCTCTGTTATGTATCCTACGATCTAGAATTGGACAAGCGTCTTAGTGAGGACACGACGGTTCTAGTGGAGAGCTATACCCTACCGGACGGCCGCGTGATCCGAGTCGGAAGCGAGCGGTTTGAGGCCCCTGAATGTCTGTTCCAACCCCACCTTGTCGACTGTGAACAGCCGGGTATCGCGGAGTTCCTCTTCAATACTATCCAGGCAGCCGACGTGGATGTTCGTTCGTCTCTTTTCAAGGCCATTGTTCTCTCGGGTGGTAGCAGCATGTACCCTGGCTTGCCCTCTAGGTTGGAGAAGGAACTCAAGCAGCTGTGGCTCACGCGCGTTCTGGGCGGCAACCCTGAGCGGCTGAACAAATTTAAGGTTAGGATAGAGGATCCTCCTCGTCGACGGCATATGGTGTTCCTGGGTGGTGCGGTGCTAGCCAACATCATGGCCGACAAGGAGAGTATGTGGGTCACGCAGCAAGAGTGGGCAGAGGAGGGACCTAGGATCTTGGAGAAGCTGGGTCCACGATAGAACATAGGCAATCTCAGATATGGGGGTATTTTAGAAGAAGAGCTCTTAGGAGTCCACGCAGATACTACTGAGAAGAACAAAAAATTTGAATTGAACAAAGCATCCAAGTTGTTTGGAATGGATACATGCTCTATTTAGCCAGCCAGTCAACCAGTCAGCCAGCGGCTGTAGTCAATTGAATATGTGCCATTTCTTTAACCTAACCTTGGTCACTATTATAGTAGGTATATTCTTAAGTTTAGGTAGTACTAGGTTAGGTACCTTATGAAGGACCTCGGGAACTGGGGGTGACTGCGCCACACTATATTAGGTTGGGTACCTAGCATGGAGGGTAAAAATGCCCTAGCCACAGCCATTCAGCCTCATTTATTACCTTACCTCATCTTATTGGAAGTCTCATATTCTCACTCTTACCTACCTACATAGGTAAACTCTCACCATAATTTGCAGCAACCTCCAAATCTAACTTTATATATAATCTTGTGTCTCCCACATTATCGGCTCCATTTTTTCTTCCCTTTAAATAGCCGTATTCATTTTCTTTTATTTACCTAATACTTACTTTACTTCCTTTCTCGATTTACCGCAAGTCAGGTGTGTCACTTACGTGCCGGAACACCATCCGATTTCCTCGTATCATATCCGAGACTTGCCTATCTCCTTACTTACCTATCTGCCTACCTACAATTCAGTGATTCAGTCAGTAACCTACTCACTCGCCCGGTCACGTAGGGTAGGGGTGCCTGTAGCCGATGCAGAGTCCCATCTCTCAATAGTCTCATGCTCTTTTCCCCGCTGCGCATGGGACATCCCGGCGTCATCTAAGGTGACCTGTCTTATATCACCCGCTTCCCGCTTGATTCGGGCTCATTGTCATCGCCATTGCTATCATTATCATCATCGAAAATGAGCATGACTAATCCCCCTTCGGCGGCGTCGGGGCCAGGGTCAGTTTCCGCTCGGAACCAGACTCTAAAGAGGAGTGTACAGGCCGCCTTTGAAGGTACGACTCTTTTTTTTTTGTGGCCGTCGGCCCGGGATTATATCAGCTGGGCTTGACACATACCTGTCATTTTATTTTTCTATTTTTTATTTTTTAGTTCCTTTTTTCTCTCCTTCTTTTTTCTGTTTGTCCTGCAACTCCCCTTGCCGAGAAATCCGAACTTCATCTGGAAGAGAGAGCAGACTATCTGAGGATTGCGTTTGTCGCTCTACTAAGGATATATGGAGCGCTTGTGGGGATCTCAAGAGAGCCAGCAGGGCTCTTGGGAGGCGAATTACCTCTCCTTGATGCGTATCCCTCCTAGAAAAGTCTTCCCTTGCTCGCCAATTTCACGAAATCAGTCTTCTTTCCTAGACTACAGTTAGCTCGCTCGATTCATTAACAGCGTATTATTATTACCCAACCGGCTACTAACATCGTATCTTAGATCCGAACGATAGAGCTGGGAATCCAGGTTACCAGTCCAAAGTCAGGGTTATCGACAAGTATAAGGTTGTTGGCTTCATTAGTAGTGGAACATATGGAAGAGTATACAAGGCCCTAGGAAGGCAGGGCCAGCCGGGCGAATTCGCTATCAAGAAATTCAAACCCGACAAAGAGGGTGAACAGATCCAGTACACTGGCATATCACAGTCGGCCGTTCGGGAGATGGCCCTCTGCTCTGAGCTGAAACATGATAATGTGATCCGGCTCATCGAAATCATTCTAGAAGACAAGTGCATTTTTATGGTGTTTGAATATGCGGAGCACGACTTGCTGCAGATTATCCACCACCACACCCAGCAACCAAGACACAGCATCCCTCCGTCAACCGTCAAGAGTATCATGTTCCAGCTGCTGAATGGTTGCCAGTACTTGCACAACAACTGGGTCCTACACCGGGATCTGAAGCCCGCCAACATCATGGTAACATCCAGCGGGCAGGTTAAGATCGGCGATCTGGGTCTGGCCCGATTGTTCCAGAAACCACTCCATTCGCTATTTAGCGGCGATAAGGTTGTCGTGACTATATGGTATCGCGCGCCGGAACTGTTGCTAGGAAGCCGCCACTACACGCCGGCGATCGATATGTGGGCTGTGGGCTGCATCTTTGCCGAGCTGCTATCGCTGCGGCCTATTTTTAAAGGGGAAGAAGCCAAGATGGACAAGAAGACGGTGCCGTTCCAGCGCAACCAGATGCAGAAAATCGTCGATATCATGGGCCTTCCTAATAAGGACCGCTGGCCCTACCTCACCAGCATGCCTGAGTACAACAACCTTGCGACCCTGCAGCCGCCCATGCTGCACCCGGGTCACCACCACCACCACCACAGCGCGCACAGCAGCAAGTCGGCCGCCTCGACGAGCCACCTCGAGAAGTGGTACTACAGCACGATAAGCGCGCACTCGTCGTCGTCCTCCTCGTCCTCGACGCCCTCCCCGTCCTCGGCGTCGGGCAACAACAACCTCAGCGCCCTCGGCGCCGAGGGCTACAAGCTCCTGGCGGGCCTACTCGAGTACGACCCGGAGCGGCGCACGTCGGCCGCCCAGGCCCTGCAGCACCCCTTCTTCGCCACGGGCGACCGCGTCAGCAACAACTGCTTCGAGGGCCTCAAGACGGCGTACCCCCAGCGCCGCGTCAGCCAGGACGACAACGATATCCGCACCAGCAGCTTGCCCGGCACCAAGAGGTCCGGGCTGCCGGATGACAGCGTGGCGAGGCCAGTCAAGAGGGTCAAGGAAGGGTGAACCATCGGGTTTGGTATTATCATGAATTTTTGTGAGGTGAGAAGGATAGGAGTTTTTTTTTTGCTGGTATTATTACTTATTTTTTTCTTCGATCTTATTTGTTTTTGCTTCGTCGGTGTAACTTATGGCGTACAACACATACACGGGGTTAGGAGTTTTTGTACACGAGGAAAGGCATAGGCAAAGCGAAGCGGCGCGTATGTATGGGTTGGGCTGGGCTGGGCTGGACCGGCGTCAGGGTGTTGAGGGGGTTTTTTTTTCTAAATAACATCGCCATTATCGTTAGGTATTATTATCATTATCATGAAAAGAGCGCTTTGTAAGAAATAAAGAATCAGGTTAGTTTAGCTAGATAAGTTAGGTAATGTGGGAGTTTTATTTGTTAACTGCCTATCTATGTATGTCCTTGTAGTGATTCTGCGGAGGCTATGTAGGACGTTATAGTACTGGATGATGGATGGTGTTAGTGGTAGGAAAGGGGCAGGGAGGAGTGGGGATTAGGGGGCCTTTTTACCCCTTCTTGCTTTTTCTGCCCAACACACAGTTATACAGACTATACCTATTTATATCGGCAATACCATCATATCAACACACACGAAGTAGACACCGCAGATGATAAAAAAAAAATTTGATTTACATATGGAAATATAAATTTATGCCAGGTGAGTATCGTCCTTTTTTTTTAAACCCTTCTCATCACCAATTGTTACAGAAAAGTGAGTAAGGGGAAGATTGACGTTCCCTTCCCTTCTCCCCCCCCTTTTTTAACTTGTCTTCTTTTTCTTGTCTTTTTCTTGCTTGATGAATTGATGGATTGATTGATTGGATTAGATTGGTATATCCGCCTATTTTCCCTCCTCCACCTTCTCTGCTTTACTTCGCTTTGCCCCTGCCCCCTTTTCCCCTCCTCCCTGATCGAATTCCAGGCAGAAGATCCTTTAGGTTTCCTATATCGATGACTTTCCTTCCTGCCTTTCCTCTCTCTTTCTGTCCCCCTCCTCTCCTTCTCATCTCTTGCTCTCACAAAGATTAGATATACAGGCAATAACCTATATGTATGTATATATGGGGGCTAAATCATAACAACTGCAGCAACTGTACAGAGAGAAGTCCATTGGTACCCCCCCTTTTCCCCTTCCCCTTCCTTTTCCTTCCATCCTTCCTTTATTCTCTACTCTAGAAGTTTGTGACCTCTTTTGTCGCAAAGTGTAGAAAACACGCACGCCCAGAAATCTAGAGGAAGGAAGCGTAACTTGGGAAATAACAACAGTAGCCGGAGCAGCAACAAGTACACGCACGCGCGCAACGTAACAATAAGGTAGAAAAGATTTTGCTCTACTAGCTCACCTCTCCCTTACCATCTCCAGCTTTCATCCCATCTGTCCTAGACACGAGCAGGCACAACGGACGCAAAGAAAAAGGAAATTACGGGTATAGTTCTTCCCGGTGATCGTACAGAGTAGTGAATTGGTGGAATGGTGGTTCCCGGTCGAGCTGGCTCCAGGGGGTATAGGCATTGTTCAAAAAATAGTAAGAAGAAACCGCAAAGCTGGCAGCAGCGTTAAAAGGGAGGAAATTCGGTTCGTAGGTAGGAGAGGATGGTGTCATGCGTCCGTGTGTGTTTATGTGTATATCGGTGGCCGAGGGGGTTTCTACGCAAGTAGAGATGGGGTATTCGTTATGTCGACTGTAAGAAGCCCTACTTCTTCGCCGGAGCAGGAGGGGCCTTGACATTGTTGGACAGCCAGGCCAGACCCTCGAGCAGACCTTCACCCGTGGTGGCACAGCTGGGCACCACGAACCAGACCTTGTCCTTGAGCTTGGACAGTTGAAGCGCCTCAGTAACTTCTTGGGGTTTCATAGCTGTTTTGGTTTAAGAGGTTAGCGTGGAGTAGACAGAGAGAAAAGAAGGGATAGGGGAATACGGACCATCTGCGATATCCTGCTTGTTCGCGAACACCAGGAGCAAGCTATCCTTCATCTCGCGGTCGTTGATGATGCGGTGCAGTTCCTGTCTCGCCTCCTCGATTCGCGCACGGTCAGAAGAGTCGATGACGAAGATTAAGCCTTGGGTACCTGTTCGCATTATGTGTTTGTCAGTTCAGTCCCTTTACTTTTTCCCTCTTCCTTTCGCCTTTCTTCCTTTTCCATGCCAGGAGCTAATCCAATGGCTGGACTTGACTTGACTTGAGTCGACCTGGGTTTGACTTACCGCTGAAGTAGTGTCGCCAAAGAGGTCTGATCTTGTCCTGTCCACCGACATCCCACACGTTGAACTTGACGTTCTTGTAGGTGACTGTCTCGACGTTGAAACCGACAGTGGGAATAGTAGTAACGTCCTGGCCCAGCTTGAGCTTGTATAGAATAGTCGTCTTTCCGGCCGCATCAAGACCCAGCATCAACAATCGCATCTCCTTAGATCCGAAGATCTTGCCCATCATCTTAGAGAGTTGGCCCCCCATTTTCTTATATTTTTATTTTTATTTTTTATTTATTTATTTTGCGGTTCTTCTTCCGATCGTGTCTTTCGGGAGACCTCTTTTTTTTCACTACGCGGTTGGGAAAGAATAAACTTCTTTGGCTATCGGCCGAGGTAGAACAGGGGTTCGCGAATATCAGTAAGTGGTAGTTAGAATAGAATGGAGCTACGCGACGTGGTTCGGATGTTGGATGTTTCGCGGAGGGGGTTGGTTGAGAAATTGGGAGAAGGGAAGTATCGTGAATTCGTCGTAGGTACCCAAAGGAACGTGTGTGTGTGTGTATGGAGAATGCGTGTGTGTGTGTGTGTGTGTGTGTGTGTATGTATGTGGTAATAAAATAAAAAAGGAGATGGGAAGTTTTACACTAGAAAAATGAGTGGGCGGCAAGGTCACGGCAAATAGAAAAGAAGAAGTAGAAATAATTAACGTTACAACGGGTGTACCCAGAAGTAGTAGTAAGTAGAATAGAGTAGTAGAGAGAAGTAGAGGGAGGAAATAGAAGTAGTAGAAAAAAAGAAAAGAAAAAAAGGGAAGAAGAAAAACTAGGGGATGATTGGTTGGTTGGCTGAGATTCAAGGAAGGGAAAGAATAAAAAAAAGAAAAAGAAAAAGAAAACAAAAACCGAACCAAACCAAACTAAAAAAATAAAATAAATATAAATATAAATATACTACTACACTAATTTAAAAAATAAAAAAAAGAAGATGCAAGATGTAACTCTTTTTCCTTTTCCCTTCGTTTTCTTTTTTTATCTTTCCTCTTTTATTTTATTTCCTTTTTTATTGTCTTCTCTCACTGTTCTCTCTATCTCTTTATTAAAGTTAAATAAGGAGGTACTTCTTAAACAATCGAGAAAATAAATCAATAATATTATTACAATATCACTAAAGTAAACTTTCTCCCAAGTCCTTAATAAGTTCCCTCAACTCGAAAAAAGACAAGGAAGGGAACTTCCAAGGGGAACCAGAAAAGCTAACTAATTGCACTAAGCCAGGCACCTTAATCACCTAATCTAGTAGTGTACCTTACATGCGGGTGCTATGGGAGAAGGGTGCTACAGCGCACAAGCCGCGCGCCCCTCCTCTTCCAGAATGTCCCAAGGTACGCGCTAAGTACCTACTTCAGTACTTGCTCATGTACGGAGCACCCAAAGCAGTAAGGCGCTGGTGGGGTTTTGTAGATGAGCAGAGCAGGGAACATGGATGCTGAGTCGTAGATATCTGTATGTAGGTAAGACGCTCGGACCATAGGTCATTTGCACCATGATGATGTATCGTAAAGGGGTGGAGTGGATGGGATTGGATGGTGGGAGGCCATTAACATTCACGCTAACTGGCTAACTTTGCTGCTGTACTACTATACACCATACACTACTACCACTACTCGCTCTCTTCCAACCACTTATCATGTGAAATTCAGAATTACCCGAGAGTATAATATTACTATAGGTAATACCTGATCTGACCTACCTACTTACCACCTATCACCTCCCGCCACCACCTACCTAGCTATCACTATCAAGCTCCGAACCAGCGGACGGACGTCAAAACGCGTAAATTATATAACTAAACTAGGTTAAGTACCTTGCACGTGAATATGCACGTATAGTATATATATATATATATACCGTATACCCCGTAATCTTACGATGTACCACGATTTAATATAAATCCATAAGTCAACTCAACCCAACTCAACTCGCCTAACCTACCTACCTAGTATATATCAATATCTATTTTATATAGACTTCGAGAGAGAGAGAAAAAAGGAAAAAGAACAAAGATCCAAGCTTGGGCTGATAAGAGGCCGCCAGCCCACTTTGATGGAGGAGAAGGGAGAACCACCTCAATCTTATCCTCTCCGTCGATCTCATTTATTTACGGAGTTGCCTAAACTAGACATTGTAGTGTAGGTTATCAATGTATAGTATATTACACGAACGGCTTGAAGTTCAACCTATACTACTCCGTCCGTGTTTGATTTTTACCTTTCCTTTTCCCCAGACAGTCGAGGTGATAAGTCGATAACCTATACAGGTAGGCTTTAGAAGTCGGGTTTCTTCCAGCTTGGGTGACCTCTGGTTAAGTTAGGTTAGGTCATGTAAAGCAAGAAAAGAAGAAATTCGGAACAAGCCGATCCTGCCAATTAATACTTCTTTCTCAATACGATGTGGCCAATAACCATCACCACTACAACTACACTTATCTATCGTCGTCATCATTGACCTCATCAGCTCTCCCCATCTCCGCCCCCCAGCCGAGTGGATATCGAGAAGCTCGAAATTCTTCGGGAAATAAATTCCAATTGCGGCTGAGCGGCATAAACGGAGCAAATAAATCGTTTACTACACCGGACTAACGCACAGGTCTCTATAATACCTAAGGGGAGACCCGAACTTCCGGGTCTTGTTTTTTTTTTCCTTTTCTTATCCTCCTTTTCTTTAGGTTATTTCATTCCTGCTAGTACTTGGCACTACCTAGGTAGGTAACTGGTAATTAGGCTATGTACATACCACTAGGTTAGAACGAAGCGGGAGAAGAGAAAAGACAAAAAGAAAAGTTACATAGATCGATCGATCTCGAAACCTACACTAGGTACCTACACCACCTCAGCTCCCCTACCTTACTTTAGCTATCCAAGGCCAGGGGAGGGTGACTATTTAAGGTACGTAGTAATCTGTAAATGACACAAGAGCGGATATCCCGAAAACAGAAAATAAACAAAAGAAGAAGCAAAAAAAAAACTAAAAGCACGAAACGAACATATTCGTAAGCCCTTCGTGATACGATGGGAAAGAAAAGGGGAGATAGAGGGGCTGATGCAACCATGAATATATATAAACAGGTCACACGGTATCCAAGAGTAGGTTATGTTGACGGGTCCGGGTCCCTTTTATGCCCCGAGGGCCATACCCAGTACCATATATACATAGCTAAGCTACCTAGGTTAGGTTTGTCTCTTAAACCATCGCCATCTCCTCTTTCCCCAGCCTACAGCTACACTACTACCTTTTAGGGAACGGCAACTTGAAGGGTGGGGAGGGGAGAAGAGAGGGTCTGGGTTCACATGCTTCTTTTGAAACAAGGAAGAACGATCAGCAGCGCACGATGGCTGGCCATTCAGCCTCGCAATATCGCCCAAGCTAGGTACGAACCAAATGGACGAAGCTTGTTCGTTTCTATATTTAATAAGATATGAGGTTTCTCTGCCTACCTAGCAATTAGTAGGGTCAAATCTGACCTCCCACCGGCAAAGCCCCTTTAACCTACCACTTCCCCCTCATATGGAAAGTTAAATGTATATAGGAGTAGGACAGTGCATTTACATGTGTAATCTTCGCCGATAAGCAGGAGAGAAGGGACGAGCTCAATTACTGGTTTGCAGCATCAATGGGACGGCAATATCAATAATTAGAAATAACTTTGCAGTTACTTCATCCTTTGCCTCCCCACGGCCCGTAGCCCACAGCAGAGAGAGAGAGAGAGAGAGAAGAAACTAAGGGACCAACCATCTTAGGTTTGTCTCTTTCTACGTACAGCATACCGTAGTCCGAGAGGATCCAATCTAACAAACTCTGCAGTAGTTTGCAGGCTATACGTACATAAGGGGCAAAAAAAGGAAAGAAAGGAAAGGAAAACAGAAAACTAAAAGCAAGGCTAGATGGCTAGTAAGAAGCTACATTTGCTATAGCTTCCACCATCCAAAGTTAAAAATACTCCAGACGCCAAGCCAGCCGGTCGTACGCTCCGTAGGCATTTCTATCCCGTTTATACCGGATCAATCACATGATAGTCCCCTTTCGTTACGCCAGGCTCATGTTTCCCTTCCGATTGTTTCTTCCTCCATAAACGAGCTGTATCACCGCATGTAGTGGTGATGGTATCCTCGGTCTTTTTTATCCCCGATATTCGACAACATGTCTGCGAGTGACAGCCTGCATCGTATTGCTGCTCTCTTCTCCCTCGAACTTTAGGTTCACCTTGCCATCCGCGTCCATCCCCATAACTTCGGCCTTGTAGAACGTCGTTGTGTTGGGATAGAGCGCCAAAACCACCTTGCCGTTGTCCAGGGGGGGCAAGGCCGTGCCGTCCTTGGGGATGAGGATCATGCTGCTAGCACTGGTCCGGAAATCCTTCTGGTGGCCATTCTCATCCACATCGGCATCGAGCACCCGGTATCGCCTGGATTTGCCCTCCCCGCGTACCTCCTGGACGATCCCCAGGATCCAGTCGGTCTGTTCATTGTTGGCCGGCTTCGGCTTGAAGGCCACCTCGTCATCCTTGGCAAAGGTCTGCTTGCTCCGGTTCGTACTGGCAACCTGTCCGGACTGCGGCTCGGCACTACCGGCCTTGGCCGCCGGTGTGGAGCGATCCTGGAACTTGGGCGGTACCGAGTCCCCCCGGTCACCCTTGCCTCCCATACGCCGGGAAATATTCGGGTTGGGCGACGGCACGGGGGAGTCGCCACCTTCGAATTCATATAGGGAAGAGGCAGCGGCGGATTCCTTGGCGCGCTGTGCCGCTGCACGCGAGGTGCTGGCCTCCTGCTGCTCTTCCTTCGCCTTTTGTACGGCCCGCAAGACTTTCAAGTCCTCAATGGTCTTGTTAATAATCGTAGCAACAGCCTCGTTCGCCTTCACGCCTTTGCGCAAGCACCCATCCAGTATTCCATACTCCTCCGTGGTAAGTTCTAAAGTAGTAAAAAAAAGGTCGGCGTTGGGATGAGGCTCCAAAAGTCAATATGCATATCAGGATAGAAACTTACTGCCTTGCCTTTTCAGGTCAGCTAGGCGCTTGTCCTGGTCGCGTATGGCGAGTACGTTGGCGCTGCTCTCATTGAAAAGCTCGACTATCAAGGGGATCTTGCTCTTGATGTCGTTCCACATGGCGAGCTCTTCACCATGTTCTCCAGACTCGCTATTGCGATTCGGCCCTCTGCGCTGATTTCCTCGTGACGACATGTCTTCTTCTTCCTCTTCTTTTTTGGGATCTAAATCTTCGCCTAGATTTAAACCGGTTGTTGATTCTTCAAGCTTCTTAAGTCGCTTGGAAGTAGGCGAGGGTTCTGGTAAACTCTGCTCACGCTTCAAGCTTGAGTTTGGTTGCTGATTCCCAGGACCAGTTGAAGTGGGTGCGGAAGTTGATGCTCTGGGTTTAGAGCCAGAGTTAGTCCTTCTCCTCTCTGGCCTAGGCACAGGTGAAGAGGACGAGGCAGCTCTACGGAGGCTGGTGGGCTGATTCCAAGCGTCACCAAGCTCGCTCGAGAGCAACTTGAGTTGATTCTTAGTCGCCTTGTCAGTTTTGCCCATTGTTATGGAGTAAGGTGATAATATGATCAGTGGTATAGAACAATAATATAGAAAAAGGGCTGCTTATGTATGCGCGTAGACGTGTTGATGTGTCAATGTTGAAGGTAAGCAATCATGGTATGGTATGGGCAATTAAATACAAGATGGGTTCCAAAATCGAAGTACACCGAAAAACTTACAGATACCTGGGAGACAGGTTTGATGTTTTGTCGAGAAGAGAAGGGATATTGTTGCTCAGCTACCTAGTTCACACACAGAAGGAAACTGAGATGCCGAACTATATAAAGCGGCGTTCTGGAGGAAAGTACTATAGAAGAAGAAGAGGAGGAAGAAGATGGGGAAGAGGAAGTGAAAGTTGTAAGAAGAAGAAGAAGATGGGTGAAGACGTTAAGGTGAGGCACGGGTATAGTTTTTGTTGGAGATGATGACCGAGAGGGAGCTTTTTGACAGGGGAGACGGGGGGAAGAGCGCATGGCTTTTCACAATGGGTTTTGAGAGAGAGAGAGAGAGTTTTTATGTGGAAGCTACATGGCGCATTTTAACTTTCGTTTTATAATTTTCTTTCTGTTTTCCTCTTGCAAGAATGTTATGAAGGTGTCAAGTTTGGGGGTATCGTGACTTGGCCTTGGGAACTTAAAGAGAGTTATGGTTAGAAGATGAATGGTTGGTTGATTACGCCGGGCTTTAGGTAGGGCGGTCAAGGAAAGTAAAGGTAGGCAAAAAGGAAGGCGGTGACCGTATTGGGAAAGCTGCTGCATGTGGGGTAAGGGAGGGGTCATGGGTCATGCATGTAATGGCTGCTGGCTCCTTCTTAACTCCTAAAAGGGGCCGAAGTATGAGTGTATGTATGTACTACTTACAACTAGTGGGCAGGGCGGGGTACTTTTTCCCTCCAAAAGAGTTTACACCAAGACAAGGTTGAACAAGGTTGACAGGCATATGCATGTACTCTCATTGGCACATCCAAGCCCATACATGTTCTAGCACTCTAGTACCAACTTTACCTCGTATAAGCCTTTGGACCCCTTTTGATAGTTTCTACAACTACCTTGACTTCTGAAATATCACCACTTTCTCTTTTCTCTCTCCCTCTTTCTCACATAACCTTTATACCATAAAAGCTTAGGTGTTCAGAATGGTACTCCCCGTGCCACTATACCGCCTCCAATGCGGAGTGAACTCCTACGACTGGGGCAAGGTGGGATCTGAATCTGCCGCTGCCAGGTTTGCTGCGGCCACACCCTCAGACACATTGAGCATACAGTCTGATAAACCATATGCCGAGGTATGTTAAACATCCCAGTATCATGGCATAACGCAACATGACTGACAGGGTGGCATGGAATGGATAGCTCTGGATGGGAACCCACCCCTCAAACCCTTCGAAAGACCTCCAGACCGGACGGACACTCCTAGATCTCGTCCAGACCAACCAGATGCTCCTTGCGCCCTCAGTCAATGCGAAATATGGCCCCAAACTTCCCTTCCTCTTCAAGGTGCTATCCATCAACAAAGCCCTCTCCATCCAAGCGCATCCCAACAAGAAGCTGGCCGAGCAGTTACACGCCAGGGACCCTGGAAACTATCCCGATGACAACCACAAGCCCGAGATGGCCATTGCCATTACCGATTTCGAGGGCCTCTGTGGTTTCCGCCCATTAGGCGAGATCGCCCATTTCTTCTCCTCTGTTGCTCCCTTGCGCCAGCTTGTGGGCGAGGATACGGCCAAGGCTTTCATCGCTACCGTACGAGGTCAGGAGAGCGACGACTCATCCGAATCCACAACCCAGAACAAGCGAGCCCTCCAGTCTGCCTTTGCTGCCTTGATGAAGTCATCTCCTGAAGACATAGCATCGGCAACCAAGTCTCTTGTTGCTGAAGCCGAGAGTAAGGGTGTAGAATTTGCTGATGGTGGTATCGAAGCCACTAGCGGAAAGGTCATGTCGGAACTTGTCATCCGCTTAAACAAGCAGTTCCCTGATGATATTGGCCTCTTCGTCCTGTTCTTCCTCAACTACGTCCAGCTATCACCTGGCGAGGCTCTATTTCTCAAGGCAGATGATATCCATGCGTACCTATCGGGCGATATTATCGAATGCATGGCGGCAAGTGACAACGTTGTGCGTGCAGGTTTCACGCCCAAGTTCAAAGATGTTCAGACTCTAGTCGACTTGTTGACTTACAACTACGCTCCAATCGAGGAGCAGAAGATGACACCCCAAGAGTATCCTTATGTAGTGCTCAACCGTACTGCATACAGCTCCGGTTCTGAGGCCATCTTGTATGACCCGCCAATCGACGAGTTTAGTGTGATCCGATCAGTCCTCAGGGGCAGCGGATCCAAGGCAACCTTTGATCCTCTAGATGGACCGAGTGTAATCATCTGCACGGGAGGTAAGGGCAAGATTACTGTCGGTTCCAAGACGGAAGAAATCAAGGAGGGCTACGTTTTCTTCGTCGGTGCCACCGCAGAGCTGGTTTTGGAGTCGGAAGGTGCTGCGGATGAGGAGTTCACTACCTTTAAAGCGTTCTGCGAAGTTCAAGACCATAGCAACGGGGCATGACTACGTCAGCCGCTCGTGGCTAATAGCAATCTTTAGGAGTTTATATGTAATGTCGAATTTGGGAACGGGACAGATAACATGGGTTAACTACTACTCTAGCTGTCATGTGAAATGGACAATGGGATTTTACGAGGCCCTATTGATTTACTTTAGTCCCATCAACGATATAGGAAACTTAGGTAGAGATATCCCCAAAAGTTGAAAAATGATTTTGAAACGTAATAGGGCCTGTCGCCCCATTAGACGTCAAGAAATAAAAAGAGAACCAACTATTCCCAGGTTCAGAGACATTTTCGGTAAGCGAATAATATGTGTCGGGCAGAGCGTGTTGAATTATGAAATACATCCTTGTCACTCGAGCTTCAACATATAATACCATGTTAGTCGAAGCAAAACATGAAGCATACTCGCACCTAGTAACTCAAGACCTTCTTCATATTGGCATCCGTGAGTATATTTGACTACATAAGAAATTAAAAAGGACAAAATGTGAGCGGTAACTTTCGACCCAGATTATCAGCAGGAAGGAAACCTTTAACGATGGATTTTCGCATATTTTACCTAGCCTAGTTGGTTATCTTCTGAATAACGACGATTACGGGATCAAGATCTTGTGGAAGCTGTTTAAAACAACCCTAGACTAGAAGCTGATCTCCTTACACTCACCATATAATATCATAGTTATTTTTGGAAACAAGTCTCTCCGTATAGGAATACCTAGGTTGTGTCAGGGTTAGGGTAAGGGTGGTATAGGCAAAAAGACAAAATTAGGTAGAATATCTAAGAGTAATCAGTGTCTCGTATCTAAGAGTAGTACCGTGCTTTTCCGAGAATGATACATTTTTAACTACTGGAGAACTACCAAAGTTGTGCCTTGGTATTCATAATAAGATATATATATCTATAGAACTAGCAAGGCACCTTGATAATTGGCATATATAAGATGAAGTAATGAAAACATGACCTTTTTCTTTTTAATTAATGTTTATGAGGACATAGCATCATGCTAGCTTCCGTAAGAGTAATTAAAGGAGTCGAGAAGTACACTTTCTACAGATATAAAACTAACGATTTCTCATCTTCTCTTTCCATGCCGTATAAAATCGTTTGAATTGTTTCATATACATGCCATACCTGCTTTTTGAAGGCAATTCCCTACAGGTGATGTCACCCACCAAGAGGGTAACATCACCCTTAACATAGATTTCTATTTCTTAGTTTTGCATAGTAATAGTAATATTGACTAAACAGTCACGATGCGCTAAATCGTGAATATAAGGAGAAGTAGATTTTGGGAAACAATGTACCATAGAAAGGGATAATCTATTATATAGGTTACTGATTCAAATTAACAGTCTACTTTACGAATTTGAGTCCTTACTCTATTACCCACGCTAATCTCAGCAAAAAACCTTCCTTCATCCCCTCTTCTTATTCCTGCCAAAAACCCGGCACATTCCCCTTTCCCACAAACGCCGTCTCACCGAAGAACTCCTCACACAGCTCGCGGATCAGCCCCCTCAGCGTGCACAGCCCATCTGCCCTAAGCCTAGCCGCCCTGACAGCATCGGCATATACACTCTCGAGGTACGCGTGTAGCAGGGCGTCGTCGGTCTCGCGGCAGGCGCACGAAGCAGCGCTGTGCTCGACGCGGCGGGAGACGGGGAGGTTCATGACGGAGCCGTGGCACTCGATGGTGCAGCTACCGCCGTTGTTCCTACAGATGGGGACCTGCACGCGGTCTTTCCACTCCGAGGGCATGAAGGGGGAGAGAGCTATTTGGTCGGAGAGGGTGAGCTTAGGGGTTGCTGGCGGGGAGGACATTTTGGTGCGGTGTTGTTGTTTTGGAATCAGAGTATGGTGAGTACTAGATAAGTAAGCGGGTAGGTATAATTATAGGGGTATTAGCAATAATATGAGATAAGTTGGGTGAGTCTGGCAAGATGAATTTTGAGAAGCTCGCTTCACAATGCATAGTTGTGATATTTTTTGAATCCCGAGAAGTCTAACAACAACTAGGAAAGGCTAGTCTCTTATGCTTCAATAGTTTGAGGGTCGCGCCGGGATTTCCTTGTTGGAACAAAGGACTACTTTGCAAAATTGGATGGAAACTTCGCCCCCTTTCTATTCCTCCATTGTTCAACACTTACCTGCCAGGGGACTCGGGGCTCAGTATAAGAATCAGTAGAATATACTCTGACCATATGGATCTACCAGAAATTGAAAGTAGGCCTACACAGTATCATTCTGAGGTCTTCTTGCCCTTCTTTTTTTTTTTAATCCTGACGTTGTTGCTTCACTGTGCCCATAAGTTACTTATATCCAACCTGCTAACCTAGTTAATTACTTCATAGAATTTATTCAAGGCAAATGAATAGAGTAAAATGGGTTAACATGTAATACCAATATCTAGTCATCAACACCAACATCGCGGACGCGACATAACCGTGAATACATACCGTAGGTGATTGATCTACCCAACACTTTAAATAAAATATCTTCGATAGGGCTAGAACCCGTCAATCCATTAAACAATTAAACAAGACTAGAGGAAATGTATCGATATAGAGAATGCCACAGCCAATCATTTGCACCCAATCAGTGTCGATTTACGTGCGTAGAATGCAGGCAGTTTGAAACGGCAGCAACGCTAGCAACGCTAGACCCCTGCATACAAAACATCCGACCAATCACGACTCTGCATTCAACTCAACTCTCCCGACAACTGCGACAAGAGCTCTAGATTCACAAATACACTAGGTACCTATCTGCACTTCACATCCTATAACGTGCGTATCGGCTGAATCTATCACGTAGCAAGATGAGGTATGACTGAACGGAGGGGAGGACGTGACTTGCCTGATTTTGTAGCATTAACCCTGATTACAAGGGTAAGTCTGGATGGCGTATCAATGCAAATTGGTGATGGATCATGGGATGGATGAGGGGATGTGAAAGTCGTGTCAGACCTACCTATACTTGGTATCATCATCGTCGTCGTCATTATCAGCATTTGTACTCTTATTAATTGAATCGTAAAAATGACTCCTTACCAGAAAGAGCTTAATATGATCGATGCCTCAAGTATTTCTTTGTTCTTCACCTCCTCTATTTTCTCCCCCTTTCCCCCCTTTCTTCTTCTTCTTTGTCCATTATTGTTGTTCCTTTCCCTCCAGGCGCGGGTCTAGACATATGTCTCCCCCTTTCTATTTGTGAAAGCATATTGTCTATTATTCTTTGATCTGGGATCAAGACTATTGTTCTCCTAATTCCTACCTTTTCTCTTATCTTGGACAAGTATATGTACTACAAGAAGCTTCCTCTCTTCCCTCGTTGACTCTCGAAGACTCAGGCAGTCAATACCTTAGTCTTATAGCACCCCAACTTCATTTCTTTCCTAGGGAAACTGGTTTTCCCCGTATACCCTTATTTTATCCTATTCTATTCTAGATACTGTTTTTTCCAACTAGAGAGAGAGAGGACATATTCACCTATCTCCATCTTACATTATCACCCAATTCACTTATACTATTCTCATAATACAATCTCCACCATGTATTCCCTCTCTATCCTCCTCACTTTCCTCCTCAGCCTTGCCTCCGTGCAAGCCGGGCTCCTTAAAACACCCCGGACCGCTCGTCCAAGCCCCCCATCCTCCTCCTCTACACCCCTCCTCAACTCAACCATTCCCGCCCTCACCATAGCCACGGCTACAGCTATCGTACCAACCAATGTCAAAGCCGTCGCCACCGCCCCTGCCGCAGGTCCAACTGAAGTCGCCGCGGCGGCAGACAGCAACGATAGCAGTCCGCCCACGACGACTCCAGCACCGAAGCAGGACACTGATGGCGACGATGACGATCTAGGCGGCATCTTCCACGAGATCTACGGACAGAAGTACACACAGACGACGTACTACAGCTGCGTAACGTTCCCGCTGGAGACGCACTGCGGGTGGCACGAGCCGATTCTTGAAGTGCAGGACAGTGGAGCTGCTGCTGCCGTGCCAAAGGCCGACAACATGAAGGTGATGGTGGCTGCCGGAGTAGTGATGGCTGCCGGAGGGCTGGCCCTCGGAGTTTGAAATTTGGGGAATGGGGAAGAAAAGCAAAGAGTGGAGGGGTTGAGTTTGGAGATTTATATTAACTAACCTACCTTATATATTGACCTAAGGTTGGACTTATACTGGCGTTTAGCGGAGATTAGAGAAGATTTGGCTGTGTATTTATTTACTTTATGATACCTATACCTACCACTAGGTAGTACTTGTTCATAGTCGGACGTTTGTAGAAATTTACCGACTTTCATTTATTTAACAAGTTGATGAGTCAGGCAATATGACCTCACTTGCTTTGACCCCCCAGCCCCCCCACCTTTTAAAAGCTATTGCTATGGTTTATCTACATAACCTTATAACCAGTGAACCTTATGTACTAAATTAAAAAGACATTCCTGCAAATACATTCCTCAATTCTTCTCTATCTCCATCTACCAACTTTACTACTACCTAAAGCACTCGGGTTTTTAAACCCCCTACTAACATAAATCACAGCTTCATTTGTGCTCTCCTCCCACGCAGATGATACGACCCTCCACCCGTGGAGCAATCGCCTTGGTCCAGTCCACCTCGAACTCTCCCATTTTCAAATCGTCGGCTACTTGACACTCAACTCCCGCGATGCGTGCCCACTTGGTGAACACCCTACGCATAATCTGCATCTCCCGATCGATCTCCTCTATTTCTTGATTCTCCTGCACCACATCGTCCTCCTCTTCGCTATCTGAATCATCAATCGGCATAGCGCTCGCCTTCCGTTGCCGGATCCGCTCCGGCGACCAGTTCTCCCATCCCGAGAGGTCTGGCCGTGATGTGGGCGTCACCGGCGTTGGGTTGGCCGTGGGGTCGTATTGGACGTGGTCTGCGCTGACTTTAGTAGCCACTTCATTCCAGTGCCGTCCGATGTTGTTCCCCCAGTATTTCCACTGGCCCATCACTCTGAGCGACATGAAATACTGCCGCAGCATCATCGATATCAGGATACCGTTCTCCTCCGACACGATCTCCTCTGCCTGTCCCCCTTCCGACTCGATCAGAAGACTGTCGTATCCGTCTTTGCCTCGTGCCATATATCCTCTTGTCACGAGAACATATTTCCGCTCCAAGTCGATCGGTTCCCCGCCGATCGCGACCGATACTATACGCGACCCGGTGGGTTTACTGGCATCAAACTCAAATCTGATGTTCGAAACTTGGGGGAAGCGACCCTATACCACATTGGAAGAGTCAGCGAATACATGAGAAAAGAGGGGTTGAGACAATGCAGGTATTTCAACTACTCACCTCGAGCGCCGGGTACAAGCATAGGCCATTCTCCAGGGCATCCCAGATGGCCTGGCCTTTGACCCTGATAACAACTACCGGATCTTCAAAGGGGAAGCAGTTCATGATGTCTTTCAGCAAGATAGGCCCCGGCGGGTAAATCTGGTCTCCGCGAACCGTGCCCGAAGCCATCAGGCTGCACTCGCCCGAGTAGTAGTGGCGCATAATGTCACACACCCAGTTGGCGATGTTGCATTCTCTCAGCCGGACTGTTCTAAACCTGGCATCCAAGGGGGCCGCAGTGTACCCCACTGGTTTCTGCAGCGTCGCCTTGAGACTCGCTGTCAACTTTTCCACTAGCTTGACGGTGGGCTCGTCTGGTGGGATGACCGACGTAACGTCCCGCCGTGTGATGTCGACATCCCACTTGCCTGAGCCGTCTGCCTTCTTTCTTACTTCAAGGTAGCTTAGCTGCTTGAAGTCGGTGCCCGATCGTAGGACGTGGGTTCCATTGATGAGGCTGTGATTGTAGTAGTGATCATGACCTCCGAGGATGATATCGATGATACCATCCGTTTGCTCGGCTAGCTTGTTGTCGTTTGGCTCCCGCATGTGTGTGATGGCAATAACGATTTCAGCTCCTTCAGCGCGCAGCTGAGGCACAAGTTCCTTTGCTGTTTCGCTAGCCGACTTGTAGATGATGTCTGGGGGGAGCGAGTTGATGGTAGTGAGCCATTCCCGCTCGCCGAGACCTATCAACCCGATCTTAATGCCGTTAGATGAGGTGATCATGTGCGTCTTCTTGCAGTTGCCAATGGGCACCGAGTCTCCCAATGCCGGGTCTAGGACGTTGGCGATGAGCCACGGGAATTTGCATTTTGACGATAGGTGCCTAAACTTTCGAACGCCGAAATCCAAATCATGGTTCTAACACGGATGTGAGCTATAGTTATAACTAGGGAAGTTTTGTAGGTTATGAGACGGGGGCTGCCTCCGTAGTACGTACTCCTAGTGCGGCCGCATCCGTTCCGATGTTGTTCAGCAGAGGAACCATGTGATCGCCTACTCGTTTAGGCAATCGTTAGCGATTCTCCCTCGATTGTGTCTCCTGAACTTGGTGTAGGAAATTCTATCCCTCTATAAGTAGCTAAAAAGGATCGTGGGTAGGTAACTTGTCATGTGTATTTATACTAAAGCATATTCCCTTCCCCTGCTATCTTCTTCGACGTACCCTTTGTTACGGAGCTCTCCAGACTAGGATTGAAAGCATCCCCGGAGAAGAAGGTGAGCAACTCGGACTGGCCCTTGAACCCGTCACCCTCTCGGTAGTGGTTGACGAGTGTCATGAACCTGGCAGCACCACCAATGGGCTCGGCTGATGAAGGGTCGACATGGTAAACGTCGTTGTAGTGCAGGATTCTTAGATCAGGAGGTCCATCATGTGCCCCCTCGGAGGTGTAAGTAACAGTCTCATCAGGAGGAGGGGGCTTTGACTTCTTGTCGGTCATGATTTTTGTTTCGGGTCAGTGTGAATATATGGGTGTGTAAGAGGATAATTTGTGTGGGATATTAGGTTCTAATGAGGCCTGAGGTAGAGAGAGGGGAAAGAGAGACGGTAAGTAAGTTAGGTATGATGTGAGAGAAGTGGGAGAAGTTCTGGAAGTCGGTGTCGTCGATGCATGTGGTACATATGCTGTGTTAGTGGGGACTCTCTCTACCCTGGAGGGGAGCTTACACTAGAGGACCAAGAAGACCTAAGGGGGTATGTGCATAAAGAAATTGAGTTGGGTTGGGCAACTATCAAGATATCCAGTGTCACTGATTGGTGGACGAGGAATCCAGGAACCAACCAGACTTTACGCTACATGTTGACACTTCACTTACACTGTATAATATTCCGTACTTGCGCAGCCCATTTGCCAAGGGAAAAAAATAGAACCCACTCCCCAGTTATAAAGAACGACTGGAAAGGGGAGGAGAACGAGAACACGAGTTTAAGTAGCGAATAGGGGCCGACCCGTTGTAAATGCACTAATTCCAGGAATTCAAAATATGCTAACTACTCCCTGACAGTGTTGTCTTTGTCTTGTCAATGGGAACCTTATGGAAGTAAGTTAGGTTAGAAGCTCGAGACCCCCACATGGGACATACTTTTATGTAGGGTTAGCACCTAGAATAAACTAAGATGGACCTATAGGATAACATACATTTCATATGCCATGCCCCTCAGTAACCTACATCGACTTAGGAGCTTCTACTCTATACCTAGTAATTCAATAAGATGGGTATATGGTAGGTATGGTAAAATGGCATTGTTTTAGCAACGGCATCGTTTACATCCGCTAGAAGACACAACATAGGTTACATCAATGCTCTTAAGCTACCCCACGGTGATCAACCCCTCCCTCTCATCCTCTCTTTAACCCCTTTTTATTCGTATATCTCCTCCCACCCCCCACTTACAACCAACACCAACGACCCAGTTACACACACGACACATACTCTCTCTCTCTCTCTCTCTCTCTCTTTGTCTAGTTGTCTGATATATCAGTTCAAAATATAGATTATGTCATATGCACTCATGAAGAAACGATAACTTATACGAACACACAACATGTGAGGAAATGGATAGAAAAACAAATATAGAACAGCTTTTATGTATGCACTACGTGTAACCCTCTATGAAAATAAAGGAGACTTTAGCATAGGTATAACTTATACTACTTACCCCCAAGTGAATAGAATGAAAATGAAATGATTAAATAGGCAGTGTAATAAGTCGATAGGTGAGGAGTGGAATGCCTGATTATTTGCCTAGGTAGGTACGCAAGGAATAGGCTTACTAGACAGGCTATTAGTATTGGTAGGCGGACACAGTTAAGTCAATACCTATACAACGCATGTCTGGTAACTATATCAATGTCCCACTCACCCTCCTCCCCCCCTAATCAGTCCATCAAGGTTCTTTTTTTTGTTCTTTATTATATTTATATTCCTGTTTTTTTTTTCTTTTATTCTGTTTTTCATATACATCCAAGGTTATGTATGTGCTTTCTTTTGCCTTCGGGTTTCTCTCACGATAGAGAGAAAAAAAAAAGAAAAAGAAAAACCACCGCGCAAATCGATAGGTGATATCAACACCATATGGCTAGCATTGTACAGCAAAACCCTCCTCCCTTATTCTTCTTCTCTCCGGTCATATTCCTCTGGACCTCCTTATCTACAAGCTCTTCTCCACTCATCAACAGGTACGGTAGCGAGGTAATACCTAAGTATAACTACGGCTCCCCGGGCCAAATCGACTCCGCCACCTCCCTCACCAGCTTCAGCTTCGCAATCATATCCTCGCGGGTCACCGAGTTGCCCAGGTGGTGGCTCGCGAACCCGCACTGGGGGCTGACCCCCAGCCTCTTCAGCGCCTGCTCGCGGGTCTGGCCGGCCCCGCGCGCCACCACGTCGGCGGCCTCGAGCACGCGCGTGCGCATGTCCTCCACCTTCTCGAGCTCGGGGAACTTGCTCGTGATGACGCCCAGTACCACGTTCTTGTGCGGCGGCAGCGCCGCCAGCGGCTCGAACGTGCCCGCCCGCTCCGTGTCGTACTCCAGGAAGTACGTGTCGGCCCCGATGTCGCGGAACAGCTTCGTCGCGATGCGGTCGTAGCCCCCCTCCGAGAAGTGCTTGCTGTACGCGAAGTTGCCCCGGCACAGGTGGATCCCCAGGTGCATGTCGGCCGGGCGGGAGCTGATGCAGTCGTTGTACAGCTTCACGTAGGCGTCGAGCAGGGCCTCCGGGTCCTCGCCGTCTTGCTGGAAGCCGGCGATCATCTTTTCCGAGCAGAAGTCTGTTTTTGTGGTGAGGATCCTCTATTAGCTACGTAATTTCTTTCTCTTTCTTTTTTTTTTTTGCGGGGAGAATGGGAGAGCGAGAGAAGTTGCTTTGCTCTTGTGCCAAAATGATAGTGATCACGGGTCCACAACTTACATGCTAGGTTGGGGTCGTCGATGGTCACGTTGCGGCAGCCATTGTCGTATAGAATCTGAAGTTCAGTACGGTACGCCTCCGCAATGTCCTTGAAATACTCCTCATCGTTGGCATATACCTCCTTGGGATACGCCCGGCCTTTCTTGTACCGCAAGTGGTACCTATGGAAGTAAAAGTCAGTTGAAGCCACTTTAGATATAAGACAGGGTTTTCAGCTGCTGTCTCAGCCCCTCGAAGCCACACAGCTTATGGGGCGGAAACGTAACTCACCATTCAGGGGCAGCCAATGTCAGCTTCAGCTCCTTGACCCGGTCTGCTGAAACCAGATTCTTCAGGTAGTTCCAGTCGGAGAGGTACGAGCTTCCGACATGCTTGATCTTGCCGGTGCAGACAATGGTCTCTCCTGGCTTGTGACCCGATTCGGCTAGTGAGCACCAGTCAGCACATGACGTAAAATCATATGAAAAAATGAGAAGATGAAGGTGAAGAGAGTCTCTACTCACTAAACGCAGCAGTGTCCGGGACATACATCCGGAACATATCCCATTCGGGGTTCGTGATCTCCTCAAAACCTTGGAGGTTGGGGAAGAAAGTGCCCCAGAACTGGTGCCGGCGGTACTCTCCATCGTTGATGGCGTGGAAGCCAAGGTCGAGTTGGAGCTTGACGATCTCATTGATGGCCTTGTCCTCAATGGCCTTGAGCTCGCTATCCTTGGCGATCTCTACGGCTTTTGCTGCATCAAGCTGTAGACGCTTCTCGGTCAATTCTTTGGGGCGTAGGAGTGAGCCCAGATGCTCAGCACGGAAGGGTGGTCGCTGCTTGTTGGTAGCCATGATTGCTCAATATGATGTCAGAATGGTTTGATGTTCTGAGCAGGGGAAACAGTGATCTAAGCAGGAATTAGTCCAAGAGTGCGGAGAACCCGGGGAGAACACACACACACAAGTTCGTAGGTAAGGGGGAAATAGTAGGTTTCCAGAAAGTGGGAGGTAGGAGGGTTTATATACCTGCCTACCTATCTACTTACCTACCAACTTACATATTAACCCATGTACTTACCTATTCACTTCCTGCCTAGGTATGTGCTGAGCTTGAGGTGATTTGAATTATGCCACTACCTAAGACAGGTAGAGGTAATATAGTAAATAATATAGTTAAAGATGAAAAGACGAATCAGGAGGAACGAGCGAACCCCCCTAGTCTCTTGGTCTCCTCTTTCGCCTCCATCTGCTTCTCCTTCCCTCCGGTTCTATTCATTATTCCATGGTCACATGTGGAGAGAACGCTGAGGGTAATGAACACTAAAAAAGAGAGCTTGGGAACGACCGGCAGTGCAATAAGCTTGTTTCGTACTTGGTGTAGAAAAGAAAAAAACGGAGGTGACTGCTAACAAAGCGGCGGTTTCGTCACGACGCGCCAAGCAGAGAGACGCTGGGACAGTTGCGGCGTACAGCCCAGAAACCGTCTTTTCGACGACATGGCAATACCACTCAACTGCCTTTCCGGCATCCCAAGACCCCTGCTTGCCCCGCCTTTGTCAATGCTGACTCTTATACCAAAGACGCAGACTAGGCTGACGATCGGGCCACTCGGCGTGGGCCAAACTATCCGTCTATAGTCCCGAGGGTCCGCCCGGCAATATCAATAGTAAGTAGGCATGTATGTGAGAAAGTTAAGGGGGGCACGGGACCCTTTTACTCTCTTGTTTTTTTTGTTCTTTCTCTCTCCCTTACATGTTATATGTATAACTCGTATAATCACGGGTAGTTAGCTCGGGAACCTGAGGGGGTGAGAAATGATGACGAGGGGGGTTTTTGTTTGGCTATTGAGCATGGAATCGAAACACGTTTTTTGGTCAGTAATGATACCGAGGATCAAAGATGAGAAAGTCAATGCGATGTAACGTATTGATATACATCTGGTGGCCGAGCAATATCTCCCACTTGCCGAGTTTCACTACATACTACATAAGTACTTCATAACCTACTAATCTAGGTACTTGAGATCTAGTATGGGCTGTCGAAAAGCCACACATGACGATAGTTAAAGGTTAATAGGAACGGTAACGTATATCGATTTCTTCTTATTTTAATTTCATTTACCATTACTTATACCCATGCTGCGAGACAAGAGACTACTGATTTTAGTGAATTGGGTAGGTAGGTTAGGTAGTTATAAGTGACCATCGATTTATATATAAATACCTACCGAACAGAAATCAACTAACCTAGGATAACCTAGGAAGAGGTATACCCGCTAAGCTTGTCATATCCCATTCCCGTCCGGTCTCTTGAGAAACAAGACCGGGATGTGAGGGTCAAATATCAGCCGGCTATCAATTACAAAAATAAATTCCAGTAGACTTGATAGTAGTCCAATTTACATGTGGGTAGAAAAGTCCCTCAAGTCAGGTACTTCATGCAATATCTCACCTATAAGTTTTTTTGTACAATAATAGTGGTGTTAGTGGCGATGATGGTGTTGCTAGTTGTAGTAAGTGGAGGAAGGTTGAAGAGGAGGGGGGAGGATCACTACAACCTGGTACGGTAGCATAGGGGGAAGTGTAAGGTTAAGGGACTTAGGGGGGGGAGTTGGAGAATTGGAGGGTGGGAGTTAGGAGGGGAAGGGGGGAAGAGGAGGGGGAGGGGCAACCAACTTGCAACCGTTTTCCGCTTAAGATGGATTCGGTTCATTAGGGAGGTCTCTTCAATTACCTACGTAAGTTAACCATAGCCTTTACCTACCTAGGTATATCTTATCATTAGGTAACGTACCTAGAGGGTACTACCTAAGTTAGTAGGTTAGGTTAGCAGGTTAATACCTATGTGTTGTGTTACTCGAGGAATTCTCAGCTTTTTCTTGTCTGTCCACCTTGCTCGCTTCAGCCCAAGCCCCGCTTAGCTAAGGTACCCCGCAATTTATGTAATTACTGGTAGTCGGGATTCAGCTAGGACCCCCAAGTAGAACCGACATCATCAACATCATCATTACTAAGTACTCCCTAGTATTCTTTCATGGGTACAATCTCTTTCTCTTCATCTACAACTACCTACTAACACACTCAACCTTCTATCCCTTACTTCCACATCGTGAAAGATACTACAACACATCACCAATTGAACAACACCAAGTCACTAACTAATCCTCCATCATAGCCAATATAAGAAACCCCCCCCCCTTTTTTTTAAAAAAAAAAAAAAAAGAAAAGAAGAAAAAAGAAAAGAAAAGAAAAAGCAGACAACGTATATCAAAACACCATCTAGTTCCTCTCTTAGTTCTTACCATTCACTCCTAGCTTCGCTTTCTACACAACTCCCTCCAGCGACTATTGCTTAGAGACAGCTTGTTGTCCTACAAACCGCGCACTACTAATTACCTACCTACATCCCCCGTAATCATGGACCAGGTCCCTCCCGAGATATTACTACATATCTTTGAGTTCCTCGATGGACCAGCCCCGTCCGAGATCTCCCTCCACGACCAGCCGAGCGACAACATGCTACACGCTGAATCCGATGAGTCCCGCCCGTTGAAGACCGTCTCGCTCGTGAACAAGACCTGGCGAGCTCTGGTGCTCCCCTCTCTGTTCCGCCATGTCTTATGGAGACCCAAGATCTCTTCTCTGAGCGCCTTCACTCTGAATCCCATCCCCCTGCTCCGTTTTATAGAGGAGAATCGACTCGACCATAGCCTCGTCTCCTTCACTCTACTGATCAACTTTTTTGACCTCGAGGCCGATGCCTACATGATCACCCCTAAGGTCCGCCCATCCGACCTGGAATGGCTCTGGGATCAGATATTCTCCGTAATTGACCCATTGAGGTTCACCATCATTGCCCGCCCCACTACCCTGGCTGCCTTGTTGTCTCGTATGCTATTTCTAGTCGATGCCTGGTCCTTTGATATACCGTATCACATCCTGTCTTTGGCCCGCACGGAACGGGATCCTCCTGGTAAGGTATTGCCCAACGAGCATATAAAAACCGCTGAATCTTCAGCTGCCGATCGTTCTGCTGCTGCTATAAACTATGCAGCCCGGCCTAGAAAACCGCCAACCTGTCCGCTCTTCACCGTTCGCCCGTGGACCTCTTTGCTTCTCAATGAAGGATCGTCCATCAAAGTCTACCGCACCTACGAGTTTTTCCTGCGCAGACCCCCTTCGATCCTCGGCGCTCTTCTCGGTTGCGAAGAGCCCCCAAATGACACCCCTCTTATCCCTCCTTCTGTAGTTGATTTCAACTACATCGCCATCTTCCCCCTGGCCTCCCACTTTGAGACGCTGCTACAAAATCTACCCAAAGTCGAGCGTCTCTTTGTACAGCTTACGCCAAAACCGAACAACGGTATCCTCGAGGATGAGGAAGAGATGAGGCAGATCGACCCCGGAGACCTGTGGATGGAGCGGAACACATCCTACAGCTTCTTGATGCGCGAATTAACTTTCATGCCGGATCCTCAGGGAAATTGGGCTACACTGCGTGTGTTCGAGAGCGGCGACGCGGCGGATAAGGAAGCTTGGGAGATGGCTGTGCAAGTTCTCATTCGCAACGGTACCAAGGGGTGGAAGGTTGAGCGTGATGGCGTGTTTGTCAATGACGCTGAGGGCGAGGACGACCCTGGCGATGGGAGTCAAGTAAATGGCCATCATGGGGCCCCTGCGAATGCCCCTGAGAGAAGATTTCTGTTAGTATAGCCCCCTTTCTGTGTCTTGAACGAGAATGGATCCCTAGATCAATCAACGTGGAGACGGGTACTGCCGGATATACTCTGGCGGTCTCAACATCCAAGTACGACTTAATTGTAGCTTGGTGTGGTTTTCAAATCTATAACACTGCAAAGCCAGTGTTATGGAAAGTTTGCATTAAGGGCTCGAAAAGACCCGTAATGGAAAAGGGAATAGTGGCTGAATGCGGATATATAAATCGTATCCATGGTTTCAGCACTGCTGCTACTATCATTCATCAATTCATCATTATCGGCCTCCTCTCAAAATTTGTTTCGTGTGTTTTTTTGCTAATGGTGAAGTGTTAAAAGCCAGGGAGCCTTAAGACGGATTGCCTTCAACGGTGTTGCGAACCTGCCATTTGGGAGCATGTGGTTGTACATGCGAGACGTTGACCCGGACGAGGACCACCTAAATCTCTTGAACGCACTATAAGGAAATCGACCAACATGATGATGAATAAAATATATTGACCATGACCACAACACGGAATGGGAAGGAATATTTCCTAGTCGATAGACTGGCTAGCTCATAGAAGGTATATATATAAACAGATAAAGCATAAAACGCTAAAAAGTCAATACTTACGCTTGCAAAGATTATATGAATGATGGATGGGTGAGTGGTTGGTCACAAAATGAACCTTAACTCTCAAGACGTGATCAAGAACACAGACTACGGGTACGCGCATTACAGAACGCGAGAACGGTATTGGAACTCGGGGGACACGGGTTAAATATAATGATAATAATTCATTTCCCATAAAGAGAAGAAAAAGGAGAAAAAGAAAACCCACAACCTGACACTCATGGCTCTTTTGGCAGAGTGGCGAACATCACGTAACCTATCTATATATGATAAAACTCCCTTTCGCCCTACCCCCTTTCCTGTAGAACGCCATCCGAATGACCACATGCCCTAGGGCAGACAATGCAAGCTATGAGTGAGTTGCTTACCTACCTAAGAAGGTCAGTGGAATCTATCTTGTGATACACCCGATATTTAAAACCATGCCCACCTGCTGTCTCTTTTCTCTCCCTCTTTAAGACCCGCTTTCCCCTCGCGCCCTCTTCTAAATCACCACGAACAATAAACATCCACACCAGACATTACTAATGAATACCAACTCAAAAGAACTCAAGTCCCCCGAGTATCCGCCCTATATGATATGACATGACATGCCATGCTATGCGCGCACTGTTATACCTCTCCCATTCTATCCTCTCCCCCGTCCAAAGAAAAAAAAACATTCGAAAGTATGATTAAATAAGACAGACAGAAAAGAGAAATACCCCCTCTATCGAATCCACGAAACAGGAAAACACTCTCTGATTTAAACTTGTAACCCCTACCGCAACCGTCCATTCGTCTTACCCTCCTCCTCATCGTCATCCGCGTCCTCATCCTCACTACTCCAATCCGCCACCTCAGCCCTCTCATACGCGCCCCTGGATCCCTTCCCATGAGACGCCGCTCCCTCGCCGCCAGCCTCCTCGTTCATCTCCCTCCAGGTGCTCCAGCTGAGGACCAAGAAGGCAGCGACGATGAGGCAGCCGCCGATGGCGGCGGCGCGGGACATGGCCTTGCCGGTGATGAGCCAGTCGGCGACGGCGACGATGAATATGGTCAGCAGGGCGGCGACGCTGGACAGCACGGGGCTGGTGAGGGAGATGAGCACGAGGAAGCTGCCGGCGAAGGTGGCGTTCATAAGCACGCTGATGAGCAGGTAGAAGGCGGCCTGGGCCGAGGGCAGCTCGAAGGTCTCCCAGCCGAGGACGTGTAGCAACGGGAGCGGCACCCAGAGCACGGTGAGGGTGAACAGGCCGATGCAGCTGCCGAACGCGTTGGCGAAGATCACGCCCCGCGTCGGCGAGGTGCCCTCGGGCGGGCAGGCGAGGCGCTTGTACAGCACCTCGTAGAGCCCGTAGAGCACGGACCCGGCGCCGATGATCATGTTGCCGAGGAAGCGCATGCCGGCCTCCTTCTGCTCCTCCGCTGCCTGCTCCGCCCCCACCTCGCCGGTGTCATCCTTCGAGTCCCCGTACGCGACGATCAGGACGCCGACGATGGCGACCAGGACGGCGAGCGACTTGTCGAGGCGCAGCTTCTCGCGCAGGAGCGGCACGCTGAAGGCGTAGGCGAAGAAGGCCGAGCAGTTGTATATGGCGGTCAGGTCGCTAGGGCTCGTCATGCTGACGGCGACGTACCAGCTCAGGCCGGCGACGGTCAGCGCGCTGGTGATGAAGGCCGTGGTGCGGAGGAGATACGGTACGGGGCTCTTATTACTCCCCCCCCTCGCACCACCACCGGGACGACTATTGCTATCGCCGTGCTGCTGCTCCGCGACCATCACCGCGGTGCTGCGCAGCACCTCGACGTGCCGCCGCCAGAACACGGCCCAGGGCAGGTCGCGCGCGCGCCACCGCAGCACCGCCAGCTGCGCCGGCCACAGCAGCGCCCACGACCCGTGCGTCAGGTACAGCATGCAGTAGGCCTTGTCCCACCCCAGCCCGTGCTGCACGTACCGCCCCAGCTCCGTCTGCAGGCAGAACGACACCAGCGACACCACCAGGAAGACCCCCGCGTACGTGTACCGCGCGCGAGCCGAGGCGCCGGCATCTTCCGCGACGGGCGAGAGCGAGCGCGAGCGCCGCCGCGGGAAGCGCGGACGCTCGCCCGAGGGCGTGGTCACGGACGGGGTGGGGGGCAGGGAGGGGCGGCCGGGGGACGACGGGGCCGGCTTCTTCAGGAGGGGCGAGAGGGGCCGCCCGCTGCTGGCGATGTCGGGGGAGTGCAGGTACGAGGAGAAGGCGGAGGGAGAGCGCAAGGCGGACATGCTGCTCCGGGGGCCATGGAGCACGGGGCTGTCCTCGGCGGGGAGGTAGGCGAGCAGCCGGTGGTCGAAGCCGGGGGTCCTGCCGCCGGCGGTGTCGGCGTCGCTGCCGATGTAGTCCTCGATCTCGGAGCCGTAGGAGCTGGCGGTGGCGGAAAAGGGGACAGGGCCGGCGGTGGAGGGCGTGTTCTGTCGCGAGCGATTGGACGTCGAGGGGTTCAGCCGCGCGGGGATGCTGGACAGGCGGATGTTGTTGGGGTTCGAAACCTTGTTCTTCTTCGGAGGCATCAATTTGGATAGTATAAGGTTTTTTCGGTAAGTTATAAGAAGATAGAGTTAAGATTTGAGGAGAGTTTGCACCGAAGGGTCAAGGTAGAAAGGAGCACAAACTCTATCTACAACTAGCCTAGGTTAGGATTATGCAAGTAATGTAGATGTACAATGTGATAAGTGATGCGCGTGATGTCCGATGTGTGTGTAGGCAATGCAATGCAGGTGGGATGGCGTGGAATAGTGTGGATGGTGTGATTAGGAAAGATGATAGAAGTTTGTCCACGGGTGATGAATGGATGGATGGGGTGAGTGGAATGGACAGGATGGACAAGACGGACAGATGGAAAAGGGGATAACCCCTAGAGAATTAGGATTAGGTTTAGCATTAGGTTTAGGGATGCATGATACTAAAAAAACCCTCCCTTACCGTAACGGCGGGTTTATGGTGGTGCTAAAATGGGGATCATCAGGGAGCCATTGGCGTTCTTGGCTTGCTGGTATGTCGCTGTATACGTGTGTATGGACTAGGGTGAGGGAGGCATGTGTAACCCCCAACATCCCCCATCACCCCCAATACCCCCCAAACTTACACCATAAAAACCTAACCCAATCTTAGATATGTACGTGCATAACCGTTAAATCCCCGTAGCCAGTGTACTGGATCTAAGTTAGATTTGTTATCTACCTAGTACTTAGGTAGTAATCCGTTATCTTTTCGCACCTGACTCGAGACTGCATATAAGTATAAGTATCGTGTGTACTACATAACCATACACCCCCTATTTGGGATTATGATGATGCTACCTTAATATAAGACAGCCACGTCAACCACCCATTAGGAATCAGCCGAGGCAAAGCTACTAAGGTATGTTTTTCATATCTATCTGTCTGTCTATGTCTTAGGTTATCTCATTTAGCACCGGCGCTAAACAGCGCTTCCTGCGTATCGTACTTATACACGAGGTCCTTATGCCAGTAGTTAGTGGCTTCGGCCTTGGCGATCAGCCAGGCCTGGTCGAGCGCCTGCACCACGTCTTCCGGTAGTGGGCCCTTCTCGAGGTTGTCGAGGTTGTTCTCCAGCTGGTCGCGCGAGCTCACACCGATGAGGATGCCATCGTTGCCGTCCGTGATGCGGAGCTGGCTGTGGTGAACCGTCCATCGCAGCGCTGTCTCGATCATCGTCAGGCCCGGGTGCTTCTCGAGCGCCTTCTCGATCGTCTGAAGAGCCTTGAAAGTGCTCTCCTTTATGTAGCGCTGGCGGTAGTTTTTTCCGGTATGGCTCTTGCTGCTAAATCGCCCCTCCTCCGGGTCCATGTCTACGCTCTTGACTTTACCGCTGAACAGCCCGCCTGCAATGGGGTTGTATACGACAATGTCTAGCCCGTACCGCCGGCACGCCGGGATCAGCTCGGCGTCGATACCGCGCGTGATGATGTTGTACATCCCCTGGTAGATGGTCGGCCGTACCCAGCCGTTGTACTTGCACGTCATGACCACCTCGGCCACCTCGGCGGCGGTGAAGTTGGAAACTCCCAGTTTCACGAACTTGCCCGCCTTGTGCAGCTTATCTAGTGCCTCGAGAGTCTCGGCGAAGGGGGTAGCACGATCAGCAGCATGAATATAACAAATCTGTACATAACGTGGAATGACGAGCCAGTCAGTTATCACCTGATCATATACGGGTTGAGTCTGTAGGTAGGCTTACGTCGACACAGTCGGTTCCTAATTCCTTGAGACTCGTCTCCAAACTTTCGACAACCTTGGCCGCCTGGTGTTCGCCGTCTTCCTGGGGATACTTGATCTTGGTGGCAATGGTAAGTCCGCGTTCCTTCCATTTGGCTTCCTTAGTGAAGGCCTCCTGCTTGCCGGCCACGTAGACCCGGGCCGTGTCCACCTCATTGTAGCCACGAGATTGGAAGTGGTCGAGACATTTGTTGAACTCGTCCAAGTCGGTGATTCGTGCTCCGGCGGCCGTATCCGGACCAAAGGTCATAAGACCAAGAATAATACGGTTCTTGAGCTTGGAGGCTACCAAAGGCATCTTTGAATCTGTTATTACACGAGGTTGAGTACTAGGTTAATTAGGTAGGTATTCAAAGTTTACTTGATATATGGTATAACGTTATTAGGGAGACCTATATATATATATGGACATGTGTGTTAACACCTAAGTTCGGCGTAGATATATGTAGTAGACATAGGAGCGGGGTAGATATGGTGTAACTGCGGACTAATTGCTATGTTATCAATCCATCTGAGATATCTCCGTGGTTTTCTACGGAGTATGTTCTATCATTGCATTATCTCCGTGGTGGGAGTACCAAAAGAAAAAAAAAGAAACTTAAACTACTCCAAGTGGGTTGTTTAATACTCTACTATCATGATAACCATTATTTTTACGGTGCTACACCACCCACATGTAGGAGGATTACACAACAGGGGATCATCCATTGGCATGCCATCTTATTTGATGATGAAGGTGGTACAAGAACCTTATAATATAAGCATAACTTCCCTGTGTAGGTGAGATATAGTAGCAGCTGTCACCAACTGACAAAGCTGCAAGGGAAACAGGACAAAAAAAAAAAAGAAAGAGGATGGCAAGGTGGGGAAGGAATGTTTAGACCCAGGCCACTAAAATTTCTGCCTTATATAACTCAGCAAGTAATTTCAATCCATTAACGCGTAACTTTGGCCAAACTCGCGTCCACATTTCAATTCCACACGCGTTGTCTCCGCGTTTTATACCAAAAAAAATAATAATACCGAATTAAGCAAAAAGAAAATAACCTATTACTACTACAACATACCAAAAGAAGGAGAGATATAGGGAAATAAAAAAGAAAAAAAGCGGATGCTCACTTTATACATTACCAACACTTATCCAATCAGCAAGTTGGAATTGTTCAAACGAGATAATACTGAAGATTCCAGACCAGACAATCCATTCTAACGAACCCCCCTCTTCTCTCTCTCTTTTTTTTTCCCTCTTTCTTATCTTCTCTCTTAAACCCCCCAAGAGACTTAATCTAAGATTAAGATACGATACGATACGATAAACTACGCTACGATAATCCGGATACCCTGTCAACCTTGCTCAACTACCATTCCTACTCTACTACTACTACAACTGCTGCTGGTCTTTCTACCTTTCATATATGCCCTTCCCTCATCCCAGCCACTCAACCTAATTTTAATATTATTATTATTATTTCTCATCCTCCTTTCAACCCGTCCTCGGGTTTAGATATCCATCATGGTTAAGGCCGCACCTGGCCCAGGCATATACAGTGCTACATACAGTGGTGTAAGTACTTTTCATCCCTCTTCTCCCCCTCCTCTCCCCCTCTTCCCTCTCCCCTCTTCCAATGGTTACATCGACGTCATCAGCGCCGTCACCGCGAGTACCAGGTATTGTTGCTACAAGTTATTGCTACGAGCTATTGCTGACCACCCCACTCCCTCTCTGCCTCTAGATTCCTGTCTACGAATTCCAGTTCGGCACTGATCTAAAGGAACATGTTATGCGCCGGAGACAAGATGACTGGATCAATGCTACACACATCCTCAAGTCAGCCGGCTTCGACAAGCCGGCGCGAACACGCATCCTCGAGCGCGAGGTCCAGAAGGATGTCCACGAGAAGATCCAGGGTGGCTATGGCAAATACCAGGGCACTTGGATACCTCTATTAGCTGGCGAACAGCTTGCGCAACGGAACGGCGTATACGACCGGCTACGGCCCATCTTCGAGTACAAGCCCGGCGCCGAGAGCCCGCCCCCCGCACCACGACACACGAGCAAGCCCAAGGCTCCGAGGAAGCCTGCCGTTCCAAAATGGAGCAACAGTATGTCGTGGTTTTGTCCTTTTTACATACGCAATATCCTAATATAGCCCCAGACCCTCCTCCTCCCCCTCCTCCCCCGCCGCGGGAAGACCTGGAAACTATAAGTCAGCAACTGAACGAGGACGATACCCCGGATAATGCCACCGTCGCCTCCGTCTCCTACGCAGCCGAAGACGAGCGCCAAGATATGTCGCATTATACCGGTCACCGGAAACGGAAACGTGAGGAGGCTATCCAGGACCTTACCGAACAGCAACACTCTATATATGGTGATGAATTGCTCGATTACTTCCTCCTCTCTCGCCAGGACGCCCCTGGATTCCGACCCGAGCCTCCTCCCAACTTTCTGCCCGACTGGCATATCGATTCCGAGAAGCACAGTGCCCTCCATTGGGCCAGCGCTATGGGTGATGTCGATGTTATCAAGCAGCTCAAGAGATTCAGTGCAAACCTGGAAGCACGGAACTGTCGCGGCGAAACCCCGTTTATGCGATCGGTCAACTTCACCAACTGCTACGAGAAGCAGACGTTCCCGGCCGTGATCAAGGAGCTTTTCGAAACCGTCTCCGCCCGTGATGCATCAGGTTGTACCGTTATTCATCACGCCGCTATCATGAAGAGTGGCCGGGTAACGAGCCACTCCTGCTCCCGCTATTATTTAGACAATATTTTGAACAAGATCCAGGAAACATGCGATCCTCATACTGCCCAGCAGCTTATTGACGCCCAAGATCTTAATGGCAATACGGCGTTGCATCTGGCAGCCAAGGCAAACGCCCGTAAATGTATACGCGCACTACTGGGTCGTGGTGCTTCTACCGATATTCCTAACGCTGAGGGCGTACGGGCAGAGGACCTGGTCAGGGAGTTGAATGCTGCAAAAAATCCCAAGGGGCGAGCACCACAACGGTCATCTTCTCCGTTTGCCCCTGAATCGCAGCGTCACGTCTCGTTCCGTGACGCTCTTGCCGAGTCTGTTACTAAATTAGCCGTGTCTTACAACTCCGAGGCCGCGAACACTGTCCAGAATAAGATAACGCCTCTTGTCCTCGAGAAGTTCCAGGATCTTGCGCGCAATTATGACGATGAGTGGAAAGAAAAGATTGAAGCAGAAAACGAAGCGCGCCGCATCCTCGGCAATAGCCAGAATGAGCTCACTTCTCTGCATCAACAGATCGCTGATTTGGAAGGACACCTGGAGGTTCCAGAAGCAGCCGCCCAGGCCGTCAACGATGCCGCGATGGTGCAGAACCAGGTTCTAACTTTGCTAGCGAACCAAAGCCGGTATCACGTTCAGGCCTCGGTTGAGCAAACGCTAGCCATAATGAACGGGGATCGTGGGGAAGACTCGTACGAGGACCGCTTGGCATTGGCCCAGGAGCTCAAGCAACTTCTCGACGAGCAGCGACGCGCGGAGCAGGAGTATGTCGACGCGCTAGGCCTCTCGGGCACGGGCGAGAAGATCGACAAGTACCGACGCCTGCTCAAGCAGTGCCTCGATCGCCAGGATGCCGAGAATCTGGACGCTAACCTGGACGATCTCATTGATATGATGGAAGAAGAGAGGAGCGAAGGGGCTGCCCCCTTACCTGGCCCTGGCCCGGGGCCATCATCATTAATGTTATGCTAGTAGAAAGGTTTTTTGTATTCGACCTTCTCGCCAATAGATGTCATATTGTGGTTAGCCTGCCCCATCTGTCTGTCTATTAGTTATTGGGTTTCTTTTCGCCGACACATCACACATACATACATACACGGACGCACGCATCTTGGGATTTGGTATTTTGATTTTTCTTTTCTTGTTTCTCCCTCCTTCACCTAGAAATTAACCCCCTGATCCTTATACACGATATATGTACATAACTTGTAAGGAAGGGAAGGGAATAGCACAGCATGGAGTGGATGAGCTGATGATGGTTGGCGTTATCAAAGGGGATTGGGTCAAGCAGGGAGGGAAGAAAGGGAGTAAGGTCAGGAGTAAGGGTTTTTTTTTTCTTTTTTTTCTTTCCCTCTTTTTTCCCCCCTTCTTAGTGGCAGTGATGGTTTGGTTGGTCAATTGATTGGTTGAATGGGTGGATGGATGGATGAGCGTATATTTTTAGGCGGCTCGTCTTGCTTGTTATCATGGGGAGAGATCTGACCCTGCTAAATGGGGTCTTCTTTTGAGGGTCGGGGAGGAGGGAAAAGAGAGAGGAAACCGGACTCCCGTATTCCTGTATCCTCCGTATCTTTTTATATAGGAATGAGGATTTGATTCTTATTTGTCTAACCTAGTGATTTTGCCTTGGAAACTGGGATGAAGTGGATTTCACATGAAATAAAGATTTATGCAGATTTAGATCGCAAAACTGGGACTGCCGTTTCTGGTACTTTTTTGTTTCTTTTGGAAAGTAGAGGTAAGTTCGATTAGATCAAGTTGAAACATTGGCAGTGATTTACCACGATGGTGGTGTATGGGAAGGAGTTATTTCTTTCTTCCTTTTCCTGCTGCTCTCAGCTGTGAAAGTTGACCTTTAGCCATACGGTAAGTTGTATAATTTAATGTGTCATGTCTCACGGTATAGCCATGCGTGAGCATCAACAACTCACTATAATGCCTATGTATACCTCAATCCCCTGAGCTAAGTGGGTAGGTCACATGTGTAGGATGTAGTGTGGAAGAGAGAACCCGATGTTTGGTCGGGGCTTGTAAGTTAACCAAGGATAAAGGGGGCTCTTTGCAGATAGATAGGTAGGTAGGTAGTATTCAATATCTTATCCCTCCTCCCCCCTTTTCCTTACTTGTATAGGTCATGCTAAGGTTAGCAGTTGGCTGCTATATATTCTGTTATGTTATGGTGCTATGGAGGGATATTGAGTATGTGGTGTAATTACTAGGGGATAAAAGGGGGGGCTTTTGGTGATAAGTTTTGCTGGAAAGCACCTAACCTGGGCTATTTTATATATTGATATGTGTGTGTTTGCGGACGTACGTCTATACTGGGTGGATTTACACATACTGCTTCACCTTATATATATGACTAGGTATCCATGGAATAGGGTCCATGGGATAGGGTCCATGGGATAGGGTCCACGGGTAGATCAACATGAGTATTTATGAGTCTTTACTTATTTATTTACTTACCTACCTAGGCCGGTATTTACTAAGATATTTGAACCACATGGCCATTGTTATATTTACCACGAATCTTTGCCCTGATGACATTGATCGCAACCCCTTAACCTTCGGGTTGTGTTTCTATTATTTCACTTGTATCTTTGCTCCCCCCTTTTTCCCTTCTTTCCTTCCTATCAACCCATATTTAGAATGAAGTATTCGGCATAATCTATCGGTCTTCTCAAGGGGCAGTGGTGGAGGGAACTTTGATCGGAACCACCTCTGGAACGCCACGAATAAATGTCCGATCATCATCATCGTATATAACCTGTCTTACGTCGCACAGGAGCCACCTATAAGCATATTGCGCGTCCTTCGCCTCCTTTTGACTCTCTGAATTACCTGCTGGAAAAACCAGTCCCGATAATCCTAAAAATCACCAGAAGCACACGCGGCGTACGTGATGACTTCGTATGCTACGCGCCACATCGGAAGTCATGGGCCATTTCAGCTTAGTTGATTTCCTCTCAGCTTCACGATATCTTCCGCGCTGAGCTGAGCATGGTGGAGCTTGTGACGTAGTTAACCTAGGCGGTTTGTACGTGTAAAGAGCCTCTGATACCGTGATTCGGCCTGTTTTTATGCGGCTTCCCTCGAAGAAACTCGCGCAATGGAGTGCGTAATTAGCCATACCAAATTGTCGAGGCAGATTCTATCCGAGCGGTGAGTAGTGCTAGCGGGCCAAAGCTTCTATTTTTTTTCTTGCTAACGATGCTCGCTAGCCGACCTACGAACAGGATCTCCGGGTTGGTTGGAAACCCCCCTGCTACTAGCAGTAAGTTAGCTGATGTATCATCCTGTATCATCCTCCCGAGGGGGGCTTAGTCGAAGGAAAGAGGGGTGGAGGCTATGATGCTGACCGCAATATACGAGAGACGCTATTCAAGTCCCTTAAAGACCATGCTGTCGGATTAGGCAACGACAAAACAGTCGGTAGTTCGAAATCTGGGGAAGACAGTCAAGGTCTAGATCTGCTCAGCTTTCGGGTTGGCCATGCTTTCACTATGGAATCAGGGGCTAGGTGGGTGCCATAGGCTGAACTGAGCACATGCCGGGGCACATATTTCTCAAGATGGGAGATAACCGACTCTCAATGCCGGAAGATCATGAAAGAGAATATGTATCACTAAGGCTTCATGCAGGGTGTCTTGTAAATCGTGCTCGGTTAGATCTCTCGTCCAAATTCTTGTCGGATAAGGATTCGAAATCATCTGCCATCGACGAATATAGGAGGAGGCACAGATTTCAGGCCCTTGTGTGCGGGTTATTTTTTCTTCTCTTTTTCGAAACCAGTTTTGCTTTTACCCACTAGAATGATTTATCATCACCCTTTGGTTAGATGCCGGATCGACGATCTACAACGTCCTTCAGGGATGCCGTGAACCTTGACTTGACGAGGGAAGTCTGGCCTCGAAGCACAACACCAAGAAATAGCCAAAAACTGACCAAGATGGTAATCCGAAATGTGCATTTCTAAGGCTTCCTTAAATGGGTTTCGTTTCGTTTCATTCGACGGGTCTAGATGTATACAACACGAAACTCCGACGTCCTCATTCTACTCCGACTTCCAACTCTCATTCTAGGTCCAGGACCATCGGTGGTTTTTTTTTTTGGATTGCAATCAGTCTAGGTAGTAGGCGGCAGGATTGTCGACACATCCAGAAGCGCCGGGCAGGAGACCACCCTTCGTGAAAGTATGGTACCGGTACGGATGAACAAGTGCATGTGCGCCTAGTGCTAGGCCCGTCCTATCTTTGAGTCGGCAGCATTTGTATTGGGGGGGGGGGGGGGGGGGGGGGGGGGGGGGGGGGGGGGGGGGGGGGGGGGGGGGGGGGGGGGGGGGGGGGGGAGGGGGAAGGAAAGGGAGGGAGGACGAAGGGG